>CP139509.1:114597253-114947296 GCA_021014915.2 Artemisia tridentata subsp. tridentata
CCCTAGCCCATGGAATTATGAGTGATTAACGGCCCATTAATTATACCATAATAGTTTCCATAATAGCAGAGATTAGTGGTTATACCAGCAGTACTAATTTATGCCCAACAGTACTAACTTATGCCCAACAGTACTAACTTTGCCCAGCAGTACTAACTTATGCTCAGCAGTACTAACTTTAATACTAGTAGCATTAACACCGCCGACACTACTAACTTCAGTACTAGCAGTAGTAACTCTGTGAAGGATTAAACCTTCTGATGAAGGGTGTTTAAGGACCTGATGGGTGTACACTCTGTACCTCCTGACCCATTACCAAGTGTGAATCAGTACCCTCAAAGTGCACTAAATTTTCCAACAATCCTTCCCAAATTTAGTTCACTTCCTTTGCATGAAAATTAAACATTAAACAAAACAAGTGCATAAATGAAAATATATTGAAGATTGAATTCCCATCTTAGTACATTACACGTTCAAATATTCGAGAATCAGGGTGTTCTAAGAATTGAACCCTTTAACCCATTTGAATACCTGAAGATAAAATACACACAAGTTTTCAAACACTTAAATGCTCCTGACACTAAATAAGCCATGTGTCCATATCCAATTCATAAATGTTGTAAAAGCTAAAAGTCCATAGCTCCCTGAAGCGCAAAACTTCAACATTCACTAGTGGTCCCTTTATTCATGCCCTGCTTAGCACTTTTTCAAAGAAATTAACAATTGAGAAGTAAAGGCTTCATCCTCCTTTTCAGCAGGTAACAAGCACAACCAAGTAGGAATACCCAGCCACTGGTAGACGAATTGTCTTCAGTGTTACTAATCCAACTTGCATAAGTGAATCCTTCTAATATTGAAGGATAACCAGTATATGAGAGACTATAATCCATAGTTTTCTTCAAATACTTCAGTACCCTCTGAACTGCTTGCTGGTGATGAGCACTAGGGTTACTAGTATACCTGCTCAGTTTACCCACTGCAAAAGCAATATCAGGTCTTGTACAAGTCATGGCATACATTAGGCAGCCAATCACCCTAGAATACTCAGGTTGAGATACAACCTTACTAGTATTAGGCATCAGCTTCTCACTTTTATCCATAGGAGTACTGACTGGAGTACAATCAAAGTAATTAAATTTCCTCAACACCTTCTCAATGTAATGAGACTGAGAGATAGAAATTTTATTACTTTCATGTTTAATCCTTATACC
Source organism: Artemisia tridentata subsp. tridentata (assembly GCA_021014915.2). Lineage (NCBI taxonomy): Eukaryota > Viridiplantae > Streptophyta > Magnoliopsida > Asterales > Asteraceae > Artemisia > Artemisia tridentata. The sequence continues at coordinate 114,598,465 of CP139509.1, forward strand.
AAGGATAACATCAGCCTCCCCCATGTCCTTCATGGAGAACCTTGATGACAAAAATTCCTTTGTCAGGTCAACCTGATTTTGGTCAGTGCCAAAGATCAGCATGTCATCAACATATAGACAAATGATGACTCCTTTACCAGATTCATCAAATTTGCTATATACACATTTGTCAGACTGGTTAAGTAAATAACCACTAGACAAAACCACTTCATCAAATTTTTGATGCCATTGTTTAGGTGTCTGCTTTAGTCCATACAGAGACTTAACCAGTTTACACACCTTGTTTTCATTTCCAGGCATGATGAAGCCCTGAGGTTGGTTCATATAAACCTCCTCATCTAAGTCACCATTCAAGAAAGTTGTCTTCACATGCATCTGATGAATAATCAGATTGTGAATTGATGCCAAAGCAATCAGCTATCTTATGGTACTGATACGTGCCACAGGGGCATAAGTATCAAAGTAGTCTATCCCTGACTTTTGTTTAAAGCCCTGAATGACTAGTCTAGCCTTGAACTTTTCAATAGTTCCATCTACCTTCATTTTCCTTTTGAAAATCCATTTACAACCTAGAGGTTTGCAACTAGGTGGTAGATCAGCCAACACCCAAGTGTTATTGCCCATGATGGAATCCATCTCATCATTTATTGCTTCTTTACAGAAAGCAACATCCTGGGACTTCATTGTTTCATCAAAAGTTTTGGGATCATCCTCAACAATGAAGCAATAGGAGTATTGGTCAGAGACCTCATCCCTTGTTCCTTCAATTAGATATAATTGAAACTCATGTCCAAATGACTTTAGAGTCCTGACCCTATTGCTCCTTCTGAGCTCAGGTTCAGGTTGCTGAACCACAACCTCATTAGAAACCTCACCAGAGACCTCTGAAACAATCCTTTGACTTGGTCTAGGGACTGATGAGAACCTATTCTCATCAAAGATTGCATCCATTGATTCAATTATTGAGTTAATTGAAACAGACTCATTAGGTTCAATAACATAGAACCTATATGCCTTGGAATGCTCAACATATCCAACAAAGATGCATTCAATGCCTCTTTCACCCAAAGTTTTCTGCTTTGGATCAGGGAGTCTTACAACAGCCCTACAACCCCAAACCCTGAGAAAGTTCAGGTTGGGTTTTCTTGTAGTCCAGAGTTCATAAGGGGTAACCTTGTTCCTTTTATTAGGATCCCTATTCAATAAATAGCAAGCTGTTAACATAGCTTCACCCCAGAACCCTTGACTCAGCCCCGAATAGGACAACATGGAATTAACCATCTCCTTTAGTACCTTGTTTTTCCTTTCAGAGATACCATTTTGCTGAGGAGTATATGGAGCAGTCGTTTCATGGATTATACCAACAGACTGAAAATACAGAGTATCCATGTACTCACCTCCCCTATCAGTCCTTAATCTTTTGATCAGGGAACCTTGTTGCAATTCAACTTCAGCTTTAAATACTTTGAATTTATCTAATGCTTCATCCTTAGTATGTAACAGATAGACATAACAAAACCTAGAAGCATCATCAATAAATGTCACAAAGTACTTCTTATTCCCCAATGAGGGAGTAGCATGTAAGTCACATAGGTCACTATGAATTAGCTCCAAAACTTCAGTTTCACGTTTTACACTTTGAAAAGGTTTCTTAGTTATTTTGGTCATCATGCAAGTTTTACACTTTTCAGTGTCCATATCAAAGGCTGGGATTAACCCATCCTTAGACATATCTCGCATTCTCTTAAAGTGTATATGGCCAAGTCTAGCATGCCATAGGGTTGAATCATTTAGTTTAGAGGTTGACATAAAGGCTGAATTAGCATTATCATTAACAATATTAAGCCTGAACATTTGATTACACAAATAGCCAAACCAATAAACACACCATGTTTAGACAAAACAAACTTATCAGATTCAATAACTTGTTTATAACCACAATTATTCAAAACACTACTAGAAACCAAATTCTTTCTAATATTAGGAACATGTAAAACATTAAACAAAGAAACAATCTTTCCAGAACTAAATCTTAAATCCACACATCCTCTTCCATGCACCAGGGCTGTTGACTCATTTTTCATATGAAGAATAGAACCATCATTCAGTGACTCATAGGTCTTGAACCAGCTTCTATCTTTACACACATGGATAGTTGCACCAGAGTCAACCCACCACGCAACATCATCATCCTGCATAAAGTATACCTCAGATATATATGTAACATAATAAATCTGAAAAGACTTATTAAATATATTCTGACCTTTTAGAGAATTGGTATTACCATTCCTTGATCCACTTGTGCCTGATCCATTGGCTTTGTTGCCAACTTTAACACCTTTGCAATCCTTTCTGAAGTGTCCAGTTTTCCCACACTTCCAATAAGTAGCTTTTGGCTTCTTGTTAAGATCAGTTTTGGTGTTATCCTGATGTTTACGTTTGCCCTTGTTGTCATTGTACCTGGTGGAGTTGTTATGCTCCACCATATTGACAACTAATGGACCAGTAGCATTGCTACTCTTTGGCTTGTCACTGTCTTGCACTCTGAGTGATTCCTCAATGCGCAAATGACTGCCCAACTCAACAAGAGTTAATTCCTCCTTCTTATGTTTCAAAGAATGCTTGAAATCTTTCCAAGAAGGAGGGAGTTTATCAATGACACAAGAGACTGAAATAGTCTCATCCATGTTTATTTTGTGTTGTGTGAATCTACCAAGTATACTAAGAGGTTCATTGTATTGTTCCATGACAGGTCTAGAATCGACCATTTTGTAATTGTTAAAATTACTTACAAAGAACTTCTTACTTGATGCATCATCAGCCATATATTTAGCTTCCAAGGATTCCCATAGTTCTTTAGCAGATTCAACATATTGATAAATATCAAACAAAGGATCAGACATACCATTGAGGATTAAACCTCTGCAAATGTAGTCGTCATTCTCCCACTTGTTCCTTCTCCTCATGTCTTCCACAGTAGCATCATCCCCATCATCAGGAATAGGAGTGCTCAGAACATACACAACACTCATGCTTGACAACAAGAAGTGCATCTTCTTTTGCCATCTTCTGAAATCGACACCTTCAAACTTTTCCAGTTTGGAAAAGTTAGCAGCCATTGATTATCACTAAATAGTTTCTATTGATTGTTGGTAATCTTGTGTTGCGTGTGTTCCCAGAACAGGGTATAGATAATCAATGAGTACCGGATATCACTTGAAATCGTGTTAACACTTTCCAATAGAAACTATTCGACCCTATGCCTGGGTTACACGAATATCTCTATGGGATAAGACCAAGTGGTGTTCTTGTTTTAGGCACAAATCAAGAACCTATTCGCTTTCAAGTGTTTAGGGTTTGTATGTTGTATATACATGCAGTTATGTTATGATCTCTATTTATAATAGAGATTACTCAAACCTTAGCCCATGGAATTATGAGTGATTAACGGCCCATTAATCATACCATAATAGTTTCCATAATAACATAGATTAGTGGTTATACCAGCAGTACTAATTTATGCCCAGCAGTACTAACTTATGCCCAACAGTACTAACTTTTCCTAACAGTACTAACTTATGCTCAACAGTTCTAACTTTAATACTAGCAACATTAACACTGCCGACAGTACTACCTTCAGTACTGGCAGTAGTAACTCTGTGAAGGACTAAACCTTCTGATGAGTTACTCCAAACCACTATTAGAGTCAGGGTGTTCAGGGACCTGATGGGTGTACACTCCGTACCTCCTGACACATTACCAGGTATAAATCAGTACCCTCAAGTGCACTATATTTTCCAACACACCATCCAACAACAACCTTAACCTCCAACCATGTTCCGGTCGTGCTAAGAAAATGAACATGCTCCAGTTTGATCTTTATGTGTTCTTTTCCACATCGGTCTAGATGGTGGATCAAAATTTCTTAGTTTTGTATGGGGATAAGCGGCATCTTCATGGGTCAACTGTAACTGAAGTTCATGATGCCGATCTTTGGACTTGCTATATACAAGTTTAAGAATTCTGATTGGACCCAAAGTGGCTTTCATGGTATTGAAAAGGTTAGCTCCTTGATGAACTCGACTGAAACGGAGTTTAAATGTGTATCACTTAGATTTTTGTGCTTTCCAAGAGGTAAAAGGAGGAGACTAGGTGGTTTGGGCTTTTTAATGTTTAGTTTAGTCTTGTGTATGACGTGTTTGATGTGTTTGGCTTGTTAGGCCAATAGTAATGGTAACCATAAATATTGTGGTCACATTCTGGTATATTAGCGTCACATCAGCTTTCTCTCTTTAAGATTACACTCAATCATAATTTGCTAATAAGACGACCGCAACCACAAAAAAAAAACATACCTCACAAAAACTAATACAAAAAATACACACACAAAAGAGAATGAAACTTTCAGTTGCCAGGCCAACGTTACATTTAAAAAAGTTGAGGGTGATCGGTCACCAATTCAGTTGAACTAATGGGGAGAGCTCGGTTGGTTGTGTGTGTGTGTGTGTGTGGGGGGGGGGGGGGGGGTGCCCCCCCCCCCCCAACCTTACCATTAACATTGGCCTTAGGAAAGAAGACACGGTATTTGTGTCTTTTCATGTGAAAAGGTGTGGGCTCGGGTATGTATAATGAAAAGAAATACAGAGTTCAGTAAGAAGAATAACAATAAAAAAACGTAAAGTATGTAGAATGAGTTTTTTTTGTAAGTACGTTAATCATTTATTGCTTTTACTTATCAATTTCTTTCAATAACGCACAACTGTTTCAACTTTCAAGTTCTTTTTCCAAATTATCGCCCGCAGTTTGTGGTTGGGTTGTGACTGTGATAAAGGGTCATAACTCATAAACAACGTACTAAACCTTGTTTCTTGAAAAGAATCGATAAGCTTTTTACCCATGATCCAGTCTAAAGCCGTAAGCATCAAGAACCCATTTATAAAAACAAATTCCCGTTGTCGTACGCTTCCTTACAAAAGTACAATAAACTTCAATATCCTTTCAAACATCAATAATTACGCCAAAATCATTCCAAATTTTCTAAAAGGCTCATATTTATATAACCATCTAAACTGAATAACAAATTTAAGAGGTTGTTATAATTAAACTAATTTAATCTTTATCACTGAAACTTAATAGGTACAATATGAGATAGCGGCTTTTGAAGGTTAACGGATATACCATGTTGAGTTAAAAACTATGAAGTTTCTCATAAACCCTCTCAAACCGGGTGTGTATGTATACATCAAACAACATGCACATCACGCGTATAACAAAGTATAGATAAAAAAAAAAAAAAAAAGTTACTGATACAACCTAGTGACATACTTAAAGAAAACAAAGTAAAACCGAATATACATAAGCAAAAATACAACCATCATAGTTTTCTTTATTAGGAACTCCTTATTTTTAAAAAACCTTTGTTTAACATAACCGAAAGCAATCAAAAAACAATCACATAAAAGGATTCTACTCACCACAAAGAGCGTTTCACGATCGAGCGATTAGAAGGCTGCACCTCTAGGAATGCAACTCCAGAAGAAAAATACCATAAACAAGAGGAGGAAAGAATAATGTGACGGGAAGAAGACTTGATTCATTGTTTATTTATTACTATTAGGGGAGAAGAATAAAAGGTAATACTATTATGGTTTACCTGCGTTTATTACCGTAATACTCATCTGTCTAGAAATAAATATCCATTTTAAGGATGCACAGACTTTAAGAAATGTCCATTAACTACATTATTCATCAACAAAACTAGACGAATAACCGCACAAAGAGACGATGTATAGCGGCAAATAATTATACTTGCAAAATCGTGATTGTAGTTCGGCCCTTGACGCAAAGCATGTATTTTTTAAAATACAAAGCGCGTGCTTTTTAAAACTAATATAGTGTTGCTTTTGAAAATTTGTTAAAATAAAAGACATAATTTAAGTTGTCAAGTTTTTAAAAAGTTGTCTTAAGGGTAAATTAGGTAAACTATAATAATTTAAGTTTTAAGATTCAAATTTCTAAGTTTCAAGAAAATAAATACACTTTTTATAAGTAGTAGAGATAACATCTCTACCTACCGAAGTCTCTTTTTGGGACGGATGTAATACTATTTTACAATTGATGCATTATATAATTTTCATTTTTAAGGATTTGAATGTATAACAAAATTGTGATATATGAACATTTTGAAAATTTAGAGGATGTAGCTTATAAAAATAAAAAGCTACTTCTCCTAAAAAATATTGTGACTCGTTAGCCACGCTAATATCTTGAAAGGGGAGTGCTTATAACTTTTTTTTAGAAAGGTGGGGAGTGCTTTAACTTGTTTAAGTTTGTGTGAGGGTGAGTTCAAACCGACTTCAAACATTGTAGATTAGTCGGCCAAAAGATTGGAAACCATGGTTATTTATGGATTAGTCAACCAAAAGATTGGAAACCATGGTTATAAAATAAAAACTAGTCCCAATCTCCATCTCTATAAAATTATGTCAAACATACTAAGTGATGATTTGACTCGTAAGGTCCATTTTTTTGTTGACAAACTACAATTATACATCATTACTTGATTCATGAAATTGGCGTGTATATAAGAACATGTAAAAGATGCATTTTAATCTATGTTCTCTTCCAACTACTTCAAAAAACTTGTTTGTAAATTTCAACGAATTTAATGCAGTTGGGATTGCAATCCAACACCCAACACCCATTTGGTGCCTCAATTCTTATGACATAAAATTCAAGTGTTCAACATTGGAAACTTTCATGAAAAGAATCCTTGAACAACATGATGTCTACTTCGTTCTTGAACCTTTCAGCTTCACCGTTTTAAGGCAACTAGCCTAATTGTTCGATTGGACGTTGCTAGAACTCTCATGGTTGCCTATGCACGTCTATGGAAATGAGTAGCTTGGAGGGTCGATCTATACGTTAGTATTTTAATTATGGAGTAAAGTTAGTGTTGGAATTTTACATCAAACTGCGAAGAACAGTTTTATGAACATGACCCGAAAAATTGGAAGACGACTTGGAGTGGATTTTTTGATGGGATTATCCTGTTTAGGATGGACCCAATAATTTATTGGTTTTGACAAGTTATCCAACCCAAAGTATATACCACAACAAAAACAACATACCTAATCCCACTAGAGTGGGGTATGAGGAATGTGGAATGTAGACAAATTTTAACCCTACCGTAAGGTAAACCTAAGAGTAAGGAGACTAATTGCAGGAAGACCTCTGAAAAGTGTATGTATGCACGTGGATGTGCACAATTATATATGTGCATGTGCGATAGTGTGAAATAACAAGGATAAAGAAACTATGTATCCATAAGACGCATAGAAAGCATATAAAGCTAAAGACTAAATACCATCATAGGATCTTAGAATAAAAAGACAAAAAATAATACATTGCATGTAAACACTGTCGGATATGCGCTCGTAAATCAATAATTATACGGCTAGAAATTACGTGAGCCTATCGGGGCACACACGTATACATTTAGAGAGCGTTTATTAAATATAATTAATATGTTTAATGTATACTATTAATTATAATTAATATAATCCACGAAATAAAGATAACGGTCGTTAGTCCATTAGTGTAACGGTTAACGGTCGTTAAAGTCCAAAATTAGCTTGTATTGTACAAAGTTAATTTCACAAGGACCAAAAGCAAAATGGGGGCTCATATCACCCTTGTATGGCCGGCCATTATGGGCTAGGGCAAGAGGAGAGGTAGCTTATTCTCTAAGCTAGGTAATTAGTATAAAAGGAGGCCTCTAGGTCTTCATTTATTCACACCTTCAAATCAAAGCATTCTTTGATCTTCTCTCTTGCTCTCTACAAATCGTCCAACACCCCAAGTAAGGGAGTTGGCTTTGTTTCTTCTCTACGACTAGCATTCGTGTTTAGTTCGTAAGCTCGTGGGTTAAGCACTAGCATCCTAACGCTCTCGTTAGATGTGTAGTGTGAGTTTTCGATAGAGATCAACTCACTATAGTTGATTAGGGTTTCGTGGTGATACGTATCCATTGAAGTGTTCGTGATCAAGATCAAGACTTGGTGGTTATCTATTTTTTAATAGATTCGAGGTTAGTATTTATTATGTGTTTTAATTTATGTGTTTTAATTCATAACATTAAATATAGATCTATCCGCTGCGTACTCGTGGTATTGATGGTTTAATCAATATGAATTCCCGACAGTGGTATCAGAGCCAAGTTGTTTGGTTTTATGGGTTACACATAGAGTCGCTTGCTACGCTAATTAAACACATATATTAATTATGACAATAACATGCATTATTGTCATTTAATTAAATCTTGATCTTGTTTAATTATTAATGGTTAATAAGACTTAAAAGGGGTTAGGAAAATTAAAAAGATTATTGTAACATGTACTTCTTCTTTTTCTTTTTTCCAATCTTAAGGCTTACGCGGTCATTATTATGACATCTGTGATCCACTTGGTACCAAGCTCGAAAACCTTGTGGGAGCCTTAGATTCTCCAATTGGGGAAGACTCATTCTTGAGTTTTGGAGCATTACTTGTTTTATTGCTTTCCATTAGAGTCTGTCTTCACCTCTACCCCTTCTTCTGTCTGTTTTAATTGCTTATATGTTTTATTCCTTGCGACTTGTTTTACATATATGCTTTTGATTTTGGAAATAAAACAGAATAATTACTTATATTGAAACTTGTTTTTAATTAAATCGTGGGTTCCATCAAGCTATTAAGGGTGTAGATCAATACTCGAAGCTACCAGGATATAGCTTGCTGGATATCGTGAGATTTAATTTTTGTCTGTTAATATACACACTTAATTACTTGTGACCAGTTATGTGTTATGTGTAAAAATATTTTTTACACTTAAATGGACTATAAACTATTGAAATGTGATTTAATTAAATCGCGGGTTCCATCAAGCTATTGAGGGTGTGGATCATTACTCGAAGCTACCAGGATATAGCTTGCTAGATATCGTATGATTTAATAAACTTTAACTATAAGATACCTAAAGTTTTGTGATTTTATTAATGTTTTTTGATCATATCAAGATCTAGGGTTTTGTGTGGTCTTTTCCCGCCCCACTACATGCTTCGACATATGAGGGAATTATTGGAAGAACTTGGGTCTTTTGACTCATGCAGAGTACAATATAGGGTTCTTGACCATTCTTTGCCCGTGATAATAGTACACCTAATAAGTTGGAAAAAATTATTTTTTGCAAACTGTGTTACAAAGATGTATGCATGCCTCTTTGTACACAATTTTTGATACATGCTTTTGTCAAAAATTATGTGATACCCTATTTGAAATTTAAGTCTATGCCATCCAAGTTTGAGGACACTTGCGCTTGCCTTTTGCTCTTCGTGGGACGTGAGTGAATTGCAACCTAAGGTGTTTATTCTCTGGCGTGAGACCTAGAGTTATTTACACATGTTCTCTAATTGGACGACTTAATCGAGCCAAGCGGTGAGATCCTTGAGCCCGAGGCATAGGATGAGACAAAACATGCATGACACCAATAGCTTGAACCCTAGTGCCATAAGTCTTATAAATCTAAGAGTTGCACTTGTAATGCAATTGTCGCACGCCGCCTACCTCTTGTACCCATAAGATTTACCAGAGTAGTAAGCACTACCGTGATGAGTGGGAGTTCAAGAGGGTCTTAGTCTTTTAGTAAATTAATTGTTTTATTTATTAAAACATGGGTAGTTAATTTGTAAAAGAATTAATTATCGAAGATACTAAAATTTTGAACTTTGTCTTATTGTAGATGACAGCAAATCAATCCGTCAACAATTCGATCTTCAGGTCTTTCCTCGAAAAGGAAAAACTTACTGGATCAAACTTCCTCGATTGGTATCGGAATTTGAGGATCGTCCTCACAGCCGAGGATAAGTTAACCTATGTGGAGCATCCCATACCTGCTACTCCTGTTCCTCCAACTCCTGATCAGTAGGTTCCTGCTGATGTCCTTGCTGCTCACGCCCAATGGGTTAAAGCATCCAAGGACATAGGCTGTCTTATGCTCATAAGCATGACTCCAGAACTTCAAAAGAATCTGGGTCACTTTGATGCATATAACATGCTTAAGGAATTGAAGACCATGTTTGCTCAGCAAGTAGAACAAGAACTCCTTGAGACTGTGCAGGCCTTTCATGCATGTAAGCATGAGGAGGGTCAATCTGTTAGCACCTATATTCTGAAAATGAAGGGCTATCTAGATAGACTGGAATGCCTTGGTCACCCCATGTCATCTGGCCTTGCTGTGAGCCTGATTCTTACCTCTCTGAACAAGGACTTTGCTGGATTCAGACAGAATTATAATATGCAATGCATGGGGAAGACAGTGAATGAAGTGCATGCAATGCTTAAGCTGCACGAACAAGGGCTTTCTAAGAAAGATGCTACCCTTGCTTTACTTGCTATAAGAGCAGGAATGATCCTGAAGAATAATAAGAACAAGAAGCCGCTGAATGGTGCTCAGGGTAAGAATCATGGTAAAGGCAAGGCTAAGCTTGCTTATGCCCCCAAGGCCAAGATTCCCCCTCCACCTAAAAAGGAGCATCCTGCTAAGGACACTGAGTGTCATCATTGTCATCAGACTGGACACTGGAGAAGGAACTGTCCTGCTTATTTAGCCGAGTTGATGCAGAAGAAGTGCAATGTGGGTAGCAATGCTAGCACATCAGGTATCTTCGTCATAGAACTTTATACTTTTCCTCATAAATCTTGGGTATATGATACTGGTTGTAGTACTCACATCTGTAATACTACTTAGTGTCTCAGGGGAAGTAAGAGACTGAAGCCAGGAGCTTTAAGCCTGTACGTGAGAAATGGAAACCATGCAGCCGTTGAAGCTATCAGAAGTTTTGATTTATACCTTCCTAGTGGTTTAATAATTGTATTAGACAATTGTCATTATGCTCCTAGTATTACTAGGGGTATTGTTTTAGTTTCACTTTTGAAAGACAATGGTTTTACTCATTCTTTTACAGATATTGGTATTTCAGTTCCAATGAATAACGTATTTTATTTTAATGCTGCTCCTAGGAATGGTATTTTTGAAATTGATATGCATGATTCTGTTTCGAATGATTGTTCTATGTATTCTGTTAATAATAAACGAGCCAAGCGTAACTTGGACTCTACATTCTTGTGGCATTGCCGACTTGGGCACATTAACAAGAAACGCATTGAGAAGCTGCAACGTGATGGGCTTCTTAAATCAACTGACCTTGAGTCTTTTGATAAGTGTGAATCTTGTGTGTCTGGGAAGATGGCAAGAAAGCCTTTTTCGCATAAAACGGAGAAAGCTACAGATCTGCTTGGACTCATACATTCTGATGTATGTGGCCCTTTTAGAACTGTGTCAAAACAAGGATACAGCTATTTCTTAACTTTCACCGACGACTTTAGTCGATATGGTTATGTTTACCTGCTTAAACATAAACATGAAGTCTTTGAAACTTTCAAAGTATTTCAAAGTGAAGTTGAGAATCAACTTGGTAAGACCATAAAGGCTTTACGGTCTGACCGTGGAGGCGAATATATGAGTCAAGAGTTTATAGATTATCTTAAGAAGTGTGGGATTGTCTCACAGCTCTCTTCTCCACGTACACCACAACATAATGGTGTATCTGAGAGAAGAAATCAAACCCTGCTTGACATGGTAAGATCTATGATGAAACAAACAACTCTACCAATGTCCTTTTGGGATTATGCTCTTGAGTCTGCTGCACGCATTCTCAATACGGTTCCATCAAAGAAGGTTGAAAAGACACCATATGAACTATGGCATGGGAAAGTCCCTAATCTGTCTTACTTAAAGGTCTGGGGTTGTGAGGCATTCGTGAAACGTGATACGCCTAACAAACTTGAGCTAAGATCTATTAAGTGTATCTTTGTAGGATACCCAAAGAAAACAATGGGTTACTACTTCTACTACCCACCTGAGCACAAAGTATTTGTTGCTCATTTTGCTGACTTTTTTGAGAATCGTCTCATCTCACAAGAAGCAAGTGGGAGGATCATAGAACTTGATGAAATTCAAGAAGATACTCACCCTTTTGAAAATACTAGCCAACTTCTTGAGATGGTTGAACATGAAAGTGTTAAACCAGAAGGTGAATTTATTCCTGTTCGTAGGTCCTCAAGGAAAATACGTGCACCTGAACGTATGTGTTTGTACATCGATTCAGAAGAGCATAGGTTAGGGGATCTCAATGAGCCCGCTAACTATAAAGCTGCATTAGAATATTCTGAATCTGAAAAATGACTTAATGCTATGAATGAGGAAATGAAATCCATGAAAGACAAAGAAGTCTGGATTGAAGTTGAACTCCCTCCTAACGCTAAAACCGTTGGTAGCAAGTGGCTCTTCAAGAAGAAAATTGACATGGATGGAAAGGTACACACCTATAAAGCTCGTCTTGTGGCAAAAGGTTATACTCAAACCTACGGTGTAGATTATGAGGAAACCTTCTCGCCTGCCGTACACATAAAAGCTATTAGGATTCTTTTAGCCATAGCAGCATACTATGACTATGAGATTTGGCAGATGGATGTCAAAACTGCCTTCTTGAATGGTTACTTAACCGAAGAAGTTTACTGGACCAACCTGAAGGATTTGTCAATCCACAATATCCTAACCGTGTATTGTAACACCCCCAAAATCTGGTATTGCGGAAGCATTCGGGTCATGGGGTGCTACCAAAATTGGTAATCACAATACAAGGTAATAAAGAACGGAATACATACTCTGTTTAAATACATTCATTCAAATAATTAGAGTTTACAACAGAGTTTCATGTTCAGAAAATAAGGCCCATGAGTTTAATTATCCCATTAAAACAAGTCATAAAAGGTGTGAAAACACTTCGGTAATTAGTTTATGACCATCGCCTTGCCACGCCTTGCCAATAAGTTGCTTAAACACCTGAGAAAAACATGCTAAAAGGGTCAGCTTACGCTGGTGAGTTCATAGGTTTATAAATAAGTAGTAAAATCGATAGTTTGGACCATGAGTTTTGTATATGAACATTAAAACGCATATAATGTCATATAGAAATAGTATATTACGTTAGCACTAAGTTCATGCAACCGAAGCTCGACAGTTCAGTGCGCTACTTTGTAGCACATAAATAATAATTATAGGGGCCCATAGCGAGTGTTTAACTCAATACACTCGTAATCCGACTTGGTATATGCCCACATTGACCCATCTGGACAACCGAACGGGGGAGTCACCCCAATAGATCTCATGTACTAGACCGGCTTGTATTCCCTAGGGATTAGTGAAGGGTTCGGCATCTGTCTCCACGATAGTGGTTCAGGTTACTTCGTAAGGTCTTGAGGCTTCGGTTGGGTCACTAGTCAACTTCTGGTAATTCTCTAGATCCTTAAAAGTTTAGTGGTTCACTCATTGTTCATTTCTACTGAGGGGTCCCTCTTGTGTTGCTAGGATTCTATTAACATACGGTATGCGAACAAGTTTTTCATCATAGGTGATTACGAAGTGGTATTTCGACATCCAGTACACACTGGGGGCGACGTCAAAATTTCCAGGTTTTTGTGGGCATAGGATTACCCAAGCTATTGCGGGGAGTTTTATACATATAGAGTACTACCATGAAGGATGGTGTTGGTTGCTACTAGCAGTCAGTTGGTTGGCTCAATAGTGTACTCGGTACTTAACGCGGAGAGTATAACCCTATAGAACGATGTTGATTGCTACTGGCAATTGTTCAAGTATTTAGCGTTCTGCGCAGAAGGTAAAGTCTCTATTAAGGATCTGAATATACCCATTGCAGATATTTGACACAATTTTTATAAAGCAAGGATATGTTTCAATCGCATATAGGGTTATGAGTTATCCAGTAGCTATTAAATTTAAGATTTATCTGATTGATGATGAGGTGTCTCAGAATCGGAATGGGTAGTGTACAATGAGATACTAATTGGTGGAGTCGTTCGATGATGGCTGGTGATGTAGGTTATTCTCTCAGATTAGAGCGTGGTGTGAGATAAGGCTGATTTTTTTTTTTTTTTTTTTTTTTTTTTTTTTTTTTTTTTTGTGGTATGATTGCGTTGAAGTCTATTTGGTTATTGTGCTTTTAGCACGGATGTCCAAGTCTTGCACTACTTTTATGTACCACACACGCGAGTTTTTGATTTCTCGAAATGGAAACAGAAAATTTGTCTTTTGGTAAAAATTTTAAGGCAACTATTCCTAGCATAGCATGATTCTACCAGAATTATACATAGGTGATTAGGCTTTGTATAATTAAGGTCTAATGATGCAATGCTGGGTTTAGTTACAAGAATTTATATCGGTTATTTGGTTTATGAGGTAAAAGTACGAAATACTTTTCAAAGAAGTAATTAGTTTACAACATGACAGTTTATAGGGCGGTTTGTAAAAAAGTTTATAGGGTAGTAGGAAAAACACTTTATTCTCTATAGGATAGTAGAAAAGTTGCAGTTTGGTCTGTGATTAATAGCGGAGTAGTTTCGTAGGATAATAAACAAATGGTTTGTGAGGTGACCGCAAAATAGTTTGTAGTGTAATAGCAAAATAGTTTATTGTTTCATGAGATAACGACCTGAGTAGCTCACAGGGGAGCAAAATAGTTTATGAGACCATAGTAAAACTGATAGGATGATTGTAACATAGTTTACGAGATGTTAGAGAAACCGTTTGGTGGTTTATGAAATATTGGTAAGGTAACAAATTGGTTTACTACACAGGAATCAAAATAGTTTGCAAAATGTAACAAAGTGGTTTATTAGATAGTAGCAAAATTTGCAGTGCATTGGGCGGCGTTTAATGCATTCAGTTGATATAAGATTGCAGATAGTCGTGAGTCAAATAAGCTTACAATTCATGATAAACATACACCAAACCATACAATATGACGAGGTTTACAGACAGGTACTAATAAAGTCTTATAGGAATACAACTTAAGAGAGTCTAAACTTAAGTCTCGTTATACAGAGCAGTCGACCTTTTGACATCGCGTTCAAGTAATGTTTTCCTCCTGCTTCAAGGTTTCCTGGTACTTCGGTTCCTTGCACTCATTTCTGTAGTGCCCCTTCTTTCAACACCCATAACAGGTCACATCAGCCTTCCGATTGCTCCCTGGCACTGTCTTTGCTTTTACAGAGGTTTTGGACCTACAACCTGTAGCCAGATGTCCAACCTTCTGGCATTTGTGGCATCTCACTGTGCAAGGCCCGTTGTGGTATAGTTTGCAACGACTACACATTGGTGGCCTTTCCGTTACTAGGTCCTGCAATGCAAGTTTCGACCGGCTTTGACTTTCTGAGAGGTTGCGGAACCCTTTCGTTTCCTTGGCTGTTCTCCTGTTTACTCTTGTTGTTGTTGTTGTTGTTGCGGTTGTGATTGTCGTTGTTGATACCTTGAGTAATCCTAGTTCGCACAACTTGGCCCACTACATTATGCGCCATGTGGATGGTTTAATGCATAGTGGTAGGCTTGAAGGAAGCGAAATCCTTTCGAATTTTCGGGGAGAGTCCCTGGATGTACCGTTCAAGTTTCTTGTACTCGGGTTCGGTCATAGCAGGGCATAGTAGTGCCTGCTCGTAAAAGCGGGTGGTGTATCCGATGACATCATCTCCCTTCATAGTCCAATCCCATATTTCTTGTTCCATTGCTTGTAATTCGTTCTTCGAACAGTATTCTGCAATCATCATTTTTCTCAGTTCGTCCCAAGGAATTGAGTAGGTGGTATCGACTCCTACTGATTAAACATAGGCATTCCACCATGCCAGGGCACGTCCCTGAAATGTGTAAGTAGCAAACTTGATTTTGCCTTCCTCGGAGCAGTTTCCACATCGAAGTAGTGTTTCACATCTTCGAACCATCTACACATTTCCACTGCACCTTCATTTCTACTAAAGATGCGGGGCTTACTGTCCATAAACTCTTTGTAAGAGCAACCACGAGTTGTGGGCTCCACTCCGACTGTAGTTCCACTGACTCGGTAGGTAACAACTGTCTCTGCAACTTGCTGGGTTATGAATTGTTTCATGCTCGTGGAGTGTAGGTTTTGTATCTTAGGCGACATGTTCCTTAAAAAGGAGAGAGAAAGTGAGACGTGGTAAAAATGTGTCCAAATAATAGATGTCCTGAAGCGACATGTTAATTGGTGATAAGTTTAGGTCGTAATTAGATACGTTGGTTGGTTTCCAAGTGTTTCAAAGGAATGAGGCGAGCATTCGAACTCGAAGTCGGGTAGTGAAATTATGTAGGGGAAGGTAGGTCGTGACAAGTACGGTATGTATATGTAGAAAATATTTTGGTATATAGAACCAATCATCAAACGGTAAAACATATCATATAGTTGTGTCAAGTAAAATAGTAGTTAGGGCAACATGCTTCACAGGCAAGTGGCGGTCATAGGGACTTGTTTTTGTAAAAGCGGTTACAGTTTAGGGTTTATATGTACCTAGTTCTCTATAACCTAGGCTCTAATGCCAATCTGTAACACCCCCAAAATCTGATATTACGGAAGCATTCGGGTCATGGGGTGCAACCAAAATTGGTAATCACAACACAAGGTAATAAAGAACGGAATACATACTCTGTTTAAATACATTCATTCAAATAATTAGAGTTTACAACAGAGTTTCATGTTCAGAAAATAAGGCCCATGAGTTTAGTTGTCCCATAAAAACAAGTCATAAAAGGTGTGAAAACACTTCCGTAATTAGTTTATGACCATCGCCTTGCCATGCCTTGCCAATAAGTTGCTTAAACACTTGAGAAAAACATGCCAAAAGGGTCAGCTTACGCTGGTGAGTTCATAGGTTTATAAATAAGCAGTAAAATCGATAGTTTGGACCATGAGTTTTGTATATGAACATTACAACGCATATAATGTCATATAGAAATAGTCTATTATGCTAGCACTAAGTTCATGCAACCGAAGCTCGACAGTTCAGTGCGCCACTTTGTAGCACATAAATAATAATTATAGGGGCCCATAGCAAGTGTTTAACTCAATACACTCGTAATCCGACTTGGTATACGCCCGCATTGACCCGTCTGGCCAACCGAACGGGGGAGTCACCCCAATAGATCTATTTATATCAATCGCGCTTCTGGCAGGAATTAACGGTTCATGAAGGGGGCATAACAGTGGGTCAGGGGCTTAGGCTAACTACGCAATAGTTTTGAGAAAATAAAACATTATTGTGGTCCATAAATTGTTTTGCATGTTTCTCACCTCATAGTTGTAAAACGAGTATAAATAGAGTGAGGCTATAAACTCACCTCGGCAAATAGCAGTCAGATAATACAACAGTCCAGATAGTGTTCAGCACCAACACGCGACCTAAATTAGTAAGGTTTGTTTTAGATCACATATTAAGTATTGGGAATGCTTAAAGTGACGATCATTATCGAGTCAATGAGTCTTGTAATATGGTCATGTAATAGCTCGTTAGAATCGTAAAAATATAGTCTACATGATAGTAAAAGTGTGCCGTCTAGTTTAGTCATAGTATTTAGGTTAATGTTGAATTAGTGAAATATGTAAAGACGACACACTTCCCTATTCTCATATCATGAGAGACTATATAAGGTGTAAACCTCTCATTTGAGAGGTGTGAATTTAGTGAATGGAAAGAGAAATCCTCTCTTATTCTCTCTAGCTCTTTCTCTCTCTAACATTATCTTTCTCTCTCTAAACATATAACGTAGGTGTGATTTGATCAAAAAAGGGTAACCTACAAGTGGTATCAGAGCCAAACAAGGATTTAGGAGTAAGTTTGTTGTGATTCGGTACTGTTCATTCGTGTTTCTTCGAGTAAGGCAGACAAACCATCGAGTTAGAAGGTTGCCTTCGAGTAAGGAACCGAGTTAGGTTCATATCCTTCGAGTTAGAAGGACTTTCTGAGTTAGACTCCAAGTTTGTCAGAAACTTCGAGTTAGAAGTTCAGACTTCGAGTTTCCCTTCGAGTTAGAAGGTCTCCGAGTTAGTTTGTTACTTAAGTTTCCGAGTTAGGAAATTCTTTAAGTTCTTCGAGTAAGTCTTTTTAAAGTCTTCAAATAAGATTTTTTAAGTCTCAGAGTGAAATCTTAAAATTCTCCGAGTTAGTATAAAATTCTCCGAGTTAGGACGTATTTTGTGCAATCCTCCGAGTAAGGCTTCGAGCAAGAATTTCTTCGAGTATCTCTCCGAGTTTGGTGTCTTCGAGTATCTCTCCGAGTTTGGTGTTTTCGTGTAACTATCCGAGTAACCCTCCGAGTTTGGATTCTTGGAGTAACTCTCCGAGTTTGGATTCTCCGAGTAACTCTCCAAGTTTGGATTCTCCGAGTTTGGATTCTCCGAGTAACCCTCCGAGTTTGGATTCTCCGAGTAACCCTCCGAGTTAGGAACCGAGCAAGGATTTGATTAAAAAAAAATCGAATTTTTAGGAGTGTCTAAACGTTCAATTTTTACGCAAAATTCAAATTTTGGTATAACGGTGAAAATTTTGGCCCAAAATTCAAATTTTTAGGTCAAAATTCGAAATTTTACGGTGAAATTTGGCATCAAAATTTTTAAAACTCAAAATTTTCTAGTAACCTTAGAGTTACATTTTATAGTGTATTTCAAATTCTGGGAGAGAAATTTTTCAAATTCAATTTTTGGAAGGAAATAAGAAATCACTATTTCGACATTGTGTGTGACATATCAACTTTACAAATTTTAGTTTGATTCTTCTGATTCCATCGCAACAATCACGGGGGAGAGAAAATGTATCAATCAAGGTCGCAAATGAATGCACAGATGTCACAAATTTCCAAACCTTAACCAACAACAAACACAACTCCTATATCATTGAAACGATCCAAGATCAACTTTATCACACATCGGAACGAAATTAAATGGAATCAAGTTCAAAAGAGAGAGATACGCAAGAGCTATTAATGCAAGAAAAAGAGAGAGAATCGAAAGAGAAATGCATGGCATGTTTTAGATTACTTCATTCACATCTTAAGGTCCTTTCAAACAAAGACTTAGCAGGAACTCGTACCGAGAATGGATTTAAATGGGCATTTCCATCACTCTTTGGAGAAGACGTTGAGATGTTCACAGAAACTATGTTCCTCAACGTGGATCAACTGGAGAAGCAACTTGAAAACGAAGAATTTCACGAAAATGGATCCACGGTCGTCGTTAGAGTGCTCAAGGAACAGTTTCAGCAGTTCATCGATTTGCGGTTCTCTTCGGATTATGACAGTGTAATGGCACACAAGTATTTAATAGAATACACTCGAATCGAGGTTCAAACTTTCAAAGACATACTGATCCAACAAATGGACTCTATTGAGAAGTCAATTGCTGAAAGAGTACTTCACAGAAGAGAGTATGACAGAATGATGAATGAAAGGAAGTTGCAGACTCAAGAGGAACAGGTTAATGAGGTTAAAGAAATGGGTGCTAGTTTGGTTGTTACGAAAAGCAGTGGGACAGAATCAGAACAACAAGAAGAAAAACGCATATCAGGGAATGATACTGATGCTGAAAGTGCATACATCAGACCCATTTATGACACAGAGCCTTTGGCTGAGGTACCAAATTATAACATTTTTTATGTCAATGATATGATTTCTTCATCTTCTGAAATACAGCATTCTGAGCAACCTCAATTCACTAATGTAGGAGAGGTTGACCAGAATGTTGAACAATTTCACGACAAATGTCCTTCACTTGTTTCATTAATTGAAAACAAAACAACTGAACTGTCATAACAAACTCTCGAGTCTGAAAAATCTTTGACATCGGTGCTTAAAGGAAAAGAAAAAGTTTTTGAGGAAAACTATGATAATGCCAAAATCAAGTTTGATTTTGAAAAACTTGAAACAAAAAATATTGAGTTGGAACATACTGTGGCATCATTACAAAATGAAAATGAGCATTTGAAACAGATTTACAAAAACCTGTTTGATTCAATCAAACGTTCATGAGTTCAGACACAAAACTCAAACAAGAAACAAAAAGAGACTGAAGATTTGAAGTCTCAATTGTCTGAATTCGCTGATAAAAAGTTTGAAAATGTTTTGCAAAGGATTGAATCAATGAAAATGAAAAAGGTTGAGTCTCAAATCACAAAAGTTTCCTTTCCAAATACCCTGTTCAATTCTAATACTCCAGATTTTGAAAAGGAAACGGGGGAGAAAATGTATCTTTTTGAAAATGAAAATCATGTGCTTCAAACAAAAGTGGTTGAGCTTGAAACGCTTTTAGCTCAACAAACAAACGATTTTGAATTATTTTGAAAGACTTGAAAAAGAAAATGTTGAGTTCGAACGGAAATTGGCTCGTAAAACGGATGATTCTAAAGCCGAAAAAGATCAACTTTTGAAACAAATTGCCTCTTTAGAATCAAAATTGGCATCCCAAGATCATCTTTCTCTTCAAAAAGAATACAGTGATTTGAGAACTTCATACAATGCTTTAAAAGTGAAGTTTGATTCTCTTAACCGATCAAAGGGAAAAGCTCCTATTTCAAAATTTTCAACACCAGAAGTGAGTGTTTCGAAGAAGGTTTACACGGGTGAATCTTCAAAACCATTTTCGAAAAAGGTTTCCCAGTTTACAACTTATTCTTTGCAAAAAGGAAGGAAGTTTCCTAAGAAACCAAGTTTTTCTGAAACACTTACTTCTCAAAAGTTTTCAAATCCAAATGCTTCAAAAGAAAAGACTCAAGTTTTTCAAACTCCACACTTTCGTTTTGCACCGGTAAAGCAAGTGTGGAGACCAAAGCAAAGTCGTTCAAAACCTTTCAAATATTCAATATCAGAATTGCTTTCGCTTCAACATAAGAATGACTCTGCTTTGAACATTCCAAATACCGGAAGGTTTCCATTTATCACAAAAACAAATCTTCAAAGAGAACCCATGAGGTTCAACTCTAGATGGAAATCTTCTTCTTCAGATCTTAAAACTCCAAGAGAAACACCGGGTTTCTCAAACAATTTTCAACGGAAAAAGAGTTTTAAATCTCCATTGATTCCACGAGTGTTATTTCAAAATGAAACACCGGTTTTCAGTCCTCGTTGGAATTCAACATCTTTAAATCAGATTGACACAACTTACAAATGGATTTCAAAATTTAGTAAACCCGTTAGCCCCATGCTTAAATGGTTTCCCAAGGTTGTTGTCTAACCTAAACTTTAATATGACTTTTTAGTACTTCAGCTAAGGACTCGGACTTCAACATAACGACTTGTACACACATTACAGTGTACAACTCGGGTTTCAAAGAAAGGAAAGTGCCTTGCTAAACCATTCATCAAAACCAAGCGTGCACTTATCCTAAAAACAATAAGCAAATTCTTCTCTGGCTTGAGATATTTTAGAAAAACTTTCAAAATCTTTAAGCTCAAGTCAAAGAAAGGACCCTGTTGTACGTTTTGGTGCAACAATCCTAACAGAAAAGAAGTTCTTACACTATGTTTATCAAAAACTTATTAATCTTGAGCAAAATTTATTCAAAATTTTTCAAAAGGCTTTTCGAAACTTTTCAAAACTTTGCTCAAGATTTTCTAATCTATACTCCCCAATTCACTCCAAACTTTAAAAATGTCAAAACGTATGCTAGTTTTGAGGGAGGGTATCTCAGTGTATAACATTTTTGTTACCTTTAAGCAAAATTTATTCAAGAATTTTTCAAACTAAAATTTCTAAATCTTTTAGAATTTTTCTTTAAGAAGACTCATTCCCTCAAACTTTAAAAGGATTAAAATTCTCAAAAAAAAAAAAAAAGCGAGTTTTGAGTGGGAGTATTTCCAAAACAAAAATTTTCCAGCAAAATCATGCTCAATGGCTTATGCATAGTGCACAACCTGTTCTTGTAAAGTAAGGACCCTGAGGTACGCTTCAGTGCCTCAATCCTAATGTAAGGAGCGAAAGCTTTTTACTTTTGAGTAGAATTAACCAGAATTTTCAAAGTTTTTCAAAATTCTGCTCAAAAGAACAAGTATTCCCTTGTTAAGGGGGAGTACTTGAAAACAAAATCTTTGTTCTAAACAACAAAAAAGTTCTTGAAATTCTTCCCGTAAACATCAAAGAGCATATTTTAATCAAAAGTTTTACAAAAACAACATGAATATGCTATTTTTGAGGGGGAGATTAAAGATGTGATTAAAATATGAAAATTCAAATCTTGTATGAGCTCGACTCAGAATTGAACCCTTGAATTGACAATATCAATAGTCAGTAATCGAAAAGACATGTCCGGGACCGGTAATAATTTCAAGCTGGTTTATACGGTGATGTAAACGTGTCTCGCAAAGGAATTATCTGAGTAGAATGTACCGATTTCAAGAGATTTTCTTTGAATATGATCTGGACGGGTAATAATTTCAAGCTAGTTTTACTAGTGATGTAAACGTGTCTCGCAACGATCATGTTCATTGATAATTAATCAATTCTAAAAGTGCTGACTCTACCCGACATTTGCAAATTTAATTAAAACACTTATAAGCACATGTTAAGGGGGAGTATTTCTGAAAAAAATGCAAAACTCTCAAAGTGTAAACAATATAAGTTTCAAACTCATAAACACTTTGAGAGATTTTTCAAAAAGATTGGTTTTATGGCAAACATAGGTTAGTCATGGAGATATAAGGTGACTAAGGTTAGGAAACCGTCCTATGATCCGCCAGAGCCGGAGGGATCTACCCAAATACCAATAGTTTAGAACTAGAAAGTCCTAGGTATGATTGAAAAAGGAGAAAAGAAATGAAAGGAGAAAGAAGGGGTTGAAGAATGAAAAAGAAATAGCCCTCCATTTGTTCAACCTTAGGGCAGAAACCGGGTTCAACTCATATGCTACTAGTTGTCACTAAGGTGACACTGGTATTGAAGATTAAGCCGTCATGGACCTAGTGACGCACTGTACTAAACCTTCTTGCCACTCAGGTGTCTCTCAAAAGAAACTTGTTTTATTTCTCACGAAGAACCCTTCATTATCTATCGACCTCTCACTCCGAGATGTGTTGATATTGAAACGGAGGCAATCTACTCCATGCCTCCGACGACTAAAACCAATAAGCACTTAATCGAGTCTAGAGCTACGAGATACATCAAAGATCTCTTAGGAACACTTAGCATTGTTACACTGGTTGTTCAACAAAAGTAACATCAGTCGTAAATTATAAGAGTGTCCTACGCAGGTCTTAGTATGCTGTTGATGATCTCGAAGTCCGAATCTGTAAGTGCTGAATGATTTGTTGCTAACTGTTTACATTGCAGGTAATCATGGAGACCAGGAGTTCCACCACCACCATTTCTATCATGCTCATATCCCGAAGAAAAGTTCTCACGAAGACTAAGAGATAACAAAAGTTCAAAGAAGTCAAAGAAAATTCAAAGATCAAGCATAACAAACTTTCACAAGTCAAAGATTAAAGCTTATAAAGTGAGAACTACTTGAAGTATGAAGAATAGAAGTCAAAAGACATATGAGCATGGTGGAAAAGACGTAAATACATCGTGATTAAAGTACGTTAGTGGAGGGCAGATCAAGACATTATCATATCACTCACAACAAGAACAAAGAACAAAGATATAAAGACGTTGAAGCCGAAGAAGCAAAGAAGACGTCAAGCAACCTTGATGACCAATCCTTAGCGGGAGATTGTTGGGAACACGTTTTGTATTAATTCAAGTATTGATCATTTAAGGTTGTAAAATCGCAAAGCATGATTGGAACAAAGAATCTAGCAAAGCTATTACACGAAGACTCAAAGTTCAAGACACCAAGCATCAAAGAAGTTTAATGATCATCCATTTCTATTGATGGACCCATAACCCACATGTCACAGAATGAGATCTCAATGATCACCCCTTAAGGGGAGATTGTTGGAAACGCAAAAGTGATGATCATAAATGTAATCAAAGAGAGATCTCAATGATCGTCCTTTAGGGGGAGATTTTTGGGAATGCTATTTTTTTAAGAGAGAATAAGAGAGGATTTCTCTTTCCATTCACTAAATCCACACCTCTCAAATGATGAACTCAAATAAGTACATTTCATTATCATCATTTATCCTATTTATTTGACTTGTTTTATTATATTATATATGAGAATCGATACATTAATGTTTACTTTAGTAATTCTCAGGTAAAAACAAGCATTATGTGAAACTTGGCGATTTTGGACTAATTATGGAGCAAAACAAGCGAGATGTCAAAAGTCTACTGAAATCCAGAAGATGCGCCGTATCTCACTCAACAAATACGACGCAATATCATACTTAGATGAATTCGAAGACCATTTCCTGACTTTGAAGAATGCGCCGCATGCAAATCTGTCATGCGCCGCATATGAAACTTTGGTCAAAGAAGAAGATCAAACTCGTTCTACTCCAAATACGCCGCAATATACTTCTAACATACGGCGTATCACTATCAAGATTTCACCAGTTACAATCCAAGACAGCTAAAGTACATGCGCCGCATACAAAGATCAAGTTACGCCGCATCTGAAGACGGTGTACGAATATTCCAGAATATATTAATCTTGAACCCCACGCGAAGTTAAGTCAATGCGCCGCATCTATCAACTCAATGCGCCGCATCGATCCCTCAGACAGAAACTATAAATACCCCAAGGTCAGACGAATTTAAGAGACCTTGGATATAACCCTAGAGCCGAATTCAGACGACCAAGCAGCACAAGACACACCTCAAACAAAGATACAAGAGCTGTAAGAAGGTCCTGCATGTATTCAATTCATTAAGTAGTTTTGTTTTATTGTTTTAGTACGCTTTAATTCATCAGGATTGATGGGCTTGTGTCATGTGACTACGGAAGATCATGCACTCCCCTTAATATTGCTTTCCCATTAATTAAAGTTTATATGTTGATGTCTTTGGTGACTTTTATTAGTGCATTGATAACCTCTGTGTCTAGCTGAGTCTTGCTTGGGTCGCCATGCCCCTTCCTCGCCTATTTATTCTAGCGTTTCTAGAAAAGTAGGATAGACATAAGTAATCATTAAGGGTTTACTCGCCGATAAGATTATAGCCAACGAGAAAGGTTTAATTATATACACTTCATATAAAACTAGCAATAAAACAAGTGACAAGCTATTTAATTATCAGGACAGTCTTCTTATTGTCTCGAGTATCTATCTGTGTACGTGTGTGCTAATCGCTGATTCGTGCTCATTAGTTTAGTTTTCTATTTAATTATAACCAAACTGTGCCAGTCTCTCAGGTTGAACCCCCTTGCGTTAGATTAGGTTGTATAACTAACTTAGGATATTAAAATACTGATTAGAATAACTAGATAATACGTTCCACTCTTAGTGATCGACACTCTGCTTACCATTATATTCATACTGACCGGGTACACTGCTCGTTAAGTGTGTGTGTTATTGATAAGTCGGCTAAATATAAATTTAAAACTTGAGTAGGCATTAATACTGCTAAACCGCAACGACACATCACGCGCATCACCACACCTCTCGAATGAGAGGTTTACACCTTATATAGTCTCCCATGATATGAGAATAGGGAAGTGTGCCGTCTTTACATATTTCACTAATTCAACATTAACCTAAATACTATGACTAAACTAGACGACACACTTCTACTATCATGTAGACTATATTTTTACGATTCTAACGAGCTATTACATGACCATATTACAAGACTCATTGACTCGATAATGATCGTCACTT
This sequence comes from Artemisia tridentata subsp. tridentata, assembly GCA_021014915.2. Lineage (NCBI taxonomy): Eukaryota > Viridiplantae > Streptophyta > Magnoliopsida > Asterales > Asteraceae > Artemisia > Artemisia tridentata. The sequence goes on from CP139509.1 coordinate 114,624,174, forward strand.
TAAGCATTCCCAACAATCTCCCCCAAGGGACGATCATTGAGATCTCTCTTTGATTACATTTATGATCATCACTTTTGCATTTCCAACAATCTCCCCCTAAGGGGTGATCATTGAGATCTTATTCTGTGACATGTGAGTTATGGGTCCGTCAATAGAAATGGATAATCATTAAACTTCTTTGATGCTTGTTGTCTTGAACTTTGAGTCTTCGTGTAATAGCTTTGCTAGATTCTTTGTTACAATCATGCTTTGTGATTTTACAACCTTAAATGATCAATACTTGAATTAATACAAAATATTTTCCCAAAAATTATGCAATCATAAAAAGGTAAAGAATGCTTATAAAAGAAAGAAACAGAGGTAGAATCCTAACCATTAAGTGATTCAGGCTAAGTTTACGATGCACGGATCAAATGTATATTTTAAATGCACGATGCCAGGCAACTGAATGTGTCTTATGGAACAGGATTGATTAAAAGGAAATCTTGATAGTCAAAAAGAGGCTAATCTGAAATCCAGTCAAACTTTTTTTTAACCTCAGTTAGCCAATCCACTAAGATGGCTATCATTTTCACATTAAAGTCAAGTTGGGAATCCAAACACTCATAAATATATAAAACTGGAAACCCCAAGAGTTAGTGAACGCATTAATATCTTACACTCAAGCTAATGGCCAAGTTATAAGCTATCAATAACGAAAGGCGTCCTCCAAAACTCATTATAAATGGACTCCCCACATATGTTGTAGTCAGCAAGGGTATTGCTTCTGTTATTGATCTTCATTCCAGTAAAATGGGTTGATGTGCTTACGTATTATCTTAACGGGTCAATGAGTAAAGGCAAATAGTTTAGCTATAACGTAATGTAATGCACTGAAGAGATAATGAATGCATTAATATCTTACACTCAAGCTAATGTCACATGCTACTTGAAGTTGAAGGGTCCCAGGTTTAGTGAGAAAGACCATCTTGTTTTCAGAACACGGATTGGTTTTGTGGGTAGAGTTGCTGCCATCAGCTTCCGAAGTGGTAATACCAACAATTGAGCAGAAACTGATCATATATATAGTGGATTCTGGCGATAACCGAAGAATTATATCAAGAAAGCCTGAATGCTACATGAGATTATTCCTAGAAACCATGTCCTGAAGGTCAAACGCCAGCGTTGGATCATTTCCTGTCAAGGTGCGTCAATTGGTTAAAATCATGTTTGTCAAATGACTTGAATCAAGTTATGTATTATGAATAATGGCCCAAAAGCGTAAAAAAAAAAAGAATTATATTAAAATGTAAACAGGTCAAATAATTATACGGGTCGAAAGTCATGCAAAAACATTTAAAACTTGATATTTGAACAAAAGTGTTTTACCTTTATTTCATGACCTCGCAGCCGTTTCATTTTCAGATTTTAAATGTATAAATAAGATTTATTAGTCAAAGAGGAATGATCAAACGCATGTAGATTATCTGGGCGATGGGGGCTGTTTGGTTTAGCCTATTAGTTAAAATATTATATGGGTTATGACCTGGAAACAATACATATACATGTATATGTTGTGAGTTGATATGAGTTAGTTTCACCTTTTCATTTGCAGCTTCCCTTTCGGCCTTCTTCTTCTCCGCCTCTAATTGCTAAGCATTTTCTTCATTGGCTTGATTGAACATTGTTACAAATTTTCAAATCCTAACAAATAGTGGCAACCCACAAATAGTACCAGTACTTCAGATAGAATTCCGGACAAGCGTCTCACAATGTTCCCATTTTCCTTTACCTAAAAAAATTTCCCATTTTTCAAAGTTGACAACATCATATATCTGCGAGTTTTAAAATTCAAATTAGTCACCCATTAGCCTCACAGGCCAACAGGCACGAAAGAAAGCATTTTTCTTACAAAATTCTCGATTTTATAAAGGCATCCTAGGTAAGCTGTCTAAAACTGAATGAAAACTGAAGTATGATGGTTTAGGTGTAGAAAAAAGTGTGTTACAGTCACCTGGCCATTCTGTACTAACTTCTTTGAAGATCTGATTGACCTTGGATTTAGTAAGCTCTGTTCTACCAATAACAATGCATTCTCGATATGTGTAAATTGGATTTTTCACAGAAGGACAACTAAAAAGCCTACTTCCCCGTTTACAAAACCCAAATGACCATTCATCCTCACCATAAACCTGCCATAGAAAGAAGTATATCATACACAACGTATTAGACAAACCGCTGCATTATATTTTGATACCATATAAGGTGATAACGTTTTTATTCTTTGCTATTGCAACTTTTCTAATATTGATTACGTCTGAGTTAATCCAAACACTGTCTGCCGCATTATATTTTGATTGTAACCCATTTTGACCCGTTCTTTATAAACGGGTCAACAATTACTGTACTACTTCGTATTTCACATGCTTTGATTGTAACCCATTTTGACCCGCTCTTTATAAATGGGTCAACAATTGTTGTACTACTCTGTATTTCACATGCTTCTCGTTGAATCAATTTTCTTTTTAAAATCGTCTTTTTAGCAGACCTTTAGATGGTTCTTGTTACAATAAAAATTCACATAAATATACTGTGTAGTGATTTTGGTTATATATTTATTTTATCGCCAATGTGGAGCTGGTTTCTTTAAGCTGTGCAGTAACACAAATGTTTTATTATTATTATTATTTATAAAGAGATTATTATTATTATTATTATTATTATTATTATTATTATTATTATTATTATTATTATTATTATTATTATTATTATTATTATTATTATTATTTTTATTATTATTTTTATTATTATTATTATTTATAAAGAGAATGTTAAAAAATGATACATGAACAGCAAGTACTGTAAGAGGCAAAGAGGGTGAATTTGCAGAGGCTTCCACGACAACATCTTCAACCATTTTCTCAAGTTCAAGATTTACAGTTGTACTATCGAAACCTGCTGATGAAATCTGTTTATACGAAAAATATAAATTAAATAACATAACTTAATTATGGTAAAGAAGCATGCCAAATAATCTATAAGGAGAAAAAGAGGAAGAGTGAATACAACCTGAACCATAAGCAAGACCTCTGCAATGTTTGGTTTGTTGGATTCTGAAAATAAATACTGATTCCAAAAGTACAGCTCTCTAAAGCGTTAGACAAAACACTAACCTGGCCTAAATTGCTGGACGACCACATGAGTGAATAAGCATCGTCAATATAAATTACTGATGAAATCTGTTTATACGAAAAATATAAATTAAATAACATAACTTAATTATGGTAAAGAAGCATGCCAAATAATTTATAAGGAGAAAAAGAGGAAAAGTGAATACAACCTGAACCATAAGCAAGACCTTTGCAATGTTTGGTTTGCTGGATTCTGAAAATAAATACCGATTCCAAAAGTACAGCTCTCTGAAGCGTTAGACAAAACACTAACCTGGCCTAAATTGCTGGAAGACCACATGAGTGAATAAGCATAGTCCTGGAGTTTGTGCTTCCTGATAAATTTTATAAAAAAGGTAAGAATATTAATTGCAACTATCACACGGTTCATGTATATGAAATAATTTCACATTATCACATATATACTATAATGTCTCGAGGCTTTTGGTCAAAAGAGCTGATTTTTCCTTGTCCTCCTTCGTATGATAAAAAATCAGTCACATGTAAACCAAACGGAGTCTATCAAGCATGACACATATAAACTGATACACAAACCTCAAGCTTCTTGAGCTTTTTGATCTTATTCTTGATCAGATGATTTAGAATATCTGGCACATAACATAAGGATCCCATAATCTAAAAGTTGATTTACAGCTTACTCAACAGGTAACTCATCTAGGTTTTAGCAATAACTATTAAAAGGATACTTGGGTCCACAACTTCTGTAAAATTATCTGAGTTCAGGAACAATATATACTCTTTACCCTAAAACAACTATACCACAAATGCATAAGCTTGTTGCATAAAAAAAACTTTAAAATCACCTCTTCTTTTTAGTTGGCAGGAGACTCTTTACTGTCCTCACATGGATCTAACAAAAACTACAAAATAGAAAAAGAATATAGATACCAGTCAAATTAATGATATATGTGATACTCACCTCAAGCACGGAGCAAGCAGCAAGATAAGCAGATTTAGATGAACCTTCATTAAAATATATAGAATCATATATGCAACCAGATAATCAATACCCTTATCATTGACTCATAAACAAAACCCAAATAAAACACGATTAAGAATGTAACTGCAATATATACTTACAATGAATTTTTCTAATTTTTTGTTTTATCAAAGATACCTGGTGAATATTATTGAGTGGAGATGTATACCATGCATGCTTAACTTCTTCTAAACACCATACACAAAAAAAAAGTCACGATCATTAGATGATATAGCTGAGGAAAAGATGATATTAGGGTTTTGATTTTGTTTTAAGGTTTTGGTTTACGTATAAATGGTTTAACTGCCTTATTTATTATGTAGATATCAATTTAACCATGTCATTTGCAAACCTGTGATGAAGAAAACACAAAAACCCATAAACCGATCATTAGAGGAGATTCTGAGGAAAAAGGACATTAGGGTTTTTGAGAAAGAAGTATATTACGAATGAGGTGTGATTTTTTTACGTATATGTTTTGATTAGGGTTACCTAACTTGTAAGGATTCTCCTAATTATGTCATATAATTGTTTGCATAGGTTTATAGATTTGGACTTGCAAGATATAATTCAAAATATGTGTTGGTCTAGTGGTTATAATGTTTGTTAATATTACGAGCACCTTAAGTTTGAATCTTGCAAGTGGCAAATTTTTAAAATAATTTCCGAATTAAAAAAAAAAAATAGTTGCTTAGGTGGCATACATTGCTTAGGTGGAATTATGACATGGCATTAATGCATGATTACTGGGCATTATGTGGCATTGATGACCTCATACGCTTCCTGTTATAGATTTATGTTCAAGTGGTGAACACTTTAAAATGGTGAACAATAGGCACCAATAACAAAATGACAAGTGTCCATTTCATTTATAAGAAAATATAAATTAGTTTTAGCATGTTTGAGGGTATTGTTTTAACAATTATATATATATATATTAAGTCCAAGGATTACAAAGGAAGTATGTAAACCCGAGTCGTTTTCCCAACGAAGGAATGAATGGAATTATTGGTTAGAGTCGTGATTGTGTCGTGAGTAGTGAAAATAAGAGAGATTTGGATTTTTATACTAATATTAAGTAAATTAAACAAAAAACAAGTAATAAAACAATTAAAACAAGTATGTAAGGCACATGTAAGCTAAAACGTAAAGAAAACAAAAAACGAGCACGTAATGGGCAAATCCCGAGCCTAAAAAGTGAAATCTTAGAAATACTAACCCTAGATATGAAAAACTATTTTTCCTAAGTCCTATTTGATAAAAGAAAATTTTAGAAAAAAGAAAATTATTATATTTTATTTATTATGGTTTAAAAACTATTTTGAACTAATTAAATGTTAAAAAATACTAAATGAATGTGGAAAAATCTAAAAATTTGCAGAAAAGTACTTAATCTAATCCTAGGAAAAATAAAATGGAGTCAACAACTTATTCAGATAAGCATTTAATAAGCTAAAAAGAGAAATAAGCTTAATTTTGAAAAGAGGCTTAAGTATAAAATAAGGGAGAATAGAACCAGAGAAGTCCCAAGGGTAGTTGGTTGTGAGAGGTGTGGTTAAGGTTGAGCTTAGGTTGAGGTCCAGGGTTCGAGCCCTGCTCACCCTGGACTTCCCTAGTTCCCTTTCTTCCATTTTTTTTATGGAAAATTTCCTTTTGAAACTTGTTTATAAGTTGGAAATAAGAGCTTTTTGTGGAAATATTATTTTTAGGAACTAGAAGATAAGCCAAAAATAAGGTCTAAAGTATAGACTGCTTAAAAGGACTTAAATGAAAAGGCTAAATTGAAATAAGCCACAAGGCTTCTAAAACCTAAAGTGGAAATGAAATAAGCTAAGAAATACTAAAAGTAATTCTAAAAAGAAGAAGTTAATCAGAATAAGCAGAGAGAACAAGCTAATAAGCACAAAAACAAAATAAGCTATAAAACCTAGAGTTGCAGCCCAAAACAGCCCTGGAGGGCAACTTTGAGCTTAGAAATAAGCTATTAAATCTAAAAGAGAAACCACAAAAGCTGATTACACTAAGAGTTCACTAACCAAAGAAATAAAATTCTGAAAATCAGTCCTAATTAAGCTAATCTAAAGCTTAAAATTAAGCTAAGAAAGAGGAGTAAGGGCAGACTGTTTAGAACTTTAATGAAAGGGCTAAATGGAAATAAGCAAAAGGCTTCTAAAGGCAAAGGATCAACTGAAATAAGCTAAGATAAAGACTAAATAAGCTAATGGGTGTTTAAAGAAAACTAAATAAGCAAACTAACCTCAAAAAGTGGACCTAAATAAGCAGATAAGCAAAAAAAAAAAAAAAAAAAAAAAAATAAATAAACAATCAAAAGCTGATACAAACTAAAACCAAACAGTCCGATAGGCAATTTTAAGCTAAAGAATGAGCTATGAAATCTAAAAGCTAGGTTCTAAATGCTGAAAAAATAAAAAGCTAATATGCTAAACTACTTATAAAATGAATATTGGGCAAAAAGGAGCTTATTAAGGCCTAGAAAATAAGCCAATAAAATGGCTGATCAAAAATTCTGATGGAATCAGTTTTTGTGATCAGCTCAACACCTTACTTTCAGACCCTAAATAAGCACTAAAATTCTAACAAAGCACAAATTGATAAAATTTATACTAAAAGCTATCTATAAACTCAAAATTAGACAATAAGATCCTATAAATAAGCAGAAATTAAACTAAGAAGATAGCTACTTGAGACAGATATAGGCTGATGCAGGGGAAATTTGAAAATGGGTAGAAAATGGGATTTTGACTAAAAAGACTAAGATACCAGATGTTCTCTAACTACTATAGCCTATTTTAAACTAATTTGAAGCATAAACAATAACTATAAAAACTCCTAATCTAAATCTAACCTATGCTATTGATTTAGGCAGTTTTAACTTAAAATATTTTAGAAACTATTTAAAAAGCTTTAAAACTAAATGAAAATGCTTAAATCAACTTATAAAATACTACTAATACTATTTGAGAGCTGATCTAAATTCAATTTTTGGCAAAATACAACTTTAAGCTAAAAATGGTCCTTGTGCCAAACACCCCCTTAAGGGAGGCTGTTTTGTTTTTTTAGAAGATTAAGACTATTTAAGCTAAAATTTTGAGAGAAAGAGGTTTAACTAGATATATTAAGTTCTAAAACGTAAATTTAAACAGAAAATAAGCACTTAAGATAAGCTAATAGTAAAAAGCTAATATTTTTGTATTTTTTGGATTTTGAGAATAAAACAGTTTTAAACTACACAAAAGCTCATAATAAGCTATAGAAGCTTAAATGGACTTGTAGAAACAGTAAATAAGCTTTAAAAATAGGAAGTTTAGATCTAAGAAAGCATTAAAAGCAATAAGAGTAATTTAGACTATAGCTTAAATTGGAAACTTTTATTAAATTTAAAAGGACAATGCTTGAATTAAAAAGGCTTAAAGTAAATAACATAAGCTGAAAACATAAATAAAGCTAAAAATTACACTAAGGATGATAAACTACTACTATTTTCTACTGCCTCTCAAAGGCTACAAACATGTTCTATTTATACTAAGCTAGCTAGGGCTTTCTTCTTGCTGCTGTCTTTGTTGTGTGAGAGAGTTCAAGCTGAGTCCAATTTGTGCTTTCTCTTGCTTCATCATAGCCCTTGATCAAAACTTGGCCTCCACTTCTTTTAATCACAGCCATAGGATGGTTTTAGTCACTTGGATTGATGAGGTGGCTGGGAAACATGTAAAGGAGGGGTGACCAAAGGTGAGTTGGATTTGGACTGTGGTGAGGGTCTGGAAAGGGACAGGGGAGAAGTTATCAATGGCGGGAAAGGGTTTTTCAGGGGGATAAGGTTTGACTTATTCTTTGACCCGTATGTTATAACTGGGTGTGGGTTAAGTTAAAAGGGAGTGGGCTTGGGATGTTGGGCTTAGATTAGATGATGGATTGGTTTTAGGTTTAGTTAAATAGGTAGGCCGGTTATAGTTAAGTTTAGGATAGTTTAGGATTTAGTTTAAATTTAGTTTTAGGTTTAGGGGTTAAACTTGCCAACCTTGCAAAGTTCATCCAAGGATCATTTTTGACAAATGGTTATAATTGAGGGTTGACTTTGACTTCTCTTTTCTTCAAGGATAATAGTGATCCAAACTTGAAATCTCTTCCCCGGCCTCGGCTTTTGAGCTCTTTTCCGAATCTCGTGCCCGTTTTTGCCGTTTTCTCTTAATTTTTGTCCTTTTTCATAATATCCGTACATGCACATGCATAAACACAAAAACACAACATATTTGGCATATTTGGTTAGTTTTTGGTCTATTAAGTCCGATAAATTAGGTAAAAGGTATGTGTAATTTAACACATACCAGGTATAATGGGTATTTAAACCCTCCTCATTATCAAAAATAAATCAGACATTTTTTTTCTCCCTCTGCTGCAAATCAAATTTGACTGCCCCAACTCATTCCCAAATCCCTTTCATCACAAAATTCCTCCCACGCATTTCTATTTCGAAATTCCGGTCGACCTTGCCGTAAGCGGCCACTGCCACTATCATTATAACCACCGAAACACTAGTCGTTGTCTCTTTACTGATTCATTATTTTTTGTAATCTAAATGACCTTGCTAGGATCCTGGACACACGATTAAGGTGGTTAAACCTTCTAACTTTGTGTGTATGATATGTTGTGTTAAAATGATTAAGTGCGCGGAATTCACTCAACCAAACTTAGAAGGTTGTGTATGTTATGGAAATGGAATTGTTATGTTTGTTAGTTAGCAATGAACACATAAAGATTATCACCAAACGATTCAATATTATTAAAGATAATAATACGAGTGACCTTGAAATATCACTAGGGTTACAACCTTGAATCTTATGTTTCTATCACTTGTGATATATTTGTGTTTGTTCTAACAGTTATGCATGTTCTAACGTATGCATGGACTAACTCTTAACACTTCTATATTTTTCACACACTTAATATCACTAGACTAAGATCTCTTTTATAGTCAAAAGATCTTTACAAATTGCTTAAAGTCTTGACCGACTTACTTGGTTAACTTATCCTATTGAGTGTCAGTACATCAGATACAACATGTATCTATGTATACAACTTGTTAACTAAGCATATAGAGTAAGATATTATCTACCGTATATTGTTGACCAAAATACAATAAATATCTTTTTGATCTTATCCTTCCATCAGCAGAGTTGTTCACTATCAGCAGGAACAATCTATCGCTATCAGCAGAATCCATCAGCAGAGTTGTTAAGCCTATCAGCAGAGTGAAATGCTCTATCAGCAGAATCAACATCATCAGCAGAAACCATTTTGCACTATCAGCAGAATTATACTTAGAGTAGAATCCAATATTAAACATCTTGAATATTTAATTCCCAACAATGACCCTTTTGGGCTTCTCGTTATTCAGATCTGAATATTAAGCCGGAACACCAATAATCAGATCTGAATTATTTTTTTCTGATATGTTGCCGAAATCTTTACAGGTCTGAATTTGATTATGTGTAGCCGTCGATCTTCGTTAAAGTGAATGCCTATGTGACTCGCAACACTAGATGTTGAAGGTGTTTTGTTGGTAATTTTTGCATCAATGGATTTTGATTTAGTAGTATTGTGAAACTTAATTGTTGGTGGAAATTGTTATTGTTTGAACCATGATTAGATTCTTTATCCTAATCGAATGTAACTTTGAAACTCTTTAGTCGTCGACCTGAATTTGAAACTGTTAGTGTTTACAGATCTGTTTGTGCTTTCACCCTTTGAATGTAACATGCAACTTATCTTTCTTTATCCTAATCATTCTAAATGTAATATGCAACTTAAGTGCAAATGATACTTTGTAGAAATGTATAATGAAATTATGTGTCACTAAAAATGTGTCAAGATTATTAGTATTTCACTGTAAATGTAACCAAAAATTTATTGTGTTTCAAGAAACTTTATGTGTCATCAGAATTGTGTCACTAAAAATGGATTATGAATATATGTGTCACTAAAAATATATCATGAAACTATTTGTCACTAAATATGTGTCATTAAAAATGTATCAAGAAACATAGTGCGTCACTAAAATGTATAATAAAAATATGTGTCACTAAAAATGTGTCAAAAATATTAGTAGGTCACTGGAAATGTAACAAAAAATTATTGTGTTTCAAGAACTTTCATGAGTCAAATAAAGTCTAACATGTGCCTATCATTTTTATAAATTATCTTATGAAATAATAGGTGTAAAAATAATGCAAATGTATCAACTATCAAGTATGGATCGTTAATCTAACGAGTTGAAACAAAAAAGTACGACAAATGAATTCAAAGAAAAAAAGGAACACGTGCATGTGACTTAAATCTTCAAAAAGGTGGATACATTATGCCATTTTTAATCCATTTAATTACAATTATGCCATTCATTTAATTTAATTTGAATCACATATATTTTGGTTGATCTAATGGTCAATAAGTGTACCTATTATTTTCTACTTTAAGTGTGTACAACACAATAACGGTACCCTATATATATATATATATATATAGTGAGACTTTCTTGCGAGAACCATCTTATCTGCGAGAACTGACAGAACCACCAAAAACATACATGCACGCCTTCAATAATTGTATTTTTGCACATATGTTCTAAAAACAACATATATGTTTTAAAAAAAACATGGTTGTTCTAAAGAATTTGATAAGAAATTAGAAATACAAAATTTTTCTTTAAAGGTGTGCATATATGTTCTTATAAAGCGTGCAATGACAATATTGCGGTCGTGTGTAAGGTTTTTGTGAAAAAAGAGGATGAGTTCATGATGATATTGAAGAACATAGGTGGATACTTACGATTATTGATGATTTGCATGTATTTTTATTTTATTTTAAAAGGCGTGCATGTATGTTTTTGGTGGTTCTGTCAGTTCTCGCAGATAAGATGGTTCTCGCAAGAAAGTCTCCCTATATATATATATATATATATATATATATATATATATATATATATATATATATATATATATATATATATATATATATGCCTCTTAGTAGATCTAAACAATCCTGATATAACGCGACATGATGTTCAACCAAAGAAATATTCATTTATATAAAAATAAAATCCAAAACGAGGAAAAAGAAAGTCTCAAAATGCCCCAAAATACGAAATATCCGAAAGAAATCACCGACGATAGCAAGATGTCAAAGTAAAAGACGGGATAGGGTTATGCTGGGCCTCGCTTGGGTTTAACTTTGCTTTCACACGAGTCACCAGACTTCGCGGATCCTTGCTTGCTACGATCCGACAGGAGATCTGAGTCAGCTACTTTTCTAATAGCTCTTCCTCCTTTGGTACCTCGAGAGCCTCCTCTTCTAGCTCTTTTGATATCGAGTAGTCCGAAATTCGAGATAAAACTCACAGAAAAGAAAGAAAACAAAAGGCACATAGAGAGTTGCACACATAGTTCCTATTATGAAATCTATATGAAGGTACTTAGGTTATAGTCTAGGTCAAACCACCTACTTCTCTATAACCAAAGGCTCTGATACCAATCTGTCACACCCCGCCAAGGCGAAAACGCAAGGCATAACAAGAGAGGCATCGTCATGATCACATTGATATATAAATAGAGAATCACTAAATGAAATTAAAATCAAAATGTCATGACGACACCCGATACAAGAGGGAACTTGTATCAAGGTTAATCGTAACCATAACAAACAAACAAGTCATAAAGTATGTCCTGCAAACCGGGATAAAATGCCAAACAAGGTTCATAAAATAAAATACTGAATATAAAGTTCATAAACGCAATAAGCTGGTAACTCCTAAAGTCCAGGTAAGTCAGTCTCTAGTCACTTCACTTCCTTAGGCACATCATGGCTAATACTTGAAAACGTCAACTATAATGTTGGTAAGAGTGTAGGTTTAATCATAAAGAAGTTGACCCAAAGTTGTGCGTGTCAAATCATATCAATTGTAAACAGTGGACAGTTCAATATAATACAACATAGCAGTCAGTGAGATATAATGAACACTTGTACATAAACTTGTAAACCAATCACCGCAGTGATCATTGAAACTAGAACCAAACGACAGTCACCATAGTGAACTATTATCTCACATATGTGGTTGCCAAGCGGCTGTCTTCTAGCTAGGGCTAAAAACTTTTTTGTAAATAATGGGTATCCAAACAATCGCAACTGTAGGATCGTACGCATCTACACTACTCTAGCAGATCATATACACATAGTTGTCCATAATGAAAACAGTAATTAAGCACAACATGAAAACATTTGCAAAATAGTTAAGTATCATTTTCCCCCTTGAGAAAATATCTAAAAAAGTAGGGGCCACAAACTCACCTTAAATCACCGCTAAAAGTATGCACACACACGAGCTAGAAATCTACAAACAATAGTATCACATAAATTACAAGTTATCAAGGCTTAAAATCCTTCCAATGTAACTCACATATGATGGAATGAACATGAACACCTACAAATTTTCCCATGAATGACTACTTGAAATCCCAAAAGATCGTGTCTTAGAACATTAGGTATTTACGTCTAGGTATAGACCTTTATTAGTTAGTTTAAACCTGGTTTTAACAATTTCAAGTTCACTTTTACGAATTTTTAAACCACCCTTTATAACACCCCCAAAATCTGGTTTAGCGGAAGCATACATGTCACTGGAGTGCTACTCAATTGGTATCACAACACAAGTACAAAGAACGGTTTTACCTCAACCATTTAAAAGAAGTTTCATATTCAAAAATATTTTGTGTGGAAACCGTAGAGGGGGGGGGGGGTGAATACGTTTCCATTTAAAAACTTAAAATCTTTTTGTATCAAACACCCGATCAAGTGTGATGTAATATGAAAAGTGTCAACAATTATCATATAGCATCTAGAGATGAATATAGTAATAAACAACACAAGCATAATCCCACCATGACACATACTTAATCAACATAACATAAGTAATTAGCCATACAAACATAAACGCAATGCAAATATAAATATAAAGCGAGAAAGAATGAAATGAAAGTAAAGAGATAAGTAAGAAGGCACAAACCGGACACGGTGATTTATAGTGGTTCGGTTACGAAGCTCCTCTTCGCCCTACTCCACTCCCCGAGTACCCAATTCGAAAGTTACTTCACTAATCAACAAGCTCCCTTCAGGCGAAGAAAACCGTACACGTCGCTTATCCAATTTCCGACACTAAGCTAAATGTCGAGTGCTAATCTTAGCTAGCACCAATCTACCATGATCTACCCGATCTACCCTTGATCCACTTGATCAATACACATAAGCCCAATGGATTCAAGAGATCTCCAAGATCTCGACAAGATCACAATGATCTACTCCCACTTGATTCGATCTACCCAATCTACCCTTGATCTTCTTGATCAATCACACAAGCCCATAAGCTTCAAGAGATCTCCAAGATCTCGACAAGATCACAATGATCAACCCTCACTTAACTCAATCTACCCTATCTACCTTTGATCAACACACTAGCCCAATGGCTACTAGAGATATTCAATATCTCTGTAAGATCACAATGATCTTCCCTCACAAACTCTCAAAAGAAAAATAATCTTGATGTATGCTATGATACAATCAAGAGTGTAACAAATGTTACAAGTGCTTCTACCTACAACTACAACACTTTGTATCTACTTGGATACCTTGTGTTCTTCTCTTGCACTTGAAGAGGAATGACAACACTTTGTATCTACTTGGATACCTTGTGTTCTTCTCTTGCACTTGAAGAGGAATGAAGAGGATCTCTTGGTGGAATGAAAGGATCACTCTTAAACAAACTAAGACTCTCTAAATGATCAAGGAAAGTGTTCTAAGTGAGGAGGGATTAGACCAGAGAAAACTCACTGGAAAAATCAAGTTGGAAGTGTAAAATGGTCCACTATTTATAGGCAAGAGGAAAACTAGCCGTTAAAGAGGCACGGCTCCACTAATTATCAGACGGCTCCACTAAATTTAGTGGGGCCGTCGGTACTTTAGTGGTACCGTGGACGCTCCTCCGTTTGTTTTTAGTGGGGGAAGGTTTATTTGGGAATGTTTGGAGCTGTTTTGGGGGGAAAATTGACTGTTGGGATTTTTAAACTTATTTTTCAAAATAAAACATTTCTTTTTAATTCAAAAATAATTTTTAAAATATATTTCTGAAAAAATGTTTTGTCACATTAAAAATGTGAAGTTTAGAAAAATATAATCCTTTGATCATTTGTCAAGTAGTAGATTTGTTTGTCCATACCTTGAGTGATTTACGTCGGGATGAAAATCTACGACTTCGTTGAAGCATACTTGAGACGTCGGGAGGTGTTGATATAAGTATGCATTGATGATTTGTGTTTACAAGTAACTTGCACATTTTACGTTATGTATTACAAGTTACATGTTTGTCATTATTAAAACCGAAGAAACCGTTTAGTTTAAATATCGTAATATTTGCACTAACAATCTCCCCCTTTTTGATGATGACAAATATGTAAACCGTAACACATTGTAAAATGTAAAAGTTACCTGTTTACACTCCCTTCTTTCCCTTTTGTCGAATCAAAAAGGTAGTTGCCTCGAGCGCTCTCTTGAATTCACTCCCTACTCCCCCTTATTGCATTACTTTCCTTTCTCCCCAGAAAGGCGAGCTTGCATCATCCCAGTGAAGTCTTCTATCACCACTTGTGAAGACGACTCCATGCTATGTATTCAAATACCCCCGAGCTCCCCCTAGCTCAATGCTCCCCTATGGTGACTTAATCCCCTTGTTTATTTACCTTAGTATCTAGCGGATCCACGGATCAAATTTTACAAAGGCTTTTCCTACATCAAGGGTTAGCTTCGTGCAACATGATATATAAAAGTATAGGAGCAACATTATAGGGATAGAATACACATAGCAAGACATGCAAGGGTTAAACTATGTTAACACGTAAGTGTCATAACCCGACCGACAACCTAAGGTGTAATTGTTCAATCAATCACACTAACAAGAACGAGATTCGTTCATTTACTGACACACAAAATGACTTCTTCCAAGTTGTTATTAGTAAGGCAAGTTCTAACAAACCTTTTGAACAACATAATCATCTACCTAAGATGACTGGTGTTGGGATGGTTTAGATTAATATATCGTTTGCACTGACAATGAGATGCATGATATATTTCAAAAGAAAAAAAAATGTGCATGTGATCCTAACAGGATTGGGGGTGGATATCTCTAACGGGGTTGAGGTAATGAAGTTCTAGATTTCTAGTTTGGATGATCCTAGGTGTGTGTTAGAGATAATTTGGTGTATGAAGGGTTTCGTATGATTGTAGGGTTTGAAGGTTGGTGAACTAACTATCACTTATCTAAAGAGAGGAATAGTTGTAAGGTTTGAGTGTGATGATCGATGGGTTGAAGGTTTTTTAGACTAACTATCACTGTCAAGAGTGAAGTGTAGCTAAAAGGTTTGAGTGGGATTGATATAAGGGTTGAAGGTTTTTAGACTAACTATCACTGTCAATAGTGAAGTGTAGCTAAAAGGTTTGAGTGGGATTGATATAAGGGTTGAGGGTTTTGAAACTAAATATCACCGTCAAGAGTGAAGTTTAGTTATAAGGGTCAAGTGTGATGAGGAATGATGTTAATGTAAGGTTTGAAGATGAGATGCAAGATAAGCTTGCAATGGTGATGCCTTATGTAGGCAAGAGTTGTGTGATTCGAATTAAAGTTGGTGATAGAGTCCTATGGTGTAGTGAGGGAATCCTAGGGTGTATGTGAGTTTGCAAAATCTTGCAGGTTTGAGGTTAGGGATGTAGGGATCTGGAGGGAACAGTGAAAATTCATCAAACATAGGCATGGTACTACCAAATACCACACGGTACCATTAAATTTAATGGTACCGTGGCCTATTTAACGGTACCGTGACCCGGAAGTCACGAATTTCCTATGCAGCCTAGTTATGGGCAGCTAAAGGAAAGTTTACTAAGGAATAAGAACCACAGTTGTGTGTGTTCTTGAGAATGTTTATTGAAAGGCTATACGAGTGTGTTTCGCTTCCCCTTAATCTATGATCATCCGGACAAGATGAAAAAAAAAATAAATAAAGAGGAAAACAAACGTTGATAGAAGCGATGAGCTTAGCAACGTCATGACAAGTGGTGGATAGCATACAATAAACTTCACCTTTGAAGTCACGTAGCTCTTCTCAATCATTGTGAATATTCATAGAACATTCATATGATGAGGCATGTGATCACTTGGAGATATCTTAAGGGTTAAGAAGATAAAATCTTCAAGGTTGTGAGGTTAGTGATAAGGTTCTAGTGGGGTTATATCAACTTATCCTAGCGGTTCTTCGCTTGAAGTGTGTGTAAGGTGAGTGGGATACGGAAGCATTGGTAGTGTAGAACTAAGGTTGAAAAGTGTAGATAAGTTTGGAAGATACTGGATACGGAAGTAACCATACATATGGTGTGTTCAGTACCATGAGGAAATGAAAGGAGAAAAATCTAAGGAATCAGAAGATAGACATAATCTATTCTGATAGGAGACGGTTCTGGTTCAAGACTACATCGAGTGGGTTTTGATAGTGTTAGTGAGAATTGAAGATGAAATAATCTGTCTCAGTAGACAACGGTCCTACGGTACCGTTAAATTTAGCGGTACCGTCCCCTATTTAAGGGTGCCGTGACCTGCTGAGGTCAGTTTTGACCCAGAATTAGATTTTTGACAAAGAAATTTCACATATGTTGTGATTTTTCTGGACTTTAGATTAAAGGAATTTATACCAAATAAATTTTTTTATGAATGAATCCAACGGGATTCGATGAACGTTAATTGAGAACGAGAAATGACATTTAATTGCATTTCGCAAATTAAATATACTTTAAATATTTCGGATGAAATATTTAAGTTGTCATTCGAGTTTAAGAGGATTTTACGAATAAATCTCACTGATTTAGTGAGACTTTTCGACATGAGGAGAGAATTTATGCCTAATAAATTCTTTGAACGGTACTGGACGAGAAAAGATGACTTTTATATTTCCGAGGAAATACATAGGTGTTTATTAGAGCGATGTGAAGGATGACTTAATATTTCCAGTGAAATATTTAAAAAGTCATGAGACGAGACACATGATATGACTTGACATTTCCAGTGAAATATCTAAAAGTCGTGAGACAAGATAGATGGAATGACTTGATAATTCTTGTGGAATATTTAGATAGTCATGAGAGGGATTTAAAGAATGACTTAATATTTCAGTGAAATATTTAAAGAGTCATGAGACGAGACGCACGAGATGACTACAATATTTCTAGTGAAATATTCAAGTAGTCATAAGAGGGGTACGAGGGATGACTTTAATATTTCCAGTGAAATATTTAAATAGTCATAAGATTTAAGGAATATGTTCCATCATTCCTAGACCTAGACGAAGATGGTTAGAGGATTCTCGTTTGAGAGGTTTGGTTGATTTACGAATTTCGATGTGCTTCGCACATGAGCGTTTCACGGGGTTTTGAAAGATGTAAAGCTAGGCCTATGGTGCTGATTCGCAGTAGGGTTTGGGATCTTAAGACATGTATATTCACACGAGGATGAAAGGAACTACTAATTACTTATATAGTAACTCGTGAGTACTTTGTCTCCTGAGGGTTGATGTTAGCTTTTAGGTTTAGGATGAGCATTTTAACATATTGATAGGATTGATTATACACTTAGGATGTTAATCCTGTTAATGTGTATGTGATACTTTGAGTTGATATAACAAAGTATGTGGAATCTACTTTGCTATACTTAGAAGAATATTTGAGTGATTGATAGAAACAACTTATGAACAAGAGACAACTGTATAACTTCGAACGATTCAATATTATTAATTCAATAATACTAGTGATCTTCTATCACTAGGGTTTACAACCTTGAATCTTAACAAAACGATACTTCTAGATACGTACTCTATTCATTAACCTAGGCAATCCTTTTATAGACCAAGGATTCCTGTACAAGATAACTATAATATATTCCAATAGGATGTACACAAAATCCTTTCTATAATTATCTACTATACGTTTACAAAAATCATAAGCAGTACTAACTTTCTAATGCAACCATACTAACTGACTTTGTACTGTCAGTGTTATCTTCAATCTCTTCAGCAGTACTAACTTATATACTAACAATTTCAAATGTTAACCTTAATTCCCAACACATATGTTGTTAAAAGGCTTGAGTATGATGTTTCGGATATGACATTTAACAATTGAGATCGCAAGTTAAACTTACTTGAATATTTCGGATGAAATATTTAAGTTGTCAACCCTACTCCGAGTTCTACTAGGTTTGTATCTAACCTTCTCATGACAAAAGGGTATATTACTTGGAAGAAGGCGAAGTGATGACTAGGGAATTAGGATAACTTCACGACTACTTTGACTTATAGGTTTTGACACTAGTGTATGACTCTATGACTTCTAAGGGTTCATAGTGATATGCATTCCTAATTCCTAATGTGTCAAAAGGAAATAGTGTGGGTGCAAACTTTACAAGCAAATCATGTAAAATGCACATAAGGAATAAATGCAAACATCATGCAAAGCATGATAATCATTTAGCATTTAAGATCATGAAGACATTTAATCATATCTTACGAGAACATGTTATCATTTTGAAACACGTATGTGGGATGCAAGCAATCTAGGTTTGCTAAGGCAGATCCTAATTACTACTTGTTTAAAATGAAATCCTAACGGGAGATAAAGTTCACCGATGTAAACTATCTCTAGTCAAATGTAGGAATGAAAAATTTTCATATGAGTATGAGACTATCACTAGTGATGCTCAATTCAGGCTAAACACGACCATTTTTACGGGTTATACCACGAACCCAACTTCTCTCCTGGAAGCAATTCAACCGTTAGGTCAAATTGAATTTCTAGTGCGATAGGTTCTCCAGTAGTCATTCTCATGTTAGAAAAATTCAAATTCCTATATTTGCCTATCGAAGTATAGCAAAGATGATATTAGCTTATTTAGCTAATACATGGCCTAATATGACTCAACTAACCATACTTTGAAAGTCGGTTAAGAAAATGACATGTCTTACACAACTCCTAACAAAGGCAAGCGAAATGTTTTAATTTCGTGTTTTAGATTTAGAGGTTATTTGATGGAGATGGTGTATTTTATGATCTCTTGGACAACGTCTTTATTTGTTGAGTTGTTACATGTTATTTTAACATGATTTGGTTTCCTAGAACCAAGAGACACTCTAATGTGATACAATGTAGAATCTACTACATCGTGTGTGTTTCAAGAATGCTCCTTTGCATATCTTGAGAAAAGAATCTAGTAAAGGTTATTTACCTCAATAGATCTTGTGAGTATTATATTTGAAATGAGACATATTGTATATTTCAACAAATATGCTTTTCTGAGAGGAAACTTATCACTCTTACGAATGCTTAGTGAAACAAGTATTTTAGTGTATGACCAATTTTACTTGTTTATGCAATGACACATGTTGTATTAGGTTATTATTCAACACTAATATCCTATATTTGTTAACAGGATGCAATGTATTCTCTTGTAACATAACCATTCATGTTACAAAGAAAATAAGATGCATAAGATATAAGTTATCTTTTGTCAATCTTTTGATAAGAGAAATACATGTGATATTCTCAACGATTGATGACTTACATAATAGTTAATAACATATTATGTGTGACACTTTTACTAGACATGTGACTTTGAGTGTTGAGTTGTTCATGAGCAAAGTTTACATATGTTGTTTGTTTGCTCGTGTTTGGTTTTTCGGAAATGACACATTTACTAATTGCATTGCAATGTAAATTACTTGTATATTTCGGATGAAACATCAAAGTTGTCAATCCTACTTAGTTGTGTATTTTATGCATCTTTTAAACATATTAGTTTAAAGTTTGGAACACAACCATTGGACAAGAAGACTTAATATGGCATCTTCAACACAAGTGTGAGTTATGATCCGATGCATATTATTTTCGTCTTGAGAGAACGTCATTATTTTCATAACAATCGAATGTGATTGAGTATGTAGATTCAAGATAATATATTTTATCATATTTTGATGTTATCTTAAAGCTAGACAAATAATGACTCCAATTCATGTCCACACTCGAAAACTTGTCAATTAGATTCGATAATGATATCAATCATAATTTGAATAATGAATTGATATGTACTCGAAATCTTTCTTGACCCTCACAATCACTCCTTTTAAAAAGAAAATAAAAATTTAAGGAATGTGTTCCATTTATTCTAATACTAGTTGTATGTGTGAGGTTAATGACATATTAAGTTACTACTTTGATATTGTCATTTTTTTTTATTTGAGAAAAACTATTTATATTATTAAGTATAATATTCTTAGTTTTTCGACACCTCATTAGTATAAAAATAATTATCTTAACTATTTTTATACAACATACGTAACATACTAAATGTTTAAAACATTTTGTATGTGTGTTAGATCAATGAAAGTTTAATACATTTTCTTTTACTTAAATACTAATGTATTAATATGATCTTTTATCTTGTTTAGACAACCCATGGTCAAGTAAGACAAAATGATGTAATGTTTTAGAGATCATGTTACGGATTTTATGAAAGTGTTAAGTATTTTGGGGTGATATACTTTTTACACTTAGGTAATTTGATACATGGATCGTACTCAATTTTGAAAACCATTTGTTTTAAAAATTTGAGTGACGTGGCTCTGGTACCAATTGTGGAAACCGTGGGGGGGGGGGGGGTGAATACGTTTCCATTTAAAAACTTAAAATCTTTTTGTATCAAACACCCGATCAAGTGTGATGTAATATGAAAAGTGTCAACAATTATCATATAGCATCTAGAGATGAATATAGTAAACAACAACACAAGCACAATCCAACCATGACACATACTTAATCAACATAACATAAGCAACTAGCCACACAAACATAAACGCAATGCAAATATAAATATAAAGCGATAAAGAATGAAATGAAAGTAAAGAGATAAGTAAGAAGGCGCAAACCGGACACGGTGATTTATAGTGGTTCGGTCACGAAGCTCCTCTTCGCCCTACTCCACTCCCCGAGTACCCAACTCGAGAGTTACTTCACTAATCAACAAGCTCCCTTCAGGCGGAGAAAACCGTACACGTCGCTTATCCAATTTCCGACACTAAGCTAAATGTCGAGTGCTAATCTTAGCTAGCACCAATCTACCACGATCTACCCTTGATCCACTTGATCAATACACACAAGCCCAATGGCTTCAAGAGATCTCCAAGATCTCGACAAGATCACAATGATCTACTCCCACTTGACTCGATCTACCCAATCTACCCTTGATCTTCTTGATCAATCACACAAGCCCACAAGCTTCAAGAGATCTCCAAGATCTCGACAAGATCACAATGATCAACCCTCACTTGACTCAATCTACCCTATCTACCTTTGATCAACACACTAGCCCAATGGCTACTAGAGATATTCAATATCTCTATAAGATCACAATGATCTTCCCTCACAAACTCTCAAAAGAAAAATGATCTTGATGTATGCTATGATACAATCAAGAGTGTAACAAATGTTACAAGTGCTTCTACCTACAACTACAACACTTTGTATCTACTTGGATAACTTGTGTTATTCTCTTGCACTTGAAGAGGAATGAAAACACTTTGTATCTACTTGGATACCTTGTGTTCTTCTCTTACACTTGAAGAGGAATGAAGAGGATCTCTTGGTGGAATGAAAGGATCACTCTTAAACAAACTAAGACTCTCTAAATGATCAAGGAAAGTGTTCTAAGTGAGGAGGGATTAGACCAGAGAAAACTCACTGGAAAAATCAAGTTGGAAGTGTAAAATGGTCCACTATTTATAGGCAAGGGGAAACTAGCCGTTACAGAGGCACGACTCCACTAATTGGCAAACGGCTCCACTAAATTTAGTGGAGCCGTCGGTACTTTAGTGGTACCGTAGACGCTCCTCCGTTTGTTTTTAGTGGGGAAGGTTTATTTGGGAATGTTTGTAGCTGTTTTGGGGGGAAAATTAACTGTTGGGATTTTTAAACTTATTTTTCAAAATAAAATATTTCTTTTTAATTCAAAAATAATTTGTAAAATATATTTTTGAAAAAATGATTTGTCACATTAAAAATGTGAAGTTTAGAAAAATATAATCCTTTGATCATTTGTCAAGTAGTAGATTTGTTTGTCCATACCTTGAGTGATTTTCATCGGGATGGAAATCTACGACTTCGCTGAAGCATACTTGAGACATCGGGATGTGTTGATATAATTATGCATTGATGATTTGTATTTAAAAGTAACTTGCACTTTTTACGTTATGTATTACAAGTTACATGTTTGTCATTATTAAAATCGAAGAAACTGTTTAGTTTAAATATCGTAATATTTGCACTAACATTTTGTTTCAGTATTCCAAAAACAGTGCGGAAATATAAGCCCATAAAAGAAGTAAAGCGGTCCCAATTACATCAGAGTCATCTATGACCATGCCATGCCATGCCAAAGCCTCCAACAGTAAGCTATCGCTTTAAACCTGAAAATACATGCGAAAAGTGTCAACACGAGGTTGGTGAGTTCATAGGTTTGCATAAATATGATTGAAGAGTAAAAGTAATGTGAGATCAGAAGTGACTATTTTGACACTCACAATGTCATGAAAATAAATGCTTACCACTAAGTAAAGTTTGCAATGTAGACCACAAGAGTTAAAGTATGTTTGACCGGTTCATTCGGTTATGTGACCAATTCATTCGGTCATGTGACCAGTTCATTCGGTCATGTTACCAGTTCATTCAGTTATGTAACCAGTTCATTCGGTTATGTATGTACATAGCAGTTGGCCAGTTCATTCGGTTATGCAGGCATAAATGTTTTTGTCACTTGTGTCCATGAGTAAGAAATCATGTATGTAACATGTAAACAAATAACGCATTCGAGTAAAAAACGAACATTTAAGTAAGGCAAGTAATGTTTTGAGTAAACAAGAGGCATATTCAAGTAAAACAAGTAATTCATCTAGATAAAAACGAGCATGTATTCTCCCCCAAAAGTATTTTGAAACAAGTAAAATAGGGGCCATGAATTCACCTTAGTAAAGCAGTCTGAATAGAGTAAAGTCAAATAGTATAAGTGTGTGGCACTGACACGTGACCTAGATTAGAAAGGCATGTCTTAGTTCACAGTTCCATTTTAAGACTCTATAAGTTTAAAAGTTTCAAAGTATTTATGTTACTGTTGCTTGTGTGGCAGCATTTAAGTTTAAGTAGTCTTTGTAAATGTTGGCAAGGATTAGCTGTTGGAAGTGCACACGTACACACGTATAGAATTGTAACGTATTCATGAAGAAAAATATTCGTTAGACAAAATATCCGAAAGGCAAGGCATGGTAAGATAATCATGAGTGATTATCAAGTGTCGTCGGAAAAACGGGAAGTGTTTACATATATATTGTTAATTGGTGAAAAAGATGTTTTCATCCTTTAGTTGGATTAATAAATTAAGTGTATATATAATCACGATGAAAATCGGGCATGACCCGTGTAAACATTTTTCTTTGTTTCTCATGGTAACTATAAGTTACAAGGTATAAGTTTAAGTAAATAGCCATTTTATAACTTATAAAACTCATATAAGTTTTCATAAAACATATCAAGTTTATATATAAGTTAAGTGGGTGATATAAATCAATATAGATGTTTAAACTTACAAGTTTAGTTTTTATAAGTTTCAAATGTATAAAAGTTTATGGTTGTATGCGTTAAGTATATGTAATATCTTTATTTATAAAGTATGTTTTTCTTTTTATGAACTTGTGCTAAATTATGTTTGCGAAACTTGTGGTAGAGTGAAGTGAATCGAGTCGGAAATCATGTCATGAAGTAAGTCGCTGTATATACCGAAAGCTGTATCCACGAATATATATTAAGTTTTACCCGGAATATTAGTGGACTTTGGCCCAATAAACATACCCTCGGAGTAATGGGTTGTGGCCCGATTACGAAACAAACACTCCCCATAGTTGGGCTGTGGCCCAGTTATAGAACAAACAAACACACTTAATCTGATGGGCTTCAACACAATAATAAAAACAGACAACACACTCTTAGACTTAATAGGCTTCGGCCCAGTTTAGGAAACAACAACGCAACACAATAACACAGTAACAAATTTGATGTTGCTTTCTTTTAGAACTTGTGGTAACATCACAGTGAGTAAACCAAACGCTCGTATACCGAGCGCAGAGCGCGAGTGGTCAAGTAAGAAGGAACCCGAACACTTTCATCCTCATATACACGACACAACCAATGTGCCCTTAAGGTAACGGGCTTGAGGCCCTTTTAACCGAACAAAACAAACACACCTTATGTGTGTTGCGACCCGAAACAGTGAAGCAACACAAGTATGGGTACAAACTGAAATGGGAGCATGACACCCCTTGTGTCATTGATGATGAACGTGCCATGGAACCCTTCATGATGTCCTTGTAGGATTCGAACCAAGGTCAACTCAAACATTTGCAACTCGACACACCCATTGTGGGTGTGTTCCTCTTGAGCCGTAAATAACCAAACGCACCTTGACATATACTATATGCCTAAGTGTTTCGACAACTAAAACCAAAACATAACCAAAACACAACAAGATTGATTTAATCGAAAGGACATTACGGTTAACGCAATTTGTACGACCAAAATAGGTGGGCCAACATAAGCAAATGAGTAATCACTTAAGCACTTCCAAAACCAAGCCAATATCAATCCGATTTTTAGTTTCCCTAGTTTTAAAACGCCACACAAAACAACATCTCCAAGAATATAGCAAATCGTATGGGTGATAAAATAAACACTGATTCGATTTAACGAAACCCAAAACAAGATTATAACAACAACATCAAAAGTATAATCAAACCAGGAAATTGAATGAAATACATTTCAGAATCCTTACAATATTTTTAGAGAGAGAGTCGATTTAACAAGGAGACCAAAGAAATCAATAACCCAAATCCGGTTCCAAGCAAGCAATCCCACCACAGCTCTCCTTGTGTTTTTGTGTGTTGTTTGAGTTGTGGTTCACTTGTGGACCGATTGGGGTTATAAGAAAATAATATGCAAGGAAGGTTTGACCCTTCTTTCTTTGTTAACAGACGCGCCATGGCCAAAAGGGGATACTATTGCCCTCAAGCTTCATCATCTTCTTGTCTTGATGGGTTGACTTTGATGTTTAGACAAAAGGATCCAGACCTGTGCGTTTTCAAGGACACTAAGGACTATTTGGTTTTTAGTTATCATCGATGATGACTCGGATCTGATGTTCAAGGGTGGGGGAGGGAGGTGAAGGTAGGAGGGAGAGAGCGGAGCGTGTATGTGAGGATAAGAGAGTGGAAGAAGAAAACGTTTATACTTTTTTTTTTTTTTTTTTAAATGTTATACGATTTATATATATTTAGTGGGTGGGTTGGATAAATTATAAAGGGTAAATTTTTAGTTTGGTTTTTATATCATTGTGGGTATTTAAGTGTACCCCGTGTTTCGCTGAACTCCGGTATAATTTAGTGTTTTCCGGGTTGTCGTGAGCACGAAAGATACTATTTTCGAGAACATTTCTATAAAAGCCATATGAAAACAAAGTTTTGGGTTCCGGATGTTAAGTATTGGTTTTATGCCGTTACTAGAGTTGGTGTCGGTACGCGTGTGGTGTTGTGTGCGAGATATTTCTCGTTTTAATACGAAATTAATCAGTAACAGCCAGAAGATGAATTATTCACATTTTTTTGATGAAAAAAAAAATTGTCTGCAAATGTTGATGTGTGTCACAGTACATGGGATAGCTTCCCGTGATTTAGTCAAGTGAGCTCGTATATGCTAAGCTAATTGGATAAGTAATAATAAGTAGAAATATATTATTATAATAATATTTGGAGAAATTATGGGTGGTTACAGTCTACCCTCCATAAAAGGAATCGCATCCCGCGATTCAGTTCGTGCTATCCGATACTGTGCTGTCTTAGAACTGTGGCAGTAGTGTACTTAGCTCCTAACGCGGAAGGGACAACATCGGTTGAGTATAGGGTTTGAGGTGGAGGCGACTATAACATAGCCCGATTGTGATAAAGGAGTATTCCAGTTATGAGACAAAGTGTTGTGGTCCAGTGTGTTGTGTGTAGATGTGAATGTTCATGTTATGCAATGATTATGTACAAACAGAAATTCAGAAACTTTCAGAAATCAAGGAGAAAATCAATCTGGACATAATTCTAGTATAACTGCTCTCAGTATCGCAAAATTCACCTCTGAGTCGGACATAGTTGATCAGGCTATGTCCCACTGTCCCTGGTCGAAAATAGGTGATCAGTCAATATTCCACCGAGGTTCAATAAATTTTGAAATACCCAGTTCAGTTACACCAGTAATATATCTCTTACTTAAAAAAAAATGTTTTATCATAATTAAGGCAGCAGGCTTGGCAGGGAGGCAGGCATATGGCGGTCATAGGGTCAAGTTTTTGTAAAAGTAGTTTTAGTCTAGGTTTTAAAAATACCCAGTTCTCTATAACCAAGGATCTTATATCAATTTGTAACACCCCAAAAATCTAGTTTAGCGGAAGCATACATGTCACTGGGGTGCTACTCAATTGGTATCACAATACAAGTACAAAGAACGGTTTTACCTCAACCGTTTAAAAGAAGTTTCATATTCAAAAATATTTTGTTTACAGCATTCCAAAAACAGTGCGGAAATATAAGCCCATAAAAGAAGTACAGCGGTCCCAATTACATCAGAGTCATCTATGACCATGCCATGCCATGCCAAAGCCTCCAACAGTAAGCTATCGCTATAAACCTGAAAATACATGCTAAAAGTGTCAACATGAGGTTGGTGAGTTCATAGGTTTGTATAAATATGAATTAAGAGTAAAAGTAATGTGAGATCAGAAGTGACTATTGTGACACTCACAATGTCATGAAGATAAATGTTTACCGCTAAGCAAAGTTTGCAATGTGGACCACAAGAGTTAAAGTTTGTTTGACCGGTTCATTCGGTTATATGACCAATTCATTCGGTCATGTGACCAGTTCATTCGATCATGTTACCAGTTCATTCGGTTATGTGACCAGTTCATTCGATTATGTATGTACATAGCAGTTGGGCCAGTTCATTCGGTTATGCAGGCATAAATGTTTTAGGCACTTGTGTCCATGAGTAAGAAATCATGTATGTAACATGTAAACATATAACGCATTCGAGTAAATAAACGAATATTTAAGTAAGGCAAGTAATGTTTTAAGTAAACAAGTGGCATATTCAAGTAAAACAAGTAATTCATTTAGATAAAAACGAGCATGTATTCTCCCCCAAAAGTATTTCGAAACAAGTAAAATAGAGGCCATGAATTCACATTAGTAAAGCAGTCTGAATAGTGTAAAGTCAAATAGTATAAGTGTGCGGCACCGACACGCGACCTAGATTAGTAAGGCATGTCTTAGTTCACAGTTCCATTTTAAGACTCTATAAGTTTAAAAGTTTCAAGGTATTTATGTTACTGTTGCTTGTGTGGCAGCATTTAAGTTTAAGTACTTTTTGTAAATGTTGGCAAGGATTGGCTATTGGAAGTGAACACGTACATACGTATAGAATTGTAAAGTATTCATGACGAAAGATATTCGTTAGACAAAATATCCGAAAGGCAAGGCATGGTAAGATAATCATGAGTGATTATCAAGTGTCGTCGAAAAAACGGGAAGTGTTTACAAATATATAGTTAATTGGTGAAAAAGATGTTTTCATCCTTTAGTTGGATTAATAAATTAAGTGTATATATAATCATGATGAAAATCGGGCATGGCCCGTGTAAACATTTTTCTTTGTTTCTCATGGTAAATATAAGTTACAAGGTATAAGTTTAAGTAAATAGCCATTTTATAACTTATAAAACTCGTATAAGTTTTCATAAAACATATCAAGTTTATATATAAGTTAAGTGGGTGATATAAATCAATAAACATGTTCAAACTTACAAGTTTAGTTTTTATAAGTTTCAAATGTATAAAAGTTTTTGGTTGTATGCGTTAAGTATATGTAATATCTTTATTTATAAAGTATGTTTTTCTTTTTATGAACTCGTGCTAAATTATGTTTGCGAAACTTGTGGTCGAGTGAAGTGAATCGAGTCGGAAATCATGCCGTGAAGTAAGTCGATGTATATGCCGAAAACTGTATCCACGAATATATATTAAGTTTTACCCGAAATATTAGTGGACTTCGGCCCAATAAACATACCCTCGGAGTAACGGGTTGTGGCCCGATTACAAAACAAACACTCCCCATAGTTGGGCTGTGGCCCAGTTATAGAACAAACAAACACACTTAATCTGATGGGCTTCGGCCCAATAATAAAAACAGACAACACACTCTTAGACTTAATAGGCTTCGGCGCAGTTTAGGAAACAACAACGCAACACAATAACAGCAGTAACAAATTTGATGTTGCTTTCTTTTAGAACTTGTAGTAACATCACAGTGAGTAAACCAAACGCTCGTATACCGAGCGCAGAGCGCGAGTGGTCAAGTAAGAAGGAACCTGAACACTTTCATCCTCATATACACGACACAACCAATGTGCCCTTAAGGTAACGGGCTTGAGGCCCTTTTAACCGAACAAAACAAACGCACCTTATGTGTGTTGCGACCCGAAACAGTGAAGCAACACAAGTATGGGTACAAACTGAAATGGGAGCATGACACTCTTTGTGTCGTTGATGCTAAACGTGCCATGACACCCTTCATGGTGTCCTTGTGGGATTCGAACCAAGGTCAACTCAAACATTTGCAACTCGACACACCCATTGTGGGTGTGTTCCTTTTGAGCCATAAATAACCAAACGCACTTTGACATATACTATATGCCTAAGTCTTTCGACAACTAAAACCAAAACACAACAAGATTGATTTAATCGAAAGGACATTACGGTTAACGCAATTTGTACAACCAAAATAGGAGGGTCAACATAAGCAACTTAGAAATCACTTAAGCACTTCCAAAACCAAGCCAATATCAATCCGATTTTTAGTTTCCTCAGTTTTAATATGCCACACAAAACAACATTACCAAGAATATAGCAAATCGTATGGGTGATAAAATAAACGCCGATTCGATTTAACGAAACCCAAAACAAGATTATAACAACAACATCAAAAGTATAATCGAACCAGGAAATCGAATGAAATACATTTCAGAATCCATACAATATTTTTAGAGAGAGATTCGATTTAACAAGGAGACCAAATAAATCAATATCCCAAATCCGGTTCCAAGCAAGCAATCCCACCACAGCTCTCCTTGTGTTTTTGTGTGTTGTTTGAGTTGTGGTTCACTTGTGGACCGATTGGGGTTATAATAAAATAATATGCAAGGAAGGTTTAACCCTTCTTTCTTTGTTAACAGACGCGCCATGGCCAAAAGGGGATACTATCGCCCTCAAGCTTCATCATCTTCTTGTCTTGATGGGTTGACTTTGATGTTTAGACAAAAGGATCCAGACCTGTGTGTTTTCAAGGACACTAGGGACCGTTTGGTTTTTAGTTATCATCGATGATGACTCGGATATGATGTTCAGGGGTGGGGGAGGGAGGTGACGGCAGGAGGGAGAGAGAGGAGCGTGTATGTAGGGATAAGAGATTATAAACGGTAAATTTGTAGTTTGGTTTTTATATCATTGTGGGTATTTAAGTGTACCCCGTGTTTCGCTGAGCTCCGGTATAATTTAGTGTTTTCCGGGTTGTCGTGAGCACGAAAGATACTATTTTCGAGAACGTTTCTATAAAAGCCATATGAAAACAAAGTTTTGGGTTCCGGATGTTAAGTATTGGTTTTATGCCGTTACTAGAGTTGGTGTCAGTATGCGTGTGGTGTTGTGTGCGAGATATTTCTCGTTTTAATATGAAATTAATCAGTAACAGTCAGAAGATGAATTATTCACATTTTTCTGATGAAAAAAATAAGTAAATTGTCTGCAAATGTTGATGTGTGTCATAGTAAGTGGGATAGCTTCCCGTGATTTAGTCAGGTGAGCTCGTATATGCTCAGCTAATTAGATAAGTAATAATAAATATAAATCTATTATTATAATAATGTTTGGAAAAAATTGCGGGCGGTTACACCCTTACAGACCTACTAAGGTTCCCAAATTTTTATCAGATGTACCTACATGTGTTAAGTGTCTCCAGTAATTTCCCAAGATTTTATCTCATTGTGAAAATACTTTATAAAAAATCGTTAATCAAAACTGGTCAGATTATGACCTGATGTACAGAAAGAAAGTTTGCAATTTTTAAAAATATTAAAACCTTCAAGAAAAATTTGCAAAAATTACTGTAGTTTGCAAAAATTACTGTAGTCAATAGAAATATAGAATATGTCTCTGAATTATAGGTCCTAACTCGTTATAGTTTATGAGAAAAAAAATTCTCAATATGGTCCAAAACTGTCCCAAAAACTCAACTTCGACACCTAATTTCTTTTAAATTATTTGAACAACCAAATCAACTCGGATCAACTCCAAACTAATTGGAATAGAAAGTGGAATCCTTAAACTTAATTTTAGAATCAAGAAACACCTTATAAGCTTTTGTATAACTCGATTTACAGCCCTAACTAGTTGAGGTTATAAATCTGTCCAAAACAAAAACACATATCTACAAACCCTAACTTGTTCAATCTTGCGTACAATCATATAAACGCCTAACTTAAGTGTTCTAATTATCATTATACTTCAAATTACAGATTATTAACATAATTTTATAAACCCTAATCCATCATGTGAGTTACTTAATAATTAAAAGAAATTATAAAGCTTAAATTAAATAACCGAGAACACTAACCGGGATCCTAAGAATTTTCGAACACGAACTAGGGATTCGATGTTTTTTCCTGGGGCTACGGTCGACCGAGATCTGTTAGGGGAGGGGTTATGGTCGTTTAGGGGGTGTGTAAATAGGAGGTGAGGGTTATTTGAGTTGCTTTGGGATTAAGATTTGTAAATTAGGTAATTATCCCTTTAATTCTTTTTTTTTTCCTTGGCCGATCCCCTCCGTGCCATATACATTTTTTTGTTTACTTTTTTATTATTTTATTTATCTAATTGGATCACGTGTTTTACAAAAATCTACTTTTATGAATTATGATCCGATACATCTTGTTTTGACGAAAAAGACTAAATACTCGCGTTAACAAACGAAATGAACTTTTCATAAATAGAGCAAACCTATATATTACTATATTATCATTGTTATCATTTCTAAATAGTATTTTTTATGTTTTGATAAGTTAGTTAAGGGCCTAAACCAATACTGTACGTTCGATAATTATCGTATAAACTTAAAATGCACAAAACGAAATTACTTAGACGTTTCAAATAAACATGAGTAATTTAGAAATCTATATAGCCTGAAATATCATATAAAATATGATGGTTATACCATAGAGCTTCTATGAATCATTTCCTATGTCGAACGGAGCACATATGCACACAAGTTAACTAGCTATTGAATATTTGGTCAAATGTCAAAGTTGACTGATCTGAAATTTGACGGTTGTCACATAGGACAATTATTTTAAGATGGAGGGAGTAGAATTTTAACCAAAAATAACTAATTCAGCTGGATGTACAATCAATTTATACATCAATACCTATGTACATTCACTAACCAACATCAGTAGTTAATGTAATCTTTAAAACACCCCTTTATAAAAAGTATATTAATATAACACAATTTACAAACCAAACAAGCTGATAAACATTTTCTTTCTAAAATTTTGAAGGTATTTCATGAATACTTTTAAATAATACTAGTTTATCGTGACTGCAAAAAGATTCTCGCCAAATTTTAACTTATTGTCTCCGAAAAAAAAAAAAAAAAAAAAAAAAAAAAAAAAAAAAAAAAAAAAAAAAAACATTGTTGGCCGAAAATATCAACTACATGATAACTACCGTCGCAATGCGCGGGTACCCTGCTAGTAAATATAAAGAATCTAAGTCCTTAAAAATTATCGAAAATATATATTTCAAAAAAAAATGCCAACAAAGGAATTGATGTGCAGTTACGAAAAAAAATTCGCTTAAATAAATTACGCTACTTTTTTTTGTTTTTTTTTTTTGAACTAACAGAGTGATGAACAAATTTGCTTTTATGAGCCTATGAATTAGTTAAGCTTAATAACTCAACTTGATAAGGTTATAAGCTAAAAAACATTAAGTTTAGGAGTGACTCAAAAATTAAAATGAGCCCATAAGCCTAAAGTTGGACTCACTCCGTTTGTATTACTGTGAAATGTTTATTAGGAGAATGTTTTAGTACAATTTGAATTTGATTTGATTTCAGTACAAATTTGATTCAAAGCATCATTGCAAATTGTAACAGAAAGTCAATGAATCAATAAATTACAACCCTTCATATCAATCTCTATACGTTTTTGCTCAAAAATTAGAAAATACTCGTAAATAAATTCTAGTGTATTTACAAGAAGGATGAAATATAATATGTAAAAAATAAGGATTTTTATGGCAAGTGAGGATGCTTAGAACATAAACCTGTAGTATCTTCAACTTCTCCCACAAACTTGTAACAGAACTTCAGCTTATCGGATTTTCTTGCCTTACCAATTGCCTGGCGCTTTGGAATTCTTACTAAAAACCTTGACTGCATCCCCTGCCTTATGTCTACGACTAGAGGTTCAACACTGAAAACTTCCATCAAATGCTCATTAAACAACATTATGTCTACTTCGTTCTCAAATCCTTCTAGTTTTACCACTTTGAGCTTTCTCAATCGCCCTTTCCGGATCATGGTGCTGCTCTGATGGTCGGCACTAGGCTTTGAGTTACTTCTAGGGTCAATCTACAATTTCATAGTAGCATGTCAGAAACCTTGCAGAAGTCAAGTCTGTTAGATATGTTGGTTTTTGAGGTTGTATGAGACTTATATCTAAAAATGCAAGTTAACATAGGACACTAATGCAAAATTGTTAAGACATTATAAACAGGTAAAAATATGAGATTTCTCCTTACCCAGGTTACTCGAGGAGGATACTTTGAATATGGAAAACCCTCTTGACTATAGTTTATCCTAAACTCTTGACTATTAGTATAGACAGAATGTTTGCATTGTTAAGCAATTTGCTATATACTAATTTAAACATCTTGACATTCAAATAAATAAATAAACATCAAGGAGCAAGTAGCGGAAGCAGGATCTTTATTTAACACATAAATAGTATTACCGAATATTAAATAGTTACGTACCTTTTAGATCCTAGCAAGAACAAGGATCAAACTTCTTTCTCCTTCACTTAAACAATCAACCGGATTAACGTGGAACCCCTTACCCTTTTGTTCCACAATCCAAGATTAATATCTAAAGTAAGATATTACTGAGCTCTCGAACACACGTACTATTACTTGATCAAAAGTTGATGCTAATGAATGAACACAATTATTAAACCAAAACTATTTTGTTTAATAATACTTGAATCTATTATTCAAGAAGTAAAGGAAGTAAATAATATAAAAGGTTCTTGTACATACTGTTCGAAACATATGTAGATATCACATGACATTAATTATCATGCATAGTAGATGTAAAATGTATATCTTACATAAGTCAAAGATATAATGTCATACTGTACGATACATCAGACTTCATAAAGTCGATTAACCCTTTTGAGTATTATTATTTTGTGTCGTGCCTTTTGAAGGGTTTGAAGGTGTTTATATAGCCTCCAAACTTGTTCTCTAAGTTTGAGTCTAATGCATCCTCAAGTTTCAAAACTCGACACTTAACCCTCTCCTTTTTCCTTTTGTGTCCAAATAATTAAAATATATAATAATATATATATTAATTATTCCTTTGATCATTCATACGTAAAGTGTGCAATCCCTCAGTCCCGTGTTCGATTCTAGTCATACACGATTTAATATTTTTCCAAAACTCTAACAGCTCCCACTTGGAAATCTATTAAAAGGGTAATGACATTGGTTAGCGTCTAGCAACACGCCAATGCCTCTAGTACAACTCGGGTGGTGGTCTCCTGAAAAAACCACTTGATGATTAATCATCATACTTATCATTTTGTTCTAATACTACATTAATAAAGATATGGATCTAAGTCATTCTTTATTAATAATTATGTTTATCGTTGTTTATGATTGAGCAAGATTACCAAATCATCTGAACCTATTCAGGGGAGATCGTGGGTGCGGCCGCACAAACATCTTGTCAACCCTACGAGGGGCCCAACAGTATTAAACTCCAAACAATTTGAAGGAACAAATTCTATCTTGACTACGAGCATAACACATGCACTTCGCAACGCTTCCCAAAATAATCCGTATAGCTACCAGTTACGTATAGTGTTAAATTGAATCAAAGAAATGCACTACATGCATGACAGTTATCTGGCATCTCAAGTCTGAGGATAACTATATACTCATGATTTATTTGATGACGAGATCCATAAAGTAAACTCATGTCGCGGGATTAAGTCCTATATTCAAACAATTTGAATATCATGTGAAATTGGTATGACAACGCATCAATATACTTTAAAGTATATTATACCAATACTCAGATTTACCTTAATTTAATGATATTCCCATATCATTAACTGGCAACGGACAGTTTAGAATATATAAATATATTCAAGGATATAAACATGCAAATATATGATATATTATTAAGAAAATGATAAACAAACATAACCATTATTTTATTTCATTAAAATAATAACTGTTCAATAACATCCCATTATCCAAACAATAAAATAGATCAATGCATGATCATTCTCATTAATGAATTATGCCTCAAGTCATGTCAAACATACTTGTTGACAAGACATAAATCAACTAATTTTGATCTATGTGAATTTTGAGAATACTTATTTCAAGAATTCAATTAATGAAGTTCTTGTATGTGTGCTATCAATTATCTTGATAATGCCACATAATATTTCATAAAATACGTGACATCCTCAACCACGAATTTATGACAAGCAAACTATCAAACCTTTTATAGTTTAAAGTATTCTAATTCTTTAATGTAAAATGCAACTATGCTTACAGTTAAGCATAACTAGTACACATGGCTATAAACTAGGATGAAATCCTACCACGACTAGTATTGAGTGTCATCTCAATCAGCATCATTGTATGCAAACAACAATATGCTCTTTAAAATCCCGTAAACTTTAATATCCAATGTGTAATGTTTGATACCTTCCAATCTTTCAAGATTTGTCGGCTATATCAATTACGCAACAATTGCCATATGGTTCATATTTAGAATTCAGGAGCTATTCCAGGATGAGGATGTTAATTCTAAATCTAACCATATCCATTACACTTAGTTATCTAATAACCTTTCAATTAGATATTAATGTTGTCAAATCATCTTTCATCAAGCATGATACAACAAACAACATGATGTACATGAAAAATCCTTGCGTCAAACTTAGATTTATTCATGTCATATCTTTTCAAAGATATGTATCTATCTAGACTTTCTAATAGTATAATCATGTTTATTAGAATCAATTATTTTACCGCTTATGTTTATAACAATAAACATATATTCAAGGCTGTATATTTATTTTCTAAATCTTCACGTGAAGTTTCGTTCCAAACTAAGACTTAACATTTAATGTTAATGGAATGCTACTTCCTATATGTTATACAACATACATGAAATAAGAAAATAAATATAACACTCCCACTAGCTTTCAGGAATATTAAGAGATTGCCATTTTTTAATTATAAATCAAAATATGGATTTAATAACTAAACATAAGTATATCTCCTAGATGCATGCATTAATCCATTCATAAATGATTTTCACTTTGTATACTTCCAAAGATTATTTGAACTCAAATACTCCTTTCAATTACTTATCGTCCTCGCACAAGTAATTACTCAAGAATGAGTATTGATATTCCATTGTTAATTTCATATAAATGAAATTAATAATGCCAATCATAATCTTTATACATTTAATGTGTTTACAAAGAATTTCAATCACAGTTAACTGCTTAAATGTGTTTGATAATCTTTTCATACATTAAATTTGTATACAGAATTGTCCATTATGATTTCTACACAGAAATTTAAATCTCTAGGATTTTATTCATTTGAGAAACTCATCATTATTCTATAGTGTAACTATAGAGTTCAAGATTAATTAAGTTTCCAAAACTAATTATCTTTATGGACTGCATCTAATCATTCATAGTATGAGTAACTTGTCAAATTCAATATTTGCAATTCTTCAACAGGTTTACCATAATCCTGTAACTCATAATCCTCAACATATTATACAAATATTTGAGATATCCTTGCGGATCTATGAATGAGAATTCCATCATCTTGAGATTTAACATTAACATGTTTAATCCTCAGCATGACATTTGCTAGTGTATTTTAGAAGATCATGTATCTTGTAATTTTATCTTTTTCAAGATAGAACTCCCACTTGTCTTTTGCAATTTATAGACTATCTATAAATACTTAGCAAGTAGAGCAACATAAAATTGTTCTCTTTTGGGACATTACAAATACACATTGACAGTTCCTTACATGAAGTTTGTTAATAACCTACTCAAAAGCAGTTTAACAAATTCTGAACTTTAATTTTAAGACTTAATGTGATTCATCACATTCCATAATAAATGGTGTCTTATTAATCTTCTAGGTTGGAGTCTAATTGAGTATATACAATGCATACTCAATTTCCTAACATTGATAACTTTTGGAAGAATAGAAAATATAGTTATCTTTAATCAAACAATATAACAAGAGTTTGATTTTCCTAACTGAACGTACCATAACAATTATGTATTTTATTAGGATTATATTGTAAGACAATCTTACAATACGTAAGATAAATATATTTTGTTCTGGCTTACCTATTTACCAACTAAATCAAGTTAATGGTGAAATAGATTTTCCAAACCAATTTCATGCAATATAACATAAGTACTTTTTGACCAAGTCACTTCATGTCCATGTCTTAACAAGAAGACATAAACTGTTATAATCCCAATTCACGTTATAAATCATTGATCAACTCTATGACTTCTTGTATATGTTCTAATAAAAACATAACAAGTTAACGTCTTACTTTATTATAAGTCTTGTAATAATTAAAAGACTTCATATTTATATCTTTACAATAAAATATAAATATGCATAACTAAAGTAATCATGAACACCACAATTTGGTTTCAATAGTATTTCAAGTTAATTTATTTACTTCATATATTTATGACATTCCAAGAATACATAAACATTCAAATTTGAAGTAGTATTAGAATACTTCATTTATTTATATCATTACAATAATACATAAATATTTAGTTTGATGTAATCGCATTATCATATTGACACTTGTTCTAATAAGAATCTAATTTAGAACTTGCAAATTAACATAGTTTCATTACATCAGTTGATCTGCTAGTAATGAAAGTATGTAATTTACCTTGTCATTAATATCTATGTCAAGGTCTCACTTACGCTAGATATTAATTCCAAGTGTTCTATTTATTAGATGTGAATAAATCACATTAGAACATTAATTCTCTTAACTTGCAGTCAAGAGAATCCTTTAAATCATATTCCTTTGTGTTGTTGCTTGCACACAATTAAGATTTCTCCCACTTGTGTATGGAACAACATCATGTATCAGATAAACAACTCGTCAATCTTTTGTTTATGTGATTAATATGATTGTGTCATAGATATTCGTAGATATAGAACCACCTTGTCTAGTAAGGAAACGCACATGACTATCCTTAAACCCACAAGTGTTTACAGTTGGAAAGTAATTATCTCAAGACATTCTAGAGATAATATGGGTTACTACCATGATAACAAGCTCGTAGCTCCCACTGAATTACAGATCATTACATTCATATATGTTATTCAGTCATTACAACACAATGCTCCCACTGGATTTGACAACATAATAAGTGTTTCATAACCAGTAAAAGCAAATAGTGTGCTATTTACTTTCCTACACCTTTGAGTAATCCCATACGTAACAATTACTTAGGTATTAAAGAATGTATTCTACTTTGTAAATGATGGACTATCCATCAATTCAATTAACTTGGAAATAATTGGGCATGCAATTTCTTCCTTAATTTGACTACCATCCCCACAATGGTATGTAGCATATTTAAGTGGTCAAAGCACAACAACTAGACAAAGTGTGCTAGTTTGCCTTTTACCAATTTTGCGGTAACTAGTCTAGCTTCTAATTTAATAACTCATAAAATGTGCAATTTTCTTAACTATTAAAATTTTGCTATGAGTTATTTCCTATAATTTAGACAATTCTAATTTTCCATTATACCCTTCTCATTCATGAAAAGGTATATGGTTTAAGTCTCACTCTTCTCAAAGAAAGTAGACTTGGTTTATTCTTTTAGTAAAGTTGACTCTAACCAAAAACCCTACGGGTGTAGATCAATTTACCACTAAAAGAATGCCCCACGTTTACGGTTTTTAACGTTGCATTAATACATTAAATGAATTTACAAAATTCAATTTTAGTATTTTCGATAATAATTTTTTCAAGAAAAGAAAATTACCCAGTAAATATAAAATAACCATTTAATTTTCTTGAAAACTAGGATCCAACTTTCCATAGTTACACCACATCAGTTGATCTGCTAGCAGTGAAAGTACAAAAGATGGTAACTTGTCGTACAATAATCGCGAAACAATTTTCCGACTCCTAAATTTATGGGAATTACATTTGCCAAACAATTTGCAATGTAAGCATGTTTCTTCCCATCTCATGCTTTAAGTCTCAAGGTCTCACTTATAACTTAATTAAGTCGTCTAATTTAGAAACATGTAAATTCACATAATTTTATTACACTCAGTTGATCTGCTAGCAATAAAAGTACGTAATTTATCTTGTCATTAATATCTGTGTCAAGGTCTCACTTACGCCAGATATTAACTTCAAGTGTCTCTTATAATTAGATAGCATGGACTTAAATTTTATAGGGTATTTATTTTGATGTTATAATCAAAATATGTACAAAGATGCATGCACTCATCTTTGTATCATAAGTTTTCAAAACTATTTTAATTACCAGTTTGCTAAGAGTTAAATCAACAAAGTTTTAATTGAGGCGTTGAGTAACTTACAACTTTGCCTTAAGATGCTTCGTACATATAATGGTGTACTTGGTAAGCCTAATTTGACGCACAGGCGAGCGGAGAGACAGAATGGAGTCTCTTTAAGGCCACAATTTAATGCGAAACCAACCTTATACCCACTTTATAGTTTGTCAACATTAGGTCCGCCGCTTCGACCATTTGTATAGTTACATCAATCAATTAAAAGTTTATGATTCTAAGTCTTATAAAATTATGTTGTAAATTATTAAATTGCTAGTCTCGCCTGGGAGCAAATTACCGTGCGAAGCGAACCACTGTCGGCACATAAGACTTGGCAATAAATAATTTACCACATCAAGGTTTCATAGTTATTAGGTCCATTTAATTTTATACCAAAAATCACCTCTTTTTGCTCTACAAAATCAAGGAATAATTTAAACAAATAAGACAAGTATTTTAACAAAAATTAAATAAACACAAATAATGTAATAATTTAATAATAATCATATAGCACATCAACCATTTGATAAATCCTATAAAATCTCTATGTGAATAATTATGTATATTATAAAAAACTCCCATTGATTTGGAGCATTGACCAATGGACCACAACGCAACAATTGACCGCGTAATTTTAATAATAAATACACTAGCACATAACGATTCATTAATTTAAATAAATTAGGTCTTCCTAATTTTAGATTTATCTATAACATGTAGCACATAAAACAAAACCCTAATCCATGATTTCTTTGCATGAAAAAATCATGGATCATCCAGGAACGTAACCCTTTATTCAATAAACACATAAACATAACATTTCTAATTTAGGGTTACAAAACTAATTTTTAATAAAGAAGGGTCGACCCCCCCCCCCCCCTAAATTATGTACGATTTATATTTTTATGTTCTAAACTAATCACAAATCGCTAACATGTAAATCCAAATCAAGATTCGATTTTTATTATGCGTTTAGGTAATAACAATTACATGTTAAATTGGCTCGTGATGGCACTGTTGGAATTTAAACATCTTGACAATTCAAATAAATAAATAAACATCAAGAGCAAGTAGCGGAAGCAGGATCTTTATTTAACACATAAATAGTATTACCGAATATTAAATAGTTACGTACCTTTTAGATCCTAGTAAGAACAAGGATCAAACTTCTTTCTCCTTCACTTAAACAATCAATCGGATTAACGTGAAACCCCTTACCCTTTTGTTCCACAATCCAAGATTAATATCTAAAGTAAGATATTACTGAGCTCTCGAACACACATACTATTACTCGATCAAAAGTTGATGCTAGTGAATGAACACAATTATTAAACCAAAACTATTTTGTTTAATAATACTTGAATCTATTATTCAAGAAGTAAAGGAAGTAAATAATATAAAAGGTTCTTGTACATACTGTTCGAAACATATGTAGATATCACATGACATTAATTATCATGCATAGTAGATGTACAATGTATATCTTACATAAGTCAAAGGTATAATGTCATACTGTACGATACATTAGACTTCATAAAGTCGATTAACCCTTTTAAGTATTATTATTTTGTGTCGTGCCTTTTGAAGGGTTTGAAGGTGTTTATATAGCCTCCAAACTTGTTCTCCAAGTTTGAGTCTAATGCATCCTCAAGTTATAAAACTCGACACTTAACCTTCTCCCTTTTCCTTTTGTGTCCAAATAATTAAAATATATAATAATATATATATTAATTATTCCTTTGATCATTCATACGTAAAGTGTGCAATTCTTCAGTCCCGTGTTCGATTTTAGTCATACACGATTTAATATTTTTCCAAAACTTTAACACTAATCACCTATTGTGATTAGTGTAAAAGTCTAAAAGTATAGACACAATGTTTGCGTAGTTAATCATTTTGCTTTATACTAATCACCTATTGTTATATTTATGGATACATGAATTACTAGAATTCTATAAATAAACTTCTAAGACAAGAAAGAAAACATTTATATGATTCAAGTATTATTTAGGAGACGCGCGCTTGTAACAAAAGGAGTTCTTGCTACGAAGTAAATGTACCTTCCACCGAGAACAATGTACAGCTAACAAAAGGCTTAAAATTGCAGAGACAAGAAGGGAACTTACTGTTACGAACAACCGCTTGAGAGAAGTGCAAAACTTCAAGAAACAAAACAACGAATTGATGTTATCATCTTCCATACTGCTATCGATCCACCACAATTCTTGAAGTTTGCTGAATCTAAAATGTTGCTCGTTATGCTTTGTAAACAACAATGGTCCAAAAACATCCTACAAGATTTATAAAAACAGAGCATTTAAGTAATTCAATATGTTGTAACCCTTTAATAAGCGCAAAATCCAAATAAAAACATACCTTATAGATCCATCCATGAAGTGTAAGCACTTTCACATCACGAATTGCTCTCAAGAGCGGATTAAAGAGCCCATGGTTCAAGTGGTTAAACCCCGGACCCACGAAATCCAACTTCACATCTTCCAAGTACATTACATTCTGCAAAGAAAACCAACATAATGACCCACAAAATCGAAGTGATTCAAGCTCCAATGCCTCTACATTCACCGACTTAAGATCATCACAATCTACAACACTTAAGCTCACAAGCTTAGCAACACCTTCAACTCTCAAAGACCTCAATCCACTAGATTTTTCAATGATCAAACTCTCAACATACCTAAACTTGTTAATCAAAGATGAAATCAGTTTACAACTCGAATAATTAACCGAAGTTAACTTAAGTGTCTTAACACAAAATGGATATGGAGATATTTGTGGCAAGTCCAAGGTATTTAGCACAATCTCCCATCCAAACTGCCTTGGGATATCTTGATATACTTTGGAAAAATCAAGACTAAGTTTCTTGTTTAACCCAGTTGTCGCGATGATCATTCCTTTATCGTAATGGAGCTCGAGTTTTCTTGGCATCTTTAGAGGATTATTTTCATCAAAGTTAACTAAAAGATTACTAATTGCATACTCAAGATCTTGAATTTCGACTGTTGGTCCTCCATATTTGATACAATAAGGTCTATTAAAAAATCCTGTATAGATTGCTACTGCTTTTGATCCAGAATCTAAAGGGTGAACTGAAAGTATTCTTGCAAGAAGTTCATCTGGTAATTTGCTTATATAATCTTTATCAATTTCTGACCTGAAAATTTTTCAATGTTTCATTAAACTTAAGAAAAAAAAAAAATATATATATAT
Source organism: Artemisia tridentata subsp. tridentata (assembly GCA_021014915.2). Classification (NCBI taxonomy): domain Eukaryota; kingdom Viridiplantae; phylum Streptophyta; class Magnoliopsida; order Asterales; family Asteraceae; genus Artemisia; species Artemisia tridentata. Next base: position 114,666,800 of record CP139509.1, read on the forward strand.
ATATATATTATATATATATATATATATATATATATATATATATATATATCACTTATACTTAAAATCATGTTTTATGATTCCATAACATGAATTAATTTGGATTTACATAGAGTTGGAATGCAAACGAGCAACAAGCTGCGGCGCTAGCCATAAATAATAAAAAGACTTACTTTGAGGCATCATCCGTGACGCTGTTTGATTGTTCTTGTTCGTGTTCTTCATCTTGTTCTTGTTCCATGTTTTTAATTCTGAATTATGAGATGTTTGAATTGAGATTTTGGTTGGTGAAGATTACATTAAACAATTTAATGAAATAATACTATAAGACTTGATGAGAGTTGATTTACAAAAAGTTTATATTCGTGCCTCGTGTTTCTTAAATTTCTAAAAAAAGAACACACGTTAAATAGAATAAAACCTTGCACGTTGACTTTGGCCGGAGTAACAACTTTTCTTATGAGTTTCACTATATGCTAAGAATGTTGATACTGTATATGATACGAAAGTTCCATGAAGTTTATTCCGCTTTTCCTGTAAGTTATGATATGTGTTAAGAGTTCGATGAAGTTTATCCAATATACCATAATGTTTTAGACGCAATCATCAATATACATCTCATATTTTTCATAAATTAAATGAATCAATTATAGTGATTTATTTTTTGTATCAAAATTAATAAAACACCATTTTTCAACTTTTTTAGAAAAAAGTAAAATATCTCGCAAACGGTATAGTAAATCGTTAAGCAACAAAAAATACACTATCGTGACAAGAATTTTTTTTATCTTTCAGTAAACGGGCACTTCGATATACTTTCGACGAACATTTATTTTCGAATTTTGTTTTGATGTTAAAATTTGTTTCTTGAAAAATCACATGTGATTTGTATGTTAGGAAATCACGTGTAATTTCACAAATTACATGTGATTTCATAAAATCATATGTGATATCATAAAATCGTATGTGATTTGAAAATAGCAAATCACATGTGATTTCTCCCGACCTAAATTTCCACTTACAAAAAAATGTTTAAAAAAAAAGTTCCTCGAAAGTATATAGATGTGCTCATCTATAGATAGATGATTTAATGATGGTATAATTCTTTTCGCGTAACGATTAACGGTTTGCGAGATATTTAATTTTTTTTTTTTTTTAAGTTGAAAGTTTATTTACTTTTTTGTTTTGATCAAAAAATTGACAGCTAGTGATTGGTTCATTAGAGGTGAAAGATGATGCCTTTGTAGGAATTAGGCACGAGTTAAGTATAATTGTCAACTATCAAAAATATGATTTGAGAAACGCTGACCTAACTTAAAAAAAAAAAAAATGTTACTAATATAATTAAATATTGTATTATTGTTATTATAATTTCAAAGATTGTTATGTCTTTATTATGTATATAAATATTCAAAAAAAGATATATACCGTTGGTTGATTGTTTTATTGCTTCTCAAAACATGACATGGAAGAATTTAGGTAACTTCGTTTCCGAGAACATGAGAAGAAAAGTAAAAGCAATTTCTTCCAAAATTTAAGATTGGAGATATCAATGTAAATTAGTACTCCCTAGAAAAATCCGAAACACATTTTACATATTTGTAATATTTAAAGTATAATATTAGTATTTAAGTAGATAATTAATATAAAGCTTTGGATTAAAAGTTAGAATAGTTTTTAGTTTTTACCGAAAAACGTGGTCTAATTAATTTGATCAAATTAAAGGAGAAAATTTTGAGAAGCAAGTATATCCAAAAGCTAACTAAATAAAAGGCCGAACCAAAAGTGTTTCTTTTAAAAAATAATAAGGCCTGAATCGAAATAGATATTAAGAGCCCAATAGTAGATATCAACAAGCCCATTAATTTCCGATTTCAAGTAGGGGTGTTGATCGGTTCTGTTATCGGGTTATTCGGTTCGGTTAAAAAAATTTATGGGTCAAACCGAATACCGAACCGAACTGAATTCAAATCGGATTCAACCGAACCGAATAACCAAAAACCAAACCCCTATAACCGAAAACCGAACCGAATAACCCGTATTACATAATTTTAATTATTTTTTTCATTTAATTATATATATTTTTAGAACAAATTCTTTTTTCAAGCTTCAAGAATGTTATATTTATAATAAAAAGGAATTTTAGTGATTTTTTTTTATCACATAAATACATAGAAAAAATATATATTTATATGAATTCGGTTTTCGGTTCGATTTTCGGTTTTCATTGCCATAACCATATCCAAACCGATAACCGAAAATTTAGTTCGGTTCGGTTTTGACCAATTCGGTTCGGTTACGAATTCAGTACAGTTTTTTGCGATTCGGTTCGGTTTCGATTTTCGATTACTGTGGATATTACCCAACCCACAAACATCCTTAATTTCGATTACTCTAGTAAACTACCCACAAACCAAGTTTACTTAATTGAGGCAAACATCAATTTGACATACAAAGTTTTTTAAGCAAATACATCCAAGTCGAATGGTTCAAATGTTCGAATTAAAAGTTTAAATGGTAACAACCATCAACAGCAACACATATTTGATCTTACCAAATATAGTATTTTGAAGCAAAATGAAGACTAATATTTGTAAAATAACGTTTAAAGATCTCGTATTAATAAGTCTTTGATTGTATGTATGAACGGGTAAGGTAATTTTTCAAGGTTCACGTTATATAAAGAGGACGAGTCTTTGACTCAACTGTAGGCGAGTTTTTGACTAGATATGGGGTTTAGAAAGCTCAAAGAGGAATTCAAGCTGAGTTCCCTAATAATCAAACTACCATTGTACGAAGTAATATTTTATCTGGTCTAACATTGAACCTCAAGCATCGAGTTCAAGCTTCAATGCCGTAAAAGCTTGACTAGTTTGTGACCAAGTTATGCCAACCTTGTAGATTGCTACAAATTTAAAACCATGATGTTAAAAAATATGCATATCATTTAATCTGTCACCTAATATGACAAATTAAAATTCTCAAACTAAACAAGTAACTAAAAGAATATTGGTTTGCTGACATACTTGATTTTGAGTAAGAAGGTATGTATAACATTAAAGCATATTCTTTATCAGTAGTGTAAAATGAGCTCACTTGTTTCAGCAAATTTCAAAACCGTGATAAATATTTGTATTTAGCGTTTTCAAGATATTAGTGAGGCTCCGTTTCTTTTTCTTTTAGAACGTCTTAGTGATAATATAGTGGGTCCAAGATATATATATTAATATTTTTTTGTTGTTGAGTCCACTCAATTTGTATTAGCACTTCCGTCTCAAAGGCAAACAAAAGACTACCCCTCCCCAACTAGAGTATAATAGAAAGGGACTCACATACTTTATTAGCCACTTAATTCCTACAAAAAAAAAAGGAAATTCCTACAAAATAAAATGGTAAATTGCACCATTCGTCCCTGAACTTCACCCCGTTTTCACATTTGGTCCCCGTTTCAATTTAGTGGCGTACGGGGTACCTGAACTTTACGAACGGTGCGCATTTGGTCCCTCGAGCCCCGTTATGACTAACGAGCGTTATCTTTCTTCGTTAGTTGCCTTGTCAACCGGATATTTTCATCTTTTCAGGTCCAATCAATTGCATGGTTGGTCCCTCAAACACACCTTCTTCAACATCTTCACCACCACCATCACCACCACCACTGCCACCATCATCACTGCCACCACCCACCACCATCACTGCCACCATCCATTGTATGGTTCAAAAGGATCAATAAGTTTTTTTTACCAGCACCATCGTCTTAGAATGTGCAATATAAGCAATAAAGAGATAGCCATGATGGTGCAACATAGTGAAATCGAAATAACGAGTTTAGGGGAAAAGTTGGTAACTTTTTAACTTATAAAACAAATCAACAAATGGATGCTTTGTTGGTATTTTAGTGTAAAATAGATTGAGTTTAATATGCAAATAAGTGTCGACACTTATTTGGATATTAACGGGACTAACGGGGGTTCCAAGGGGGCGTAGCCCCCTTGGTGGGGGTTCGGGGGCAACGCCCCTGAGAGAAGCAGGGTCCAAGGGGCAGCGCCCCTGGCTGGGGTCGAGCTGCAGTTCCTGCTGCTAGCGTGGTTCCTGCTGCTAGCGTGATTCCTGCTGCTAGTGTTAGACACTGCTGCTCGTTCCTGCTAGTTGTGCAGATTCTGCTGCTGCTGTTTTATGACAATATAACTGTTTTACAGTTATTGGACCCTAATAACCGCCTCCATAAACCGTCTTATATATTCTCTATTCAGTTAGAGAATGGACAAGGCTGATCAACCATATTTTGATCACGTTTTGCTGCAAACATACAATCATTCACAAACTTGAATCAATTAGATTTTATCCGGTCGTTAATTGGTATACACTCCAATTTAATCGATCTGAAAGCGTTCATATTCGTGACTTCTAATTGCTATCAGGATACCAATTATCACAACTACCCCATTTACAACATGCTTCATGGGGTTTAGTTTGCTGCAAATATCTGAATCAAAATTACATATGAATAAACTAGAATCGCTTCAATCAAAGACATAACATTTGGGATCTTCAAATTCTTGGAATTACTATATATATTAAATGTGGTGTGATACGACGTTACTTCATAACATGCTACAGTAATGAAGCCAGCTAAATGAAGCGTAGCCCAAGCCCAAAAATCCGGCCCATCAAGAAATATCTCAAATTCTAATAGAGGGCTGACGTATGGGATCTAGGATATATTGGAGTAGCAGCCGCATATCAAAGGCATCATTTTTTTTTTGTTCTGTTCATTACTTTTTTTCATATTGTCTTTTCTTCTTGGTTACCTTTTTTTTTTTTTTTTTTTTTTTTTTTTAATAAGAAACTTGAATAAAAAAATCCCGCCGCAACGCGTGGGCACGGCCAACTCAATTGGTTTAGTTATAAACAAAAAAAATGGCCGACTCTATTGGTTTACTTATAAGAAAAAAAATTGCCAATGTTGAATTAACATAAAATAATTACATCAATATTCTGTCTTAAAATCTTAATTAAATTTTTTGTCAAATACAGCGCCCCGCCGCAACGCGGCAAACCGGCGCCCGGCTCGGGATCTTCAAATTCTTGGAATTTAGGAATAAAATTAGTAACTTCACAACATAATAATGCAATTATCACATGGAAGCTTCATGGGTTTTATTTTCTTGAAAAAGATGAATAGAGAAATATAAAAATATAAGGGTGCGTTTAGTTGGAGGAAAACATCTTTGTTTCTACAAAATGTTTTGTGAAAAACAAGAAAAATAGAGATCGCGTTCAAATCAACGTTTTTCAACAAAATGTTTTGCAAAACACAAAATCCCATATTTCCTAGCTTAATAAGGAAAACTAGAAAACAAATTTTAGTTGTTTTCCTTTGTAACCCACAACCATCATTCCCTTCTTCAAAATAGAAAGTACAAAAATCAACTAAACGCATTTCTATATTTTCAAATGTTTTGTGGAAATAAACTTCCCTTCCAAATTTTTTCAAAACTAAAGATAAAAAGGAAGAGAATTTTTTCAAACGCACCCTAAAAATCCCCTTGAATTAAAGCAAAACATTTAAAATTTAGCAATAAAGCTGGCAACTTTATAACAAAAAAAATGCAATTAGCAAACGAATTTAAAACTCTTGTAAAAATGTGGAACTAAATTACAAAAAAGCACCTTAGGATCCCTTCAATCGAAACAAAACAAAGCTACATTTCGGATCTTTAAATTCGTATAAATTATGAGTAAAGTTAGCAACTTTACAACATTGGAATGCAATTAACACATTATAGTTTCATGCGGTTTAATTTTCTTGAAAGATCACAGATCAAAATGCTAACAAAACTTCACAAATACATGGGTTTTGCTAATCTCTGCCCACTAGCCAAAGGATTAGCTATATATATAAGGAATATTGGAGTTAATTAGTATCAAAATGATAATCAATTACGGTAATTGTAGAGATGAATAAATGTTTATTAAATGCATTTTTTTATTTAAAAGGAAATTTTGTCTTCACTAATTGCGCTTAATTCTTTGCCAAGTGGGCAGAGATTAGCAAAACCCCAAATACATATAAATGGGATTTTTAATATTTGCCAATAATAGTAATCAAGTTAGTAACTTTCCAACACTAAAATGCAATTAACACATTAAACCTTCAAGGGATTTTAATTTTCTTGAAAAAATACATATCAAATCAGAAAGAAAAAAAATATAAAAAAAAAAATAATAATAAAAAAATAAAAATCAAAAATAACAAAAAATCGGATCTGGTGGTGAAGCCGGGAAGGTGATGGATGTTAGTGAGAGAACAATAGAGAGACTAATTTGTGACCATGGTGGTGCCGGCGTGACTAATTTCACTAAGTCCCTCCGTCATTCTTTTAAGACGAAGACGATGAACAACAACTAACCCACCACCACCATCAACACGCATTTTGTTGGAAATAGATTGTGACGAGGGTGGTGTCGTGGCTTTCGGATTGTTAACAAGTGGCGGGTGGTGGTGCTTTTTAGATCCACGAAAAAGATCACGGTGGTGAATAATGGTGAGGATAATGAGGGTGGTGTGTGGTGGTGGATGACAACAAGGAGGTTGTGTAAGAGATGATGATGGAATTGATTTATGGGTGGTGAAAATGTGGTTATTTGGGAGGGGGGGGGGGGAATAAAAAATGAAGATGTATTTGGATTGTTTGTGCTTAAAATGAAAACTAGAATATATATATATATATATATATATATATATATATATATATATATATATATATATATATATATATATATATATATATATATATATATATATATATATAGTGGGCTTTCTTTTCAAAACCACCTTATCTACGAGAACTGCGAGAACCAATATTGACCATTAGATGAGTTGATCAATGGCTATAATTGATTGTGCCATTAATGTAATTTACTGAAAGATTAGGACAATATTTGCATAGTTAAAAGGGTAATTATGGGATTTTCAATAAAAAATTAAACCACACAAAATTAGGAGCAGTTACATCATAATATCACATAATATCTTTTTTCCAAATCACTTTTCACATCATCTTCTTCTCCACAACCCTAGCCGCCCCCTCCTCTCTTAATCAGTTGTTCAAAGCCTTCAACCACTTCCAACGCCATTAACAACATCATCAAATTAACTACCATAAACATCATGATCAGAATAGATCACCAGGTGGTATCAATCTCAAAAACATGCCGCCACCTCACCACCACACGCCGCCACCATCAACCGCCAAACCCATCATTTATTTGAGTAGATCTTGTCGTTTTGAAGGCATTTGGAGATAGATCGAAGGTGTTTTGCTCGTGTTTGTTCCTCCACCGCCAAACGAAATGGTATCATCATAAGTTGCGTGGGTTCGGTCTAAAAAGTTCTTGTGTCAAAAGCTTGTAGGTTGATTTAAATTGTTCTGGTCACGTGTACTATGAATGTTCTTGTTGTAGTAATAGATCGAAGGTTGAATTATAAATTGTTCTGGAGATAGATCGACGGTTGATTTATTGTTTTATGTGACTAAAATAAACTAATTGAGTAGTTAGATCGAAGATTGATTTATTGATTTATTGTTCTGGAGATAGATCGAAGGTTGATTTAAAAATATAGATTCTTGTTGTAGTAATATTGTTTTATGTGACTAAAATTAACTAATTGAGTAGTTATAAAAGTTTAGAAGATGGGCAAATAAGATTTATTTGGTGAACCCAATGTGACATGGTTCGATGTGTTAATGAACCCGCGCATCTTTTCACCTCTAATAACGAGCCTAGAGGCACACTACTATGAATTGTTCTGGTCACGTCTTTTGAACTTGGTTTGTACTATGAATTGTTCTGGTAACGTCTTGTAGGTTGATTTAAATTGTTCAAAACATGTATGTTTTAATTAGTTGGATCTAATTAATGAAAACCGTATGTATGTTCTGTTGCGGGGAGTAGCTTAGTGTCAGATGGTCTTAGCTTTGTAATTTTTGACTTTTTTTATTTATGGGCTGATCCAGGCAATGTCAATGGGCATGCAAGCAGTTGCGGGGAGTAGCTTAGTGTCAGGGTCTCCGGTGGTGTACCTCTCTGTTGGTGGCGTGCTTTTGTGAGTATTCATCCACTTTATAACCTTAAAACATAAAGTCAAAATAATATCAAGATGATAAGTTAATGGTTTTTCAGTAGCTAAAACTCCATTTTTGCCAACAGATGGTAGTCATCGACTAAAATGCTTGATAATTGAATAGAGTTAGAAGCATAAAGAATTAAAATAAAAGAACAAAAACGGAGCATGTCTTAAAATAGAATCTTTCTTATGCCGACTTGCTAGGATATATTTCTACCTCCAATTTACGACGTGTTTATCAAATGCAGGTTTGTGTTGTCATTTTCCATGGGTGTGGGGCCGGTACCTGGTCTTCTCTTGTCAGAAATATTCCCAGGCCGAATTAGAGCAAAGGCTATGGCTATCTGCATGGTTGTACATTGGGTAAACCCATACTCCTTCACATCAACATTTGGGTCAACTTCGCCTCTTACTATTCTTTAAAATATTTAACAATCTGTTCTATCGGATTAAAATTTCAAGTTTCTCGAATGTTCTTTAAGCTGTAATATTTACTTATGGCACTTTATACAGGTTATAAATTTCTTTGTTGGTTTGCTGTTTTTGCGGATGCTGGAGCAAGTTGGGCCACTGATACGATACACAGTTTTCGCAAGCTTTTGCTTGGTGGGATTTTTATTTGTCAGGAAGAATGTTGTGGAAAAAAAAGGAAAAACATTGCAGGTTGATTTAGATTGAGATGGCACTTCTTCCAGCTAGCGCCACTTCTTCCATCTAAGCTAATGGTAATCACTACTGCTCTCTGCAGGTTGCTTTAAATTCTTTTGGTTTTGGTCCGTGTACTATGAATTGTTCTGGTCACGTCTTGTAGGTTGATTTAAATTGTTCAAAACATGTATGTTTTAATTAGTGGGATCTAATTAATGAAAACCATGTATGTTTGAGAACATGATGTTTTTAAACATGTATGTTCTGGTCAAAACATGTATGTTTTAAAACAAGTATGTTGAATTGTTCTGGTCACGTCTTGTAGGTTGATTTAAATTGTTCAAAACGTGTATGTTTTAATTAGTGGGATCTAATTAATGAAAACCATATATGTTTGAAAACATGATGTTTTTAAACATGTATGTTCTGGTCAAAACATGTATGTTTTAAAACAAGTATGTTGAATTGTTATGGTCACGTCTTGTAGGTTGATTTAAATTGTTCAAAACATGTATGTTTTAATTAGTGGGATCTAATTAATGAAAACCATATATGTTTGAGAGCATGATGTTTTTAAACATGTATGTTTTAAAACAGATATGTTTTAGAAAATGATTACTTATAAACGAAATACTTAAAACATGTATATTTTAATAAAATTATTGTTGCTAATTTTTGTACTTTTCTTTGTATCAGGTGTAATTACAAGAATGTTCACGGCTACGGGTGTGCATATATGTTCGACTTTTGAAAAAATGTTGACGGCTACGCGTGTGCATATATGTCCGACTTCTAAAAATGATAACATTTGTGTGTGCACATATGTCCATTTTGTGTTGAATATTTATTAGTGCTCACGTGTATAGATCGATTAGATTCATGTATGTATGCTTTTGAGAAATTTGTATTTTTATTGTGTTTCAATCGATATCGAAGTTTGTGTAATAAATTTCTGTTCTTGGTTTCTTATAAATTTCATTATATTAAAAAACCCATATGCACCTAAATATTTCTGAAATTATATATTGTAGCACTAAATCTACAAATATGTCATCTTAAAGAAAACATATATGCACTTAACATGCTAGCTTAAAAATATGTATGCACTAAATCTGGAAAATAACAATTCTTAAAAAAAAAAAAAAGTCTTTTACTTTTATACCCTTTCGGATTAAATAAAAAATGTTAATATTAAAAAAATGTCATTTTGCATTGATATGTTGCACACTATGCATTATTAGGAGTACATAAGTGGTTCTCGCAGTTCTCGTAGATAAGGTGGTTCTCGCAAGAAAGAGACCCTATATATATATAATATATATATATATATATATATATATATATATATATATATATATATATATATATATATATATATATATATTATTATATATATATATATATATACTAGCTTTCAAGGCTCGCCCGATGGGCGGGCATGACTTATAAAGTTCCTTATAAGATATTAGTTAAGTAGGTCTTGTTTGTTAATGCGTTTAAACATGAAAATTAGTTGACAATTATTTAATATATTAAAACAATTTGACAAAAACAATTTTCAATGTATTTATTTTTCACTTTTGAGACAGTTGCATATTGTTTGTCAGGGATGAAAACTCACCATTGAAGAGACATGCATGCTTGTGGAAATTTTTTGCGTTTACTTTTATTAATAGTTGTTGTTGAGCACACTGCAGCAAGCAATTGTGTATTGTTTGGGAAGCCCGGCCGATGGGAAGTAATTAGTTATAAATATTGCTTGAAGGTATTAGTTTACGAAAAATAAAATATAAACATACCAAATTTTTTATTGAATTCATTAAGAACGAAAAGAAATAAACGGTTATCGAATATGAGAGAAAAAAAGTTTCAAAGTGGTACGTAAGAACAAAGTATCAAAGCATAGCCCGTTTGATGGGAGAGTAAGCCTTATAAATATCGTTAAAAAACTTAAGATAACGAAAATTAAGCTATAAGTATAATCAACACTCAAATGAGTCTTTCCAGGATATGCATATCCAACTATCTGAACGGGAACCATTCCTCCTGGTACTTGTTGCGTCTGCATCCCTTTGTTCTTTGGGTTCAAGCTTTACTGTGATGTGCATTCAGACACATTTGTTATTACGGAGTAATAAATTAAAAAAAAGAAGAAGTAATTTAGCTAAAGAATGGTGTTAATAAATGTTTATTATACAAAGATATTTGTAAGAATAAAGTATATTACAATTAAAAAGCCCAATAAACGTTAAAATTTACAGAACAATTAAAATATACAAAGTAAATTTACTTCAAAGTTTGAGAACTCAAATGAACGCTAAGATTTATAGAATAATTAAAATATACAAAGTAAATTTATGCTTCAAAGTTTGATCTCAATGACACACCACACACATCTGTTTAGTACTCATATTGCATTTGTGTCGAAACATGACAATTCACAAACACAATTGGCTCGTATCCATCTTGACCAAACCGCACATTTCTGTAACACCAGCCGAGCCCAAATGGTCTAAGCTTACCATCGATTAACTTCAGGAGCCAAGTAGTTGTTTATCTCCTTTATAAATAGTATGGAAAAGGGTTTTTTTTTTTTTTTTTTTTTTTTTTTTTTTTTTTTTTTTTTTTTAAAAAAACAAAAAACCCCTCAAACAAATCCAAATTTAACATTTTTGCTTGGTCAGATATGAGATGCAAAATAGTTCAAAACATTTCAATTATAAAAGTTACCTCTTCATTAACTTTTGGAAAAAGCTACAGCCACTTCTCCTCAAATTTGGCAACTCTTAAAATAAGTAGCAACTCTTAAAACCGCACATTACTACAGGTGATGTTAAACATACATACTTAGTTGTGATTCTGGAGCTTTTGGTTATGTTATGTCATGCATAATGTGACATTAAAACTCCAGCAAAAATGACTGTCACGAACACTTTAGTGCCTATCAAAACAAAGTAAATAACATATCTAAGAGTTCTGATTTCTCCTATTAGTATAATTATCATTTTCCACATTAAACAATGTAAAAGTACTAACCTGCCGAACCTCAATCCTCTAAGAATCTTTGAACATAGCTTGCAAAGAAGACGTCTAATCCTATTACATACATATATTAAACAAATTCACGTAAAGTTCAACCTCCAAAAAGGATATCTTACCTCAAAACAGGTGCTGCAGTGACTTCTATTTGACCTTTAGCTTCAACAGGATTTGCAGACGCGCTTCTATTAGATTGTTCATTGCATGTTTTATCTTCTTTTTGGACATGTGCTTTTATGGGTTTTTCCTTTGAATTTCCAGGTTTGACTTTAGTTTTAGAGGTTGGAGTTTTGGATAGACTTTCTTATCGGTTTATTGGGAGCAACATGTGTCTTTGACACCGTTTGTTGTGTTAACATTAGTTATGATGGTTTTTTAGAACGATGTATGATATGCTCTACCGTGTACAAGTTTTAAAATTTATAAACACGATTTATCCGGTTCTCTATTTAACACATACGAGCAAGTATACTCGTCCGTGATAGTAAAGGTGGGTAAGTCGAGATCGTCCCAATAGATTTGGTATTTGTATTAAATTATAACTAGCTTTGTAAAAAGGGTTGTCAATCCAATTTTTGCGAAAATTCAAAAACGTAAATAGAATCCAATCAAACAAAACATATACTTGTGTGTAATTCTTTAACCAATTGCATAGAGTATTCTACAAACTTTGGTGTAACTTGTAATGATGCACAATTTAATATGAATGATTAACAATCAATGGTTTATATCATGAAGAATCATTACTAAGAATTCAATCTCCTAGTTAACTCCTTTTGGCCTTATTAACTATTATGACAATTCTATTAAACACTAGTTGTTTGAAAAGCAATTCTTATCTCATAAATTCCTACGAATCCTTTCGGCCTTTTCTCGTGATGAAATCGTTTCAAATCCATTTTAATGAGTAAATATGATGTTTGTCACACACCATATCCCATACTAATTCGTGCACTAACGTTTTGGAATAAAAACATAAAGAAAATCCTTTCGGCCTTTTTATTCTTTAAAATGTTTTTACCAACAAATTAAACAAGATTAGATATTATTCCAACAAACTCATAAAATAAGAAATGTTTTCATGCACCACTTTTTAAGATAAGAATACTCCACAATTAGTTACATCATACACACAAGTATACTACAAATTACTCCATAGCAATCAACATAACAACACGCAAGTAACAAACGAAACTTTCATTAAACTCAAAGTAAAAATAGTTCATTGTAAGTAAACAAGATATACCTAGCTTAGGATTACAAAAACTAGAATCGTGGAACTATAGCAACCACACTCCTCCAATCGCCTACTATGACAAGTAAACAACTCCAAACTCAAACCAAACTATTGAGACTCAAACTCAATATCTCCTGGACGTTTCTACAGCAATACTAGACTTTCGGGCAATAATAATAAGATAGTAAGTACTTTGGTGTAAGCCTTTTTACTAATTTGGGGTGTCACACTAAGCATACATGCATAGGGTCCAATATATAGTGTAAGAACACTTATTCTTCAAGCCAAAATGTCCCTCCAGAGTTAATATCAAGAAACGATCAGACTCCAATGATTAATGGGAAGTAAAACCTTCATTTAATGCGAAATGGTAACTGCAGATCTGTCCAACCGATCGGTTCCTCGCCTCGGTAAATTCCAACCGAATCGGATGCGGGTTGCATCCGATCGGTTGGATGCTTCATGCACTCACAACTTTAACTTTTTCTTGCCATTTCTTGTCGCATGCTTTATCCTTCATTTAGGTGCTGATTTCTTCCATAGAACTTGATATTTCCTTGATATATGAACATGAAAATCCTAACACTATCAAATCCTTGAGTCCTTGTGTGGTTTCTCTCTTGTCTCCATCTCGAGAATCTTCCAAATGTGCATAATCACTCCAATTCTTCGTCTTTTCATCATCTTTTCCTGTACTTGGCAACATTTACTTGCATATACACTTTTTCATGATTAAGTAACAAATATATACAAATATAACCAAATATGATGCACAAAACTAATGATAACGCAACTAAAAACATGCTCATTCTGAGCGTTATCACATTCCCCCACACTTGAGTTTTGCTCGCCCTCGAGCAAGTCTAGCATTTAGAAAAATGATTTCAATGGTATCGTTATCGTGGTTCCAAAAATCTAACAACCATCCCGAAGGAATAATTGTTAATTTAAATTTTAATGTGAAAAATTCTTGAAACATAAACAATTTAATCTTGAGCTTGATAACATAACTAAGCACCTCACGAATGATTTTGAAATTCACTCAACAATCTTTAGGTAGATTGATTGGTAAACCACTCATTGCTCAGTCATGATTCCTGCGTCTTACCATAAGCTTGTACAAGTATCAAAACAATAAAATAAAACATCAAAGAGGTCTTTTATTCGGGTTTAAGGTTAAAGGTTACCGGCTAATGTTCAAACATTTCATACAAGAATATAATAGTTCGCTGGCGCGTATTTTTGAATAGATAAACAACGGATGGTCACTAGATTGTACCTTGGTTCGCTGGCGCGTTACTTACATAACGGATGGTCACCAAAATAGGCTCTAGATCGCTGGCGCGTCATTTAGTTACTCAAAAACCGGATGGTCACTACAATATCCATGCACTACATATCTTTACAGAGCCATCACTTAATCCAGATGCTCGAAAGCTAACAACGAATAAAGTAATTTGGTAAAGGGTAGGGATAAGGCATGGGAATATTTATATGATAGATTTCTACAAAAAAAAAAAAAATAAAAAAAAAAAAATAAAAAAATAAGAACCAAGTTCAAATTCCGTTCCCAACTCTTTATACCACAAATGATTACTTTCTAAACTCCTTCGATCGTTATTCCGCATCACATACTCACTTATTTCCTCTTAGCTCATTGGCTAATTGATACTCATACATTATAGCTCATTGGCTATTCACTTTATTCACTTTTTTTTTTTTAACAAATGAAACTTTCTCGTCACCCCCACACTTTGGATGAGCACACGCTACAAAAAATACAAATAAGAGTAGCGACCTCTTTCTTCGTTGAAACAACACATACACATATCAAAGTGTGGCCAACGTGTAATCATCAAAAAATAAATAGTTTTCGAACTTCAATTGAACTTGATTCGGGTAAGGCTAAGGTGTAAAGTGTAAAATATTTTTGTAATTTCCTGGATTTAATCAAAAGAAAAGAATGGCTCAGAAGGTGTAACTAAGGGTATCTAGCGTAAGAGATTAACGCTAACAAATGGGTTCCAAATACGAGGATAACTAACCGATGTGGTCAGCAAAAATATTTCTGTAAACGGATGGCCATTTGGTGTAAATCCTAAGTTGCCTCTTATCATTTGAATATATTTTATCACTTGAAAGTGATTTTAACCGTAATTCATAACAAGTACAAGTTCTAGAATCAACATAATCACCGGCACACTCATAGCAAAATATATAGCATAAAGATATGCTTTATACAAAAAGGCTTAAATCCTCACAATTTAAGGTGAAAAAGGCTATAACATATAACTGTAAATGTTATCGAATCCAGAATGAATCAGCTCTCATAATTTGATTAAGTTCCAAAAAATTTTAAATAGCTTCATTTTTACCATTGAAACAATCTAGTTCTTTAAAATATATGAATTATGTGAGAAAACAATTAGAAAATCAAGGGCGAACGAATTTTAGTTACTTAAGTCCAAAGATCTACTAAACCTAAAAAAATTTAAAATTAAACCATTTTTCCTATTTTCTTCCCTCCCCTTGTAACAACCGGTAAATTTTCACTTGTATTAATATCCTAACGAGAGAATACTTATCCATTTTTCACGTCTAAATTTTTTTAAGATTAAACGTTACCAGTATATCTGATCACAACAACAAACTAATGCGACGTAACTCACATTCCTAATAAAAATGCTCACCAGCAACATGTCTTAAGTTCATTTCAAATAAACATTCATCATATGTCAAGTATTAAAAGTTTTCAACTTTTACTTACCACTTTACGTTATTTTGTTAACGTACGATTATTAAACATATAAACTAAACGTTTACTTCTATTAGAGTTTTTACGAAACCCTAATTTATTATAAACTATGATTTTACACAACTAAATCATAAATACTAAAGTACAACATTTAATACTTTGAGTACAAGTGTTTAAAGCACGGAAACTCAACTTTACTTTATTTCCCGACACAAGCCCTAGATTTACAAAAACTATGATTTTATGTAAATAAAATCACAAACCCTAATTAATATGTACATGATTTCTATAAAATATAAATGTACAAGTCTTTCAAGCCCATGTACAAGTCCTTAATGCATAAGAACTTAATATTTATATAAATCTCATTATAAACCTTAGTGTACTTACTTTAAAGCTCACAATACAAGACATTTATGCACTAACCCTAAACCTAGTTTTCTTATAATATTCAAACCTAAAGTACAAGTTCTCAAAGCCTATGGTACAAGTGCCTAATGCACAAAAACTAAAAACTATACTTTTAATATATCTAAACCTAACTAAACTTATTTAATCTTAACTAAAACCTAACCAAACTCTCAAACTAAGTTTCCTACACATCTAAACCTTATGTACAACAACAACTAGCCAAGGTACCACCACCCTAAGCTTAAATGTGCCCTAGTTTCTTCTTCTTGTCCCATTCGAACCAATACATAAACCAAATGAGACCTAATTAACTTCTAAACCACTAAACACTAACAAGGCCTAAGATTTGCCACATTTCAAGCTACATCACCATGTCCCTTATATTTTCAACCATGGTCAAATATTACAAGCTAAGTTTATGGCCCTAATTCGAACACCCTTCCAATTCCTCTACAAAACCACAAGAACCCTTACAACTCCAATAGAACACCTCACCTTGTCCCTTCTATCCATGACACTTCTCTACATGTGACTAAAACTCTTCAAGAAACCCTAAACTTCACCCCTATATAAATCAATCTAACCTCCCCATTATTACTCATCCCTCATTCGATCACACCACACTCACACATACACTCTAAGCTACTGTGTTCAAACCAAGAGAAGCAAGAAGGGGCATTGGATTCGGTATTATACACTTGCGGATTCCATTTTTATCGTTTTCTGCTACCTGATCCCAGCAGATCGCAATTAAGCTCATATGAGCTATTGTAAGTCTTTTCCCAACCTCTATTCACTCTTACATAACATCTATAATCTATTTAACATGTATTCAAACAATTAAAACCATCAACACATCACGAATCTCGTTTTTTTTTTTTTTTTTTTTTTTTTTTTTTTTTTTTTTTTTTTTTTTAATTCTCGACCAAACAACATTAAAAGGGGTTTTGTTTGAGTTTTGAGGTTTAATTGTAAGCTCGTGTGTTCGACTCATGAGAAAAACTTTACACCTTATTAATCACTGGCTACCCACCTCTCGTTGGCCCCAATAACCTGGACAAAATATCTAAGTGCCACGTTTTTATTTGTGTCTCTTTTCTTGTCGCGAGTAACAAAACCAAACACCCCCTTTATTATAGGTTTTTATTATGGGGCAATTCTACAAATAGCCCGGTAGCTTAAAGTGTTGGGCTTTTTTGGCCCCAAAAAAGTCGATTTCCCAAAATGGCCCAAGCAAAAAGCGACTAAATGTGGGAGGGACATGTGGCGTGTACTTTTTGGCCCCTAGCGAAAAGTCGCTTAAAAAGTCAAAAAGTCGCTTAAAATATAGCAAAAGTCGCTTAAAAAAGTTAAAAAGTCAAACTTTTTGGCTGCAAAAAGACACAAATAGTAGGTCACTTAATTGATAAAAAAGTCGCTTTAAGCGACTTTTTGGAAGTAGCCTATTCCTTGGGCCATTTTGGGAAAGCGACTTTTTTGGGGCCAAAAAAGCCCTACACTTTAAACTACCGGGCTATGTCTATATTTGCCCCTTTTATTATTAGCAAGATATTAAGCTTTAAGCTACTGAGTAAATACTTTAAATAAACTAGTGTACATGTTAACATGCTATAAAAATTATTCCGTGAGCTTTAGGGTTGAATTTCATTCATTTTTCTTTTCTTTTTCATACCGAGCAAACAACCCAAGTGCCCCTCTTTGACGAATTAATTCGCCTATCAAATAAAAGCTTTAGACCCCAAAATTTTGCTACATGATAGAGCTCATAGCAAAGGTTTTAAATGAGCAAGAATGTCGTAAAAACTTTGCAAGGCCTCGCATTTATTTACTCTTCTTTTTGTTGTGTCGTGCCTAGAAACCAAACGCACCCTTATTAGAACTTTTAAAACCATAAGCTAAAATATTAGCAAATAAGCTCCTAAAAGCTTATTTGAAACTTAATACAACTTATATTAATAAACCACAAGGAGTCGTACATTTTTCTAGATTTAAAACGCAGTTGTTTTATAAAAAGGACCACGTATGAAATTTACAAAATGCGTCGAGGACCAATTTTGTCAAAATTCTAAGAAAGTCTATTAACTTGAACTTAACATTAATGAAGTGAAAGATCAGGGGTATAAGTTGCCAATACTTGAAACTATAAGGGTAAAGAGTGTACACTTTTTATATATGGTGTCAGGAAATATATTTTATACGACTCGGGATTTGTTATAACACTTATAAATAAAACATGTCGATATCACTTAATGAACAAACGAAACATAAAAATATGAAATATGATAAAATCTTATCATCCACCAACTTTTGAAGAGACTTCATGTTGTCTCATTTAACATTTACCGTTAACAAAACATTGCGATACAAATATTAAATCACGTATATTTGAATACGAATACTGAAATTTGACATATTCACATAGTTTGCGTGTCGGAGCATTTTATTCACTATACTTGATTTGTTTTCCATCCAGACTACTAAGGTGAGTTTGTAGCCCCATTTTCTATCATTTAGTTGTTCTATAAACTCTTTGGGAGAGATACATGGTCGTTTTACTTACAAATCTTGCTCGTTATTTGTAAACATCCTACTTGATTTATGAACCACTCTATTTTGATTACTGAAACTTACTACATGCTGAACACAAGTACACTATGTATGCTGTTGATATTGCCTAAGTTAACCACTATTGCCATTGAAAGTCCCTCATATTATGAACCATTAATCACTTGCGAGTGAACGCGAATATAGTGAATAGATCTATTGGAATTGACGACCCATTTGTACTAGCCGAATAGATAGCCTTAGTGCTAGCCGGATAGATAGTCAAATGCAAGCTCCTACCCGAGGGCCTTGTTACTTACATCTTTATGATGTCAGTAACTTACATCAATAGTTCATTACTATGATGCCCAACTGTTAACGTTTGCGTGTCTTGAGGCTTAGAGCAATAATACGATATTGTAATGATACGGTACTGTCATTACTGAATTTATGGGTGCAACAACGGGGCCCACTGTCTATTAAACTTGAAGCTTGTGTTTAACTGACTATCCTACAAACAAACTATGGGTGTATAAAAACGTAACCCACTACTCATTTTATCGATAATTGTATTCAATACAATTATCGCCCAAACTGGAAACTATTGAAAGCAACTGTTTTTCTTATAAACTCTCTGAACTCACCAACCTTTGTGTTGACACTTTTAGCATGTTTATCTCAGGTCCATAATGAACGAGGATGGCACGGAGGAGCACAAATACATCAAGAAGGCTATAAATTTTATTATCATTCGAAAACTTATTTTGTAAATCTTTCAACTACTGGGACCTAATTTGTAAACTCTGATATTTATAAAATTCGAATGATAAATATTTTAAAACGACTCAATTAGAGATCGTTTTCTATCATTATAATTGTTGTGCCGTCGAGTAACACCCAGTTGGAATTCCGCTGCGTATCACGAAATTGGGGGTGTTACACCTCCACACTTAAGTTTTGCATTGTCCTCAATGTAATAAAAATGAACTTCAAAGTAAAGGAAATGGGAAAAATTTAGTTAAAAAGGTACTACCAGGGTAAATACGCATACGCATATTTGATCATAAATAAGCAAATGAGTTCTCCAACTCCAAATATTGATCAACAATAAGCTTCCGGTAATTCACCCCTGCAAAAACTGCAAAAATATACTAAACAAAACAAACAAACAAAATACTAAAATGTTGGGAATTACAGATTTGATTATTAGAAAACTACAAGGGCTTAATGTTACAGCTTTGGTATTTTTCATATGGAAGAATTAAAAGCTGGAATATCTCCTTAAAGATAAAAGATATAGAAGATTTGTGATTATCTTCTTAGTTAGCTTTTTGTGTAAGCTAGGGTTTTATTGTAAACCCTCTATATAAAGGGTATTAGCCGAATAGGTTTTGAGAGATAGAAAAATGTAGATCGACAATGAGAGTCGATTAGAAATGTGTGTCTGTACACGTTTCTAGTAGTTGTTATTAGTAGTAGGTTTATTATTCAATAAAGAAACGCGTTTCACTAAATCACAACCTTGTTCAATGATAATGATTGTCTTGTGTTTATCCACTGCGTATGAATCATTGTTATTGTTAATCCTAGATGGGCTAGATTCTGGTTTCTACAATTGGTATCAGAGCGGGGGCTCTCGATATCTAGGGTTTTACAAGGTTGTTCGTTGTTGAAGAGGAGCAGTTTCGAAGTACAGAAGCAGATCTGGTGATGTTCGATGGTTTTTGAAAGTTTAAGGTAATCGTTTTTTTTTTGTGAGCAGATCGATTGGTGTTTTTAAATTAAATAGACCTCGTACTAATTCGATTAATCTATTGAATATTCGATTGTGGGATCTGTGATTTGTCGTTTACTGATAATGAATTAAATGGGTCGAACTCATTATGCTGCTATTAATTGACATGTGGGGCTGGTTTCTGTTTTGTCACTTATGGTATATTAACTTTGATTTGTCGCTTGGTGGTTCGTATTTTATTACGTCGTGGGACGTGGGACGGATCAATTAATTTATAATCTAGTGACTGATCATATTGATGTATCTGCATATGGTGACAAAGTGGGTCAGTGGAGCTATGTTAACATATGTGATTGGATGTAGCTGCTACTGGTATTGAACAGATCATGGGTCTATGGATATTTAATTGGGATTCAATTGGGCAATGTGTTGCTTGAATATTTTATTTCTGCTGCTGCATTATTTGATTGCCGCATGTGATCAGTCAAATTATTAACGCTGGTTGCTTGTGATTAATTCTGGTTGGAGTATATTTTGATTCTGCTGCTCTCACATGGATACTGCTGCTTCGCTTTGTTTCAGCTGCTCGGATTTTGCTGCTCTTGGTTATGTCTACTTATTAAAAAAAAAAAAAAATAGTACTGGTTGGTTCCTGCTGGTTGCTTCGGTTTCTACTGGTTGGTTCCTGCTGGTTTTTATTTGGTTTTTGTTTCTGCTGCTAGTGCTGGTGGATTCGGTTAGTGCTGCTTGAACAGTTTTGGATCACGGTTTCTTCTTTAATATTTTATGGCTCGTTTTGGTGATTATTTGAAGAAGAAGATTGATCATGACTTAATTGATGTTGTAGTTGAGTTTCACAGTGCGCATTCTTATCATATCTCAAAGTGGGTGTTACACTTTGGAGGTAACTTGTTTGTTTTGTACGGTGGTGACAAAGACTTGATGAATCTAGCAAAGTGTGAGATCTATTATTTAGGGTGCTTAATGCTCACATTTGCTATCACTTTAAGGAGTTACGTTGTAGTGCTCAGTGTCTCATATAGTTGAGGATTTATCAAGAGGTCCTGGTAGCCTACTTCTAAGATGAGGTTGGAGTCACGTGGATAGTGCAAGATATAAGACGCAAGTTTGGGAAATTCAACTTCTTCATCAAGTTCGTCATACTCAGTTTTATTCATCAGTGATCATTTCATAAGGCCAACTGAGTTCGTGATTCAAGCGATGGTTATTGGTTTCAGGGGAAGCTTGTTTAACCATCTACATGCACCACTTAAGGGGAAGCGTTTTGATTCAAGCTGCATGGAAGACCCCTATTCGATGCTTACAAAAAGGGGAAGAAGATGGTGACATGTTCATGTTAAGGGGAAGCATTGAAGATAGTTTTGTAATATCAAATAGGGGAAGATTGTTGGGAATTACAGATTTGATTATTACAAAACTACAAGGGCTTAATGTGACAGCTTTGGTATTTTTCATATGGAAGAATTAAAAGCTGAAATATCTCCTTAAAGATAAAAGATATAGAAGATTTGTTATTATCTTCTTAGTTAGCTTTTTGTGTAAGCTAGGGTTTTATTGTAAACCCTCTATATAAAGGGTTGATGAGTGTGTAAATACTCATCATTTTATACCCATTAAAGACACAAAAATAACCAAAAATACCAGAATAGACCATATTATACTGCAAATATCCTTGGTTTGTGTTTCAGGTACAAAAGGATCGAAAACAGGCAGAAACAGCCAAAACCGAGCACAAGATTGGAAAAGTTGTGAAAAGCCGAGGACGGGAAAGGAATTTATGAGTTTGGACCGGGATATTGCCTAAATTGTCAAAGTCAACCCTCAAGATTATCAACTTGTCAAGATTGGCCCCTGAAAGTAATTTTGCAAAAATGACACAGTTGGTCCCTGGATTTTCAGATTTGACAATATTGGTCCCTTAAAGTTAAAACTATCCCATTTCAATCCAAACTAAAAACTTAACCCAGCCTAAACAAAACCTAACCCACTTTTAATTCTTAACCCAAGCCCAACTACACACCAAAGCCCAATCCACATAAACCCTTTACCCCGTTTTTTATTATTTCAGATAAACACCCAAGTTTGACCCAAGTCAAACTTCTCTTCTTCCCCACTTGCCCGCCAAATACCACCCTCACCCATAACATTTCTCTGCCAAACCACCATCAATCCCTATCCCTGCCACCTCCCCCCTCCTCCAATAAGAAACCTTCACAGAACCCAACCCCATGTGCTCAGAAGAAGTTAAAACCCACATGGACCATTTTCCCGCCAAAAATGCCATTGGACGGCTAGATTGAATTACAACTATTTCAATGGTGGGATTAACTCAGAAGAAAGAGAAGATACTTTTGGGAATGCTATTTAAAGAAGAGAAGTCACAAAGAATAGATTGTCCCTGCTTTAGACCATTCGTAGTGTAGAATTTACTTATTGCTTATTTCAGTTTCAAGTTATGTTTTAATTGTCTATTCAAGTTTGTTTAAACTCAATTGTCTCTAGCTTACTCAGTATTGTACCATTTTCTAATATTAATGAAATTTCAATTTTAAACAAGTCGACTGTGAAAACAAGTTAGTTTATTGGTGATTGCAAAAGCTTCTATTCTGTTTATATAAGCTCATATAAGCTCTTCATAGCTTATTATGGGTTTATGATAGTCTAAACTAGTTCAATTCAAAAAAAAAAAAAAAAAAAAAAAAAAAAGTCAAGAAAAGTCAACTGAAGTCAAAGATTGGTCAAATAAGCAATTTGGTGGAGTTAAGCTGGAAAGGATAAGCTGAGTGGTGTTTTAGCTTGGTATTGACAAACCAAGTTTAAGTTCTGATCAGTTTCATTTGTTCCATAGCCTCAACAGTTGTAAGCATTTCCTATCTTTTTGCTTTATTTCTTAAATTACTGCTACATAGCTTAATCATAGCTTATTTTATAAGTTTTCTGCTTATTAGTAGTCTATGATCATATTTCATTAGTCTTATCAGTTTTAAATACCCTTTACTTAATTTTGCTTAAAAATCTTTAAAAAAGCCAAAAATAGCTTAGTAATAGGACTGCTTATTATATTGCTTAATTCTGTTAGAGAATTGTTTTTTAGTTCTCATCCTAGCTAGTTGTTAATCTATCTTTCCAAAGCTCAGCTTTAAATCCCTGTTTTCTTTGAAAATCCAATACAGCTCTTTTTAAAGGGGTGTTTGGTTTAAGCTTATTCAAGGGTCTAACTAACTTGTCACTGTACATTTGCCATTAGCCTAAGTTTGATCTTGCATTAAATAGAGTAAATAAGCTGTTTCTAAGTTCTCTTGAGCCAATTTGGTAGGTTTCACAGTTTTAAGTCCATTGCTCCAATCTTAGAACTTGAACTGTCATAATAAGCCATAATTAGCCATAAGCTCTTTTGGACCTTTTTCTTTGTGTTTCTGAGGTCCTTTAAGTCCACTTAGTAGATACACAAAAGCATAGAAAGTCTCCTTTTGGTTTTTGCCATTTTGTGCAGTCTGCACATCACAGACCCATATATAGCAGTCTACAACATTTTTCTAAACCAATTCAAGTGCTTATTCCCTTGAGCTTATTGCCTGATATTCAGTTTGCTTATTGCCTATAGTACTAGCTTTTAGTTTCTGAGTTTGGATTCAGATTTGTAGCTTATTTCACAGCTTAAAATTAGTCTGCAAATTTCCCCCATTTCACTGCCCTAAACCTGCATCAAATTCAGTTTCATCAAGCATCTGATCTAGTGCTTGATTGGAGTTCAATTGGGCAGTTAAATTTGGGCACTTTTGGTATTTTAGTATAGCCTATAGTACTAGGAAGCTTTTGCCCCATAAGTTCCCACTAAACAGCTTAATTGAGTGCTTAAAATCTGTCTGCAAATAGGGGGTTAAGTTGCCTTTTCTGTCTTAAATTTGAAACTGCCCAAGTGCTTATTTGCTTATCCCTTGTGCTTATTTGTGCTTTTTTAGTTGTTTTAAGCTTCTATTAGTGTATTAATCTATTTCTGAGCCTTTGGTAAATTTTAGAGCTTTTTAGCTTATTTTTGTGCTTATTTCCAAACTGCTTATTAGCCCATTTGCTTATTATGGTTTCTAAAAGTTCTAATTTTATTTTTCCTAGATTCAGAATAATATTTTAGGTTTACCTTGAATTTTTCAGATTTTTCCCAAGTAATTTACTATTTTTAAACCTTTTAATTAGTTTTAATAGTTTTTAATTCATAATAAAAATATAAAAATCAGAAAAATATAAATCTTTTTTCTAAAATTTTATTTTATTATTTAGGATTTAAGAAAAATAATTTTGCTCTTGTAAGAATAGATTTCCTAATATTTCAGTTTTTATCCCGTTTTTAGAATTTCCGTTTCGCGTTTTTATATAAATCGTGTTAACCTTAATTTTCCCGTGAGAATTTGTTTCTCATTTGTTAATTAGAATTAAAAAAGCAAAAATTTCATATCATCAGTCACTCTAATCCAAGCCTCTAACGATTGCCCATTCACACCTCGTTGGGACACGACCCGGGTAATCACTTACCTGGTTTCACACATATCATAAACTTGAGTTTTTGCAAGTTAGCCTTTTTCCTATAGGGTTAATTTGTCTTTATTCACGTGTATCCGTCTGCATAATATTTATATATATACCTTTGCACGAATCAAATTTTGGCGCCGCTGCCGGGGAGGTTGTGTTGCGACAATATCGTTGAGATTTTTAAAACGATTAGTGACTTGAGATCCTTCTTTCAGAAGTTTCCACTTTCATAAAAACATATAAAATACAAAAATATTTTTCTTTTTTTTTATATATATAATATCATATAAAAAAATAAAAACCCAAAAACATTTTCCGTTTTATTGTAAAATAAAACGATAAAAGCAAAATCAATATAATATTCCTCAACTTGGGTATTATCATAATAAGTTCCCAAACATCAGATTAAAACTTTCCTTTATGTCGCTTGCGAATTCGGCTCACCTTTGATTGATAAACAAACTCTAACGGAGGTTTCAGGAGGTTTGACATTAAATTGTCGAACCGAAAGGAGCGGGTTTTTAAGGAGCATTTATTGCCTACCTTTGCTCCTCCGCCACTCTATGCGTTTTTCTTTCAGAGAGCTACCGTACGCTTGTTGATTTAAGGTTTAAGTTCCTTGTGTTTTGCTTCGATCTTGTTTCAATTGAATTATTTGATTTAAGGTTTAAGTTTTTTCCAAAAAACCAAAAAAGTTGAAAAACCAAAAACCCAAAAATATTTTTCCTCATCCTCTTAAACCGTTTGATTATATCTTCTTAACCCTCCTTAGTATTTAATTCTCATGTCGTCACTGGGCTATCACTGTTTTGATTGTAAAGGTCCAGTGGGTGATAATCATCGTTGTTCCAAGTGTAAGTGTGAGCGGTGTGGAAATCATGCACCAAAAGGATCTTGTTATTGGTGTGAAGTAGCCCGCAAAGAAAAGCTTAATTCCATCGATAATATTCAAAGTCTTCCCGAACACCCTCCACAACCCCAGCCATCTTCACTCACTCAGCATAATTGTTTTATATATGTGAAGATCCGTTGGGGGATGATTCACAGTGTGAACGATGCTTTTGCAAAGGATGTGGGTTTATTCATGGACTTTGCACGTGTTGCACTTCTGAAATCAAAAATACGCTTACTTATCCAAATTTTCAAAACGATTTCAGCTCCCCTCCTCAAAATTCATTTTGGCAAGAACCGTGCTATCAAAACTTCAATGACACATCATTTCAAAATGTGCCAAATGATATTTGCGAGTATTGTGGAGGTCCGCACCAAGGTTTTGACTGTCAAACAAGGAACACGCTTGCCTATGAGCAAGTTCCATGTGATCAAAACTTTGGTAATGACCAATATCCGTATGATTCTCCGAGTCAGTCACAACAGTTTTACTGTTGTGAATTCTGTGGAGGTCCGCATTATGAATCCGATTGTCAAACGAGGACCCCGCTTGTCTATGAGCATGTCCCTTGTAACAATTACGACTATTCTTGTCATGACCAACCTCCACAGTATCAAATGATTCAACCTCAGCCATCTCCTCTTGAAGAATCTCTTGAAAATGTATTCCAAAAACTTCAAAATATGATGGATACACTTAATGATTTGGCTGTTAAAAATGCCCAAGAAGATCCTCATCAGAAAACCATTGGAGAGCTTCTAGCTGAAGAAGAACAAACAGCTAGAATGAGTTCCAAATATCGTCAAACTTTCATTTGCGATGACGATGATGAAGATTCTATGTGGGGAGTTTGCGAGAATTCGTCAGCTGCAATCACACCTGTCCAGAAAAGGCAGGAAGACAAGACTATTGCAGAATTGCTAGCAGATGAGCAAATGGAACGTGTAAAAGCCATTTATATTGATGAGGAGGACGAAGAGGAGAGTGCTATTCCTTTGAGTGATATCATTTTTCAACTCCCTCAGTCCATTGCATCCACACCCATATCACCTACTTTGGGATCGGAAGACTCTCTTATTATGGGGGATGAGCATATTAGCACTATTCCTGAAAAGGAATCAGACGAATTCATAAAGTCTAGTGTTGAGAACCTTGTCCTAATCCCAAGTGAGTCCGAGGGTATTTCTAATAATATGTGTGATTTGCCTCCACTTGACATTTCACATGATGATGTTGAGATGTTTTCCAATTCTGACGATGATTGTACTTCAAGTGATGATTCTTTATCTTGTGAGGACATCGATTATGTTGAGGAATTACCTTCTAAACTCGTCATTCTAGAGTAGAGCTGGCAAATCGTGTCTTAACAGGTCTTAACAGGTTCGGAGCGCGCGAATAACACAAGCTTCAAACCTCAAAATGACTCGTTTAACATTTGGCTTTGGTAGTTTGAGTTTGGCAGATATACGTTTTATATATCAAAAAAGTTAAATATTGAATCCTCTAATACTGAAAACAATTATTTTAAAAAATCAAAAAATTGCATAGTACATTTTTTCCTTTAACAGGTACCCAATTTGCCAGCTCTATCCTAGAGGAAGAGAAGGATTTTGAACCTGATAATGAAGTAATTGACACTGATATTCTGGAAATCAAAGACGATTTGCTTCGTTATAACTTATTGAATATCAATGTGCTCATTTCTAAGATAGAATCATTTTGTGAAAATCCAACCTCATCTCCTATCCCCGTTGAGGATAGTGACTTTTTCTCGGTTGCCTACGAATCATTTAGTTTTGATTTCACGGAAGAGACGAGTAGTGGCAGTACCACTTCTCATGCTGATTTCTCTCTTCCAGAATATGATTCGTTTACCTTTGATCTTGATCATGAGGAGTTCGCCGATGAACTTACTCCCATCATATCTCCACCAGAGTATGATCACTTCTACTTTGATCTAGACAAAGATGTTTTGTGTAACCCGGGGGGAGGCATTCTCAATCCCGATATTGATCTTTCTCCGACATATGTGACATTTCCCGTTGAGGATCGCCATTATATTGACTTCACATATGTCGTTCGAGTTTTTCTACCCTTCTTCACCTATACGGTGACTTGTCCTCTCATTCTCTCGTTTGGGAATGAGGACAAAGTTTTTGACCCCGGCATCTCCATTTATCAATCTTTTGAGCCGGATGTATCTCATCGGAGTGGAACTTTCAAGAAATTCAATGTTGATCCAAACATCTTGAATGAAAGTCCGATGGAGATTTTCTCTTCCACTTGCTTCCCCAAGAACCAATGAATTCGGGGTCGAGTCAAGCTAGTGACTCGGTTAACAAAAACATTAGCATTGCATGGGTGACAACCCATGTTTCTGACTTCTTTCTATTTTCTGACACTAAGTGTGGGGGGATTCCTCTACTGTGCTTTGTTTTGTGTGTTGTTTGCTCTTGTTTGCAGGTTTCCCTTGGATTGTGATGATTGTTGCGCATGTTTTCAATCCAGCCGCCCAATATCCTATCCTTTTGCTAACGATTATTTAGGGATATCTTTTTAATCCTGTTTGTGAAAATAGAGATTTCTGTCACACACTTGGCTATTAGTATTACCTTTTTACGTTCTAAGTGGCGGCATAATAGCCGGTACTTTGAATGTTGAGGGCAATATTCAATTCTAAGTGTGGGGGGGAATTCTCTCGAATTTTGTCACATTGTACCTTCTAGTGCCCTAGTACCCCCGTTTTGCCCAAAATTTTAAAATTTTTTCGTTTTTAAATAAGAAATTGTAATAAAAAAAGAAGTGCTTAGTCTTGATTAGGTTAGAACAAAGGGAATCCCGACTCTGCCAGAGTATTGATCTGGCTGCTTCCTTAACTATTAGACTAAGGTTTTACGATTTGTGCAAATGAAAATGCTAAGCGTAGAATAGTTGGTTTTCTTTAGAGCTTATATAAGTAATCTATGGCTTTTCCTCCCAGGAGATAACTAATCTGACTTAATTAGTGCTTATTTTCAAACTTTTGAACACACAAAATCATTTTTCTTTACGATTTTGAAAAATACTAGTTCAAAGCTTTATTTAAACTTCAGAACAAGCATATGTCATAATAAATGTAAAAGTTTAAGTAATAAATGTATGTGCTAAAAAGCTAAGGTTCAAGATCGGCCCTTGGATCCTTATTTCCGGAAGGCGTTTAGGTCTTGGCTACCCTCTTACACCGGCCCTTGGACCCTTAATTCTGAAAGGCGTTAAGGTCTTGGAACTCTCCGTTGTAACGGCCCTTGGATCCTTTATTCCAGGAAGGTTTAAGGTCTTGGTTCCTGTGAAACTCCGTTAGTTTATATTGCACAAGTAAAAAAAAAAATGATGATGAAAAAATGAAAAAATGAGAAAATAAAAATAGAATAAAATGGAATGATATTGCAAAATGCAATGAATTTTGAAGCTTGCTTGTTGTGAATTTTAAATCTATCTTTCAGCTAGTATTAGTCAAAGTTTTATAAAAACGTCGATTTTTGTTATCAAAATTTTGAATATAAGCACAGTCACCTAAAATGGATAAAATGTGGGAGTGAAAAGTTAAGTTTCGGCTTACATAGATTATTGATATAAGTAGTGTTAGCATTTTTACAAAAGCATTTGCGCATTGAGTTTAGGCTTAGTTGGGAGTATCAAAAAGAGGATGACGATTACAATTCCCTGGAGACACCCAGTTTGTGTGAATCCTGTTCCGTGATACCATTTTTGAAAATCAAGCGTGTTATATATTTTGTTCTAAGTTTAAATTTCTGGCATTACATATAAAATCAAAACGGGGTATACTTGGTATTCTTTTGATCCTTTCATTACTTCATATGATCGGATTGCTAGGGACTAGCAATAGCTTAGTGTGGGGGATTGATGAGTGTGTAAATACTCATCATTTTATACCCATTAAAGACACAAAAATAACCAAAAACACCAGAATAGACCATATTATACTGCAAATATCCTTGGTTTGTGTTTTTATGTGTTTCAGGTACAAAAGGATCGAAAACAGGCAGAAACAACCAAAACCGAGCACAAGATTGGAAAAGTTGTGAAAAGCCGAGGACGGGAAAGGAATTTATGAGTTTGGACCGGGATATTGCTTAAATTGTCAAAGTCAACCCTCAAGATTTTCAACTTGTCAAGATTGGCCCCTGAAAGTAATTTTGCAAAAATGACACAGTTGGTCCCTGGATTTTCAGATTTGACAATATTGGTCCCTTAAAGTTAAAACTATCCCATTTCAATCCAAACTAAAAACTTAACCCAGCCTAAACAAAACCCAACACACTTTTAATTCTTAACCCAAGCCCAACTACACACCAAAGCCCAATCCACATAAACCCTTTACCCCATTTTTTATTATTTCAGATAAACACCCAAGTTTGACCCAAGTCAAACTTCTCTTCTTCCCCACTTGCCCGCCAAATACCACCCTCACCCACAACATTTCTCTGCCAAACCACCATCAATCCCTATCCCTGCCACCTCCCCCCTCCTCCAATAAGAAACCTTCACTGAACCCAACCCCATGTGCTCAGAAGAAGTTAAAACCCACATGGACCATTTTCCCGCCAAAAATGCCATTGGACGGCTAGATTGAATTACAACGATTTCAATGGTGGGATTAACTCAGAAGAAAGAGAAGATACTTTTGGGAATGCTATTAAAAGAAGAGAAGTCACAAAGAATAGATTGTCCCTGCTTTAGACCATTCGTAGTGTAGAATTTACTTATTGCTTATTTCAGTTTCAAGTTATGTTTTAATTGTCTATTCAAGTTTGTTTAAACTCAATTGTCTCTAGCTTACTCAGTATTGTACCATTTTCTAATATTAATGAAATTTCAATTTTAAACAAGTCGACTGTGAAAACAAGTTAGTTTATTGGTGATTGCAAAAGCTTCTATTCTGTGTATATAAGCTCATATAAGCTCTTCATAGCTTATTATGGGTTTATGATAGTCTAAACTAGTTCAATTCAAAAAAAAAAAAAAGTCAAGAAAAGTCAATTGAAGTCAAAGATTGGTCAAATAAGCAATTTGGTGGAGTTAAGCTAGAAAGGATAAGCTGAGTGGTGTTTTAGCTTGGTATTGACAAACCAAGTTTAAGTTCTGATCAGTTTCATTTGTTCCATAGCCTCAACAGTTGTAAGCATTTCCTATCTTTTTGCTTCATTTCTTAAATTACTGCTACATAGCTTAATCATAGCTTATTTTATAAGTTTTCTGCTTATTAGTAGTCTATGATCATATTTCATTAGTCTTATCAGTTTTAAATACCCTTTACTTAATTTTGCTTAAAAATCTTTAAAACAGCCAAAAATAGCTTAGTAATAGGACTGCTTATTATATTGCTTAATTCTGTTAGAGAATTGTTTTTTAGTGCTCATCCTAGCTAGTTGTTAATCTATCTTTCCAAAGCTCAGCTTTAAATCCCTGTTTTGTTTGAAAATCCAATACAGCTCTTTCTATAGGGGTGTTTGGTTTAAGCTTATTCAAGGGTCTAACTAGCTTGTCACTATACATTTTCCATTAGCCTAAGTTTGATCTTGCATTAAATAGAGTAAATAAGCTGTTTCTAAGTTTTCTTGAGCCAATTTGGTAGGTTTCACAGTTTTAAGTCCACTGCTCCAATCTTAGAACTTGAACTGTCATAATAAGCCATAATTAGCCATAAGCTCTTTTGGACCTTTTTCTTTGTGTTTCTGAGGTCCTTTAAGTCCACTTAGTAGATACACAAAAGCATAGAAAGTGTCCTTTTGGTTTTTGCCATTTTGTGCAGTCTGCACATCACAGACCCATATATAGCAGTCTACAACATTTTTCTAAACCAATTCAAGTGCTTATTCCCTTGAGCTTATTGCCTGATATTCAGTTTGCTTATTGCCTATAGTAATAGCTTTTAGTTTTTGAGTTTGGATTCTGATTTGTAGCTTATTTCACAGCTTAAAATTAGTCTGCAAATTTCCCCCATTTCACTGCCCTGAACCTGCATCAAATTCAGTTTCATCAAGCATCTGATCTAGTGCTTGATTGGAGTTCAATTGGGCAGTTAAATTTGGGCACTTTTGGTATTTTAGTATAGCCTATAGTACTAGGAAGCTTTTGCCCCCATGAGTTCCCACTAAACAGCTTAATTGAGTGCTTAAAATCTGTCTGCAAATAGGGGGTTAAGTTGCCTTTTCTGTCTTAAATTTGAAACTGCCCAAGTACTTATTTGTTTATCCCTTGTGCTTATTTTTGCTTTTTCAGTTGTTTTAAGCTTCTATTAGTGTATTAATCTATTTCTGAGCCTTTGGTAATTTTTAGGGCTTTTTAGCTTATTTTTGTGCTTATTTCCAAACTACTTATTAGCCCATTTGCTTATTATGGTTTCTAAAAGTTCTAATTTTATTTTTCCTTGATTCAGAATAATATTTTAGGGTTACCTTGAATTTTTCAGATTTTTCCCAAGTCATTTACTATTTTTAAACCTTTTAATTAGTTTTAATAGTTTTTAATTCATAATAAAAAATATAAAAATCAGAAAAATATAAATATTTTTTCTAAAATTTTCTTTTATTATTTAGGATTTAAGAAAAATAATTTTGCTCTTGTAAGAATAGATTTCCTAATATTTCAGTTTTTATCCCGTTTTTAGAATTTTCGTTTCGCGTTTTTTATATAAATTGTGTTAACCTTAATTTTCCCGTGAGAATTTGTTTCTCATTTGTTAATTAGAATTAAAAAAGCAAAAATTCCATGTCATCAGTCACTCTAATCCAAGCCTCTAACGATTGCCCATTCACACCTCGTTGGGACACGACCCTGGTAATCACTTACCTGGTTTCACACATATCACAAACGTGAGTTTTTGCAAGTTAGCCTTTTTCCTAAGGGGTTAATTTGTCTTTATTCACGTGTATCCGTCTGCATAATATTTATATATATACTTTTGCACGGATCAAGGGTATTAGCCGAATAGGTTTTGAGAGATAGAAAAATGTAGATCGAAAATGAGAGTCGATTAGAAATGTGTGTCTGTACACGTTTCTAGTATTTGTTAGTAGTAGTAGGTTTATTATTCAATAAAGAAACGCGTTTCACTAAATCACAACCTTGTTCAATGATAATGATTGTCTTGTGTTTATCCGCTGCGTATGAATCATTGTTATTGTTAATCCTAGATGGGCTAGATTCTGGTTTCTACATAAAACAATCAAAGTAATTAAATTAAAAACAAACCATACGTTATTAATCCTAAAAGAAAAAAAAAATTAAAGAAAGTAGAGATAGAAATTATTCGACACACATAATTGTTTTTTTTAAAACACAAACCATAACATCAAGACGATCACTCATCATCGTCATCCATACTTTCTGGTTCCTCGCTGAATTTAGTCTCATAGTTCTCGGCCTCCTCGAAAACTATATAGACTCTGTTTCTCTTCTTCTTCTGCCGCCCAGCTCCAGATGATGAGCCACCACATCGAAACTCAAACCTACAACCTTGGGAACTCTACCATACACTGGCACTGGCTCGGGAAAAGGTGCATACCCAGGATATGGGTAAGGATACGGACCAGGATAGGGATCATACGGAAATGGGTATGGTGGAACATTTGGTAGGTTGTAGGGTGGTACCGCATAATTGGCCTCACGTGCCAAGTGTTGGAGCATCGGTATGGAATAATCATAATTATAGTTACCCCTCATCATCATTGAATCTCTCCAAACATCCATGCACTCAATATCATTTAGCTCACGGTTCCAATCTCCCCATTCCGAATCAAAACTACTCAGTGCATGTCCATAAACATTTCCCATTGGTGGTGGTGGTTGAGGTGCGGGAATTTCCGGCTCAGTCTAAGCTCCCAATGTCTTGTTCTTCATATCCAAAGATTTTCCAAAACTCTTATCATCCCAAGTCTCACTCTCAATCGGACCCGAACACTTATCCAACTCTTCATCCTCAAAATATTCTAAATTCCTTGCCAACGCGGTTACATAATGACCTCTACAAATATCACTCTTGTCTTAAATCCCCGGTGCTCTCCTAGAAAGATATTCGGCTATGATCCAAGCCGCATTACCATTCTTATCCTCCTCTAGCAATTTCATCACCCACAAGTCGGGCTGATTACACTTATCTCTACTACCCGTCC
The DNA here is from genome assembly GCA_021014915.2 of Artemisia tridentata subsp. tridentata. Taxonomy (NCBI): domain Eukaryota; kingdom Viridiplantae; phylum Streptophyta; class Magnoliopsida; order Asterales; family Asteraceae; genus Artemisia; species Artemisia tridentata. The sequence continues at coordinate 114,700,908 of CP139509.1, forward strand.
TATGCAAAACTCCCCAAGCTATCAACTTTTGCAAAATCTTAATCAAAGGGTTCCTTAACTTGGATGAATTTCTCCTAGAACACCCCGGATCACCAACTCGATTCCAATAAGCCGGAATACCATCATAGTCATTATGATACCTCACTAAGCTCACAAAATGAGCTTCAAACAACCTATGTTCAACCTCATGTTGCTCATACAAACCAAGAGCCACAACAAAACCCGGCAAAGTATACGCATGCTCATTCCCGCATAACATAAACCAAATACAAGTCTCCCTCATAAGATCAACCACTTTCCTTTCAAAATAGAAGGTTGAAAAGAATTCCAAACACCATTCTCGATACACATCTTCATAGATACTAAAAGCTCTTTCCCATGAGAAATCTTCAAATGTATCCCCATCACCAGGATACACATAAGTCATTTTCATCATCTCCCTCAACTGATTTTCACATTCATACTCCGTAAACAAACTCCAATCAAATAAACGTGGTTCGGTAATAGTCCTAACCTATAACTTAGAAAGGCGCTCACGATAGGCATGTTCTTCTTCCTTCTTCAACTTACTGAACTTAAGATTCTCATTGCTTTCTAATTGAACATTATAGGTAACCTTGCTCCTTGCATTCCTTTGAACATACTTAGTCACAATCGGGTTAAATCGAACACGCGACGAACTTGAAGAACCTACAACATTACTCTGTAGAAAATGCAAATATATGTTATTATAAGAGTATAAGAACCAACGCTACACGATTTAGAAGTCCAAAGAGCTCATTTGAATTTTTTTTAATAAATATTAACGAGCCCTCCATCCGATCGGTATTGGCTTCCATCCGATCGGATGGAGTAAAAAGTCTGTCCCAACCGATCAGTCACAACCCGCAACCGATTCGGTTGGGGTTCTGCTGCAAACGAAAAAACTTTTTATTTTTGACTTCAATCGATTTCTAACAATTCCAACTCTCTCCTAACCTGCATTTGAACACTTATGATGGTTACTACAACTCCAATTCGTTCCTATATCGATCCGTAACATCTCCAAATGATTTCTTAATCAATTCTAGAACACCCAAGAACACTAGCAAATCAAACTCTTCAATTAGTGTTCTAATTAACAATGCACTATCCTAACATCACTAATTAACAAGCATATAACATCTGGGAATCATCAATTGCAACTTAATTCGATTCAAAGTTTTGACCCAATTCAATCCGAAAATTCAATTAACCAATTCTTCCTCAAAACTTAATCAATCAATCTATTTCTTTTTGCAATGTATTCCTCTATTAATTACCCATCTATTCCTAAAATATTACATCTTAATTTGAAGTCTATCAAAAATACCCAAATCTTGACCTAATTCAATAAATCCGAATTAAAACCTAAATAAACCAAATTGATGATGTTACTTACTTGTTTTGGAGCCATGGATGATCTCTAAACACTCCTGCAACTTCTAATTAACTTCTTATGGTCAAATTTATGGACCCAAATTTGGTGGATTGTATGTGTGTGGGTTTCTTGTGATTTTTGAAATTGTGGGCTTATATATTCAACTCCATCCGATCAGCTTCATGATCCAACCGATTCGGATTAAGTTTTTGTAGAAAATCACTTTTCCTTGTAAATACAATTTGGTAAACTTGTAAAAGTAAACTCAAATGTATTTTTCCTTCAAAAATCCCTTTTGGTATGTAAATGTTCCACCGCACTTGGTCTACCAAAATTTGTCCAAGTCTATGACTACTAACTCTAAACAAAACTAACACTAAAAATCTCAACTAAAAACATAAACTCCATAATCATAAAAACTTAATAAAAAGAAGTCTTAACATAAACCTTAAAACTTAAAATAACTTAAATGCAAATATTAAAATACTAAAATGCATAAAAATTAAAAGAAACAAACAACTAGCACAAGTTTTGTGCTATATTCTTCAACTTGTTGCACTTGATCTCCTTCATCCTTGAAAGTACGCATGCCTTAGAATATCTCCACTTTGAAATTTTCCTGACAACTTCCTGTTTGTCTTTTGTGTCTTAAACCTTCTTGCAAAATTCCTTCCACTTGGGCAAACAATATCGAATTTCACATGCCACTCCCCATCTCCATCTTCTTTCTTGTAAACACTCGGACCGTCGGGTCCCCACTCCAAATTTTTGAGTTGGACCGGTAATGATCCAAGAAAATCTGTAAGTTTATTAAACACAAAAATATTTTTAAATGGGTTAAAGAAAGCCTCCATTGCTAGAGCTCTCTCCATTTCATCTTCGATATCAAAGAAACTAGGAGTAACCGGCCCATATTTAGGCCTACCTTCCTCATCTCTTCCTATTTCAAAACATCCCAAGTATTCTTCCTCATTATCTTTCTCATGCACTTCCTTTACCATTTTCCCTCTAGGTTTTGGGTAGTAAGTGTGTTTCAAAATCCCATCATCAATAGTCATTGTACCACGGCCCATGTCTATTATAGCCTCACATGTTCTTAAAAATGGTCTACCTAACAAAATTGGTAAATCTTTGTCTACCGGTATGTTAAGTACTAAAAAGTCGGCTAAAAAGGCTTGGTACCCTATTTGAACTCGAACATTTTTCACTTCACCCATTGCTTTTGCTTTAGAATTGTCAGCCATGGTGAGATTAGATTGATTAGGTTTGGGGTTACTGATGCGTGGGTTTTGCAACCTTACAACAGGTTTTACCTCTCGAGGGATCTCAAGAGGCTTACAACCCCACCAGGCAGTGTACCTGACCGATGTAGTATAGTGTAGTGGTAAGTACGGGGGATTGATCGTTCTCCACAGGGAATAGTGTTCGTTAGGTGTGAAAGGCTACTCTATTTAGGTCTAAGGGTTGAGGAAGATTCTTTTTATGTTTTTATATTTTATGAAAGCAAGTAAAATCTCGGGTTTTGAAGGAGTGGGCGGAATTAGTTGCTAGTCAACTAACCCAAATTACTACAAATGCAAATAAAATAAAATAACAAAAATGAAAAGTGGTGAGAAACTTATGTGTAGAGAAATGTGTTTACTTAGATTTCCTTACTCCCTAACTATCTTTTACCGGTTAATTAGTGTGTATTAGTCGCGTGGATGACGGGTGTATTCCTTAATACCATTCGTGGGGTGGCGTACTTACTTCCCCAAACTCTACAAGCTCCTACTTCACTCCTATGTCGAGCCGGCTAGGAAGCTCCTAACATGGGATCACTAGAATTCGCTTGTGCATTAAATACAACCATAAAAACCTTTAGTACGCGTTTGGTTCATGTTTCTTAAGACGTTCAAGCAAGTTACCGAATAGGAAGTTAGCCAGTTTTCTTAAGCCTAACATAGATAAACAATCATCCAATACAACTAATAACACACTAACAACCAATAATCAATAGCTAGGTTTCATTAGATCTAAGCAAACACAAGATAAAATTAGCCTAACATGTTAAACAAAAGACAAGCATAAGATAGAATCAAACAACACATAGACATATTGAATGATTAATTGATAACTTATCTTTCAATGAAACATGGAAGATCTCAAGGCAAAAAGCCCTGAAAAAGTAGCTAAAATCGTCTTAGGGTTTTATCCCAAAATTCCACACACTAAGCTCTCCCCCTTAATGACAAAAAATTAGAAAACTATATATAGACTTTGACATCTGACGGCGTCACCTTATGCATTGTGACGCCGTCACCTCGCCGCTTTTAGGGTTCCCGGATGACCATCTTGACGCCGTCCCTCTTTAGCTCTTCAAAAATCCATTCTGGCTTATCAAGGCTTGACGCCGTCGGATCCTAAACGTGACGCCGTCCCCTTATGATTTAAGCCGTGACGCCCTTGATTTAGTTAAAGCGTGACGCCGTCAGAATTCTCATGCAAACTCACTGGCCCGTCATGAGTAAATTTCACATCCAACTTTTCTTGCCAAGGCATGACGCCGTCTGGAGTTAATGTTGACGCTGTCAAAGGTGACTTTCAGCACAATTTTGAGACTTTGCCGTTTTCTTCACTTTTATGCTCCAAAAACGTCCAAAATGCCTCCTTTTCCAGATTTCTCCTCAAAAGTACCTAAAATGACAAAAGGAACGATTTAGGGCAATATTTGATCAAATAAATACGATTTCGGGCTTAAATGACCCCTTAAAAGCGGTACACTTTTCGCCTCATCAAATACCCTTACACTTGAGATTTGCTTGTCCTCAAGCAAATGCGCTTTTATTCTAATCAAAATACAAGTTAGGGGTCATTTAATGCAAACATAAAAGTAATTACAACAAATAATCGTTCCACTTCAATCATAATAAGCACGGAGATTACATACTAGCACCTCACAAGTAGTGTTTAGATACTCACATCTCTCAAGTGTCATCAAAATAAATCTCATAAATGAAAACGGAAAATATCTCTCACTACCTGTCATAGCAAATAGATTACCATAGGCTTGGGAAAGGATCGAAAACCTCCTCCACTAGGCGTAAGCACCTAAGATAAACTATCAAAGAGGGCTTTTAAATGGGTTATAACGTTAGGTGTAGGGAAAAGGAAAACACGGTTTTGTTGGATACGGGATATTTTACTGGTGGCGAGTTAAAGATCTTGATCAATTACATGTACTATACAATGTTGCTAAGCCAAGACTAGACTCGATCTTAAGCTAGAAACAAAATAACATAAACATAAAATAAACATAAAATAAAACGGGATGGTAGTCCGTATGTTTTTTCTATTTTTCTTTTTCTCATTTTTTTGTATTTTTCTTGATTTTTTCGATTTTTTTTTTTTTTTTTTTTTTTTTTTTTTTTTTTTTTGCATACACTTTTACCCTACCATCCAAAATAATACATCATAGGGGCGTTGCATCCCCTTACACTTGAACTTTTACATAACTTTACAAATACTAATCTAATGACTCGAATTAAGATAATTGAAAAACTTGGAGTACTTTTAAAACATTTAGCACATATGGGGGTAATAAATGATGTTCTTCCCCATTACTCCATTACACTAGTACTTTACCCATGAGTCCCAATCGTCCCAAAACAATATGTACAAGGATATGACTCGACTTAGCAACCATGTAATCAACTAGATAATTAACTTGGGTTTAAACAAATGTTGTAACAATAATGCACTAAAGATGAGTGCATACAAGGTAGGCTAAGGCGATTTGGGTGTACATTTAAGTGGGGTGTAACAAATTCTTCCTTTAAGTAAAATGCTTAAAGGTCGAAACGAAAAGATAGGCTCTGAGGGGTGTACTAGGGGTATCGTGTACTAAAAATGAGTACAACGCAAAGGGTGTGGGAGAATTACTTGACCAATGTAGCCAAAGTAATTATAACAAAAACACAGGTGTAAAACAATGGGTTAATCCTAATGCCTCTTATCATGTAGTAAATCTAACTACACGAATGTAGTCTCACTTGTGGCCTCGGAATGGTCCTAACGCAAGTTCTAGAATCTAAGTGCTACCGGTACACACATCATAGCATAAATGCTTTTCCTACCAATTCTAGGGGCGAACCTCACATATTTGGGGGTGGAAAATTTTTTAGTGGTACGGTTTTTGTGCTAGTCATATAACTCCTATCCGTGAGACGCTCATTAGGATCAAAGTTTCACTCCTATATGTTGTAAAAAATTTTAAATTTGGCACTAAAATTACCTTAACAAGTATTTCTCTCAGTTTTATTACACATCTACCATCAAACAAACAAAAATCAAGCGCAATTGTATTCTCTAAAATCGTACTTTTACCCCCCCTTACACTTAAGATGAACATTGTCCCCAATGTTCAAATAACAAGATGTAAAAGAATAAAGTAAAAGAATGAAATCAAATACTCCCCTGATTCGCTCGTTGGATAATGAATTTACACGGTTAAATCTTCCTCCAAAGAGAATGTTGAAGCTCCATGACTAATGCATCGCCATAAGCTTGATTCAAAACATTTCCTTGTCCAAAATAACCTGTTGAACCTGAGAAAACAAACACGAAAACCTGCATAACATCGGCGGGATAAAATCTATATATAAGGATATAATGCTTGTGGAATGATAACTTTGCAGATTCCTGGAGATTATAAGTTGGAGATTTTAATAAAAACTTTTTATGAAAACAAAATTTTCAAAAATTTCTGGAAATTAAATCTGACGCCGTCAGGTTATAACCCCTGACGCCGTCAGAAATGACCTGACAAAAATTTTCGTTTTAAGTTTCCGGAAAATTTCTGGAAAAACCTTTAACTTACTTCCTGGAAATCCTGCAAAACATCATTATGACTCGATACAAGCATTTGACTCAAACAAATACGAATATGTATGTTAATTTAATATTATTACGATTCATGTTCATTTGTGTTCTAATAAACCGATTTAGATTTCCCTTACACTTATCTTTTGCAAAATACCTTTATATGTAGTTAAGACGAAGTTAAAAACAACATAAAGCATTTTCACAAATTAGTTTTGAACATGAATCAATAAGAATAAAAATTAAACACACATACGAAACAAATAAAAACAAGCAAACAAATAAATAAACACACAAAGCAAATAAAGCAAATAAAGATTGGGTTGCCTCCCAAGAAGCGCTTTTCTTTATTAACGAGTCTTGTAGCTAGACTCAAAGTCACGTACATTACGTGACTCCATCATCGGTCACGGTTCCTAGGCCATTCTCCTTTGATTCTCTATCAGAATCACTTTCATAGTGAAGGTATTTCGGGTCCTCGAGATCAAAGGGATTATTTCGGTATTTAGAACTAAGCTCCTTATCATGCTTAAAGAATCCACTTGACAGGTCAAAAGTGTCCTTACATCCCCTTCTCACATCATCATCACACAACACTAGTTGGGAACTTAACCTATCGAGCCCATCATAATCAATCTCCTTGAATTCTCTCATCTTGTGAGGCGTTTGGTATGAGATTTCCCTAATCCCATCGGTGAAAGTCATGATCCCATTGAGCTCGTCCACAACCAAGCTTGTGGCCTTGCAAAAAGGTGCCCCAAAAACAACTTGTGATAACCTGGGATCGATGTATTTTTCGATATTATCGACGATTGCGAAGCTCATAGTGAATGTCATGTTTCCTACAAACACCTGTACATCATCATCTATGCCAATGTCGTCCTTCCCTTTATGAATCATCCCCCATCTGCAAATGTTGTTATAATGAAACAGGGACATCACATTTTTGGGTAAACATGTGTCGATGTAAACATTATAAAAATGCTTGTGACCAATCATGCAAGGTATTTTGAGATTATTCGGATCACATCGCTTAATTCGGCCAGGCCTTCTACCGCGTAACCCCCATGTGTTGCTACTCGCTGATGGTTGATACTCATACACTTCTTCACAGCCATCCCGAAAAATCACTTTCCTGACACCATCGGTAAATAATGCACTCCTATCATCCTCATCGAGTATCACTCCCGTTGCTTTTATGAATGGTTTGCCTAGAACAAGGCCAGTTAAGGGTGGGCTGATGATAGGGTTCATGTTATTAATTACAGTTAACTCGATATGAAAGAGGAACTTTTCTATCACAATTGGTACCCTCCTTATTACCCCGATGATATTAGACCCTTCATATTTGACTTGTTCAGTGAAGGCTTCATTATATAGAGAAAGGGATATTGCGCTTATAGAAGAGTTGGGGTTTATGTAGGCATCTTTTATAAACTTTTTCCTAGTGGTGCAAGAAATCTTAAAGACCCTAGGAGCGCCATCCTCTATTCTCTCTCCGAATCCCATAGGCGACCTTGCTGTGCCCCTCTCAAGTTCCTCTACCAGGGGGCGGTCCAGCAGTCCTGCAAGCCCATGAGGCATTTCGGATTTCTCTTCCGAGCCCTCCTCATCACTCACCTTTATTGTACTCGAGTTCTTTGGTGAGTCTAGATAGTAGTCGGGCGCCTCGGGTTTCTTTTCGGGAACTTTACCCTCCATTTCATTGTCCACATTCTTGGCTGTTTGTTGGTCCAGATTTGGTTTAGGAACAGGTATTGTTGTAATGGTGTTCACGAAGTGGAGAGGTTTCGAAGGGGTACGAGTATCTCCTGTTTTTTTTTCGTTCTGTGATATGTATTTGAAAAGTTTACTAGGGTGCTTGATTTTTACAGGAGGGGGTGTTTGGTGGGTTACCGTAACAGATTTGATCTCATTAACTCGTGCCAACTCACAATTTGACCTGCCAGCAAGGCGATCATTGATAACCTTTAACAGGTTATCAACCTTGTTGTTCATATCAACTTGCTGTTGTCTGAATTGATTCTCAAGTTTGGAAAGCTGTGTTTCTTGAGAGAGAATGAATTTTTGCAGTGATTCCTCGCGATTTTGTTGTTTATGCGTGTGTCGCTGAGGATAATGTTCAGACCAGGTGAGCGGGGTAGAGTCATTGAATGATACGCTACGAGTTTGGTTCCAACTAAAATTTGGCTTATTCTTCCATGCCTCATACCCATCTTCGGAATTTTTGGGCCCATAATTAGTGGCGAGCCACTTATCTCCCGCCTTATCGATTCGCGAGGATGCGAATTCTTTGAAAGCCTGTTTGGGAAGTTCCATGCAATCATGAGTGTCGTGGGGACCACTACATAATTTACATGAAGAAGTGATTTTGTTCACTTGGCTTGAAGGTTTAGGAGCCTCGTAGGATTTCATGAGAAACTTGACTTGGTCTTCAAGTTCTACGATCCTACGGTCGGAAGTGCTTGAATTGTTCAAAGGCAAAGATATTGCCTTGACCGTTTTATTCAAATCACGGGGATCACTCCAACTTTCGTTGTCATAAAGAGCAAGATCCTCTAGGAGAGCCCATGATTGTTCCGCACTTAGATCACGTAGCTTGCCACCGGCCGATTGGTCAACGGTTTGCCTCGTGGAGAGATTGATATGGTCATAGAAGATTTGGACTTGGAGCCAAAGTTCTATGCCATGGTGAGGGACTTTTTGGAGTAAGTCCTTGAATCGAGTCCATGCCTCGTAGAGAGTTTCGCCTTGACGTTGTTGGAACATCAAGATATCATTCCTTAGCTTGGTAGTTCTTCCCGGTGGGAAAAACTGAGCAAGGAAACGAGTGGTGAGATCATCCCAAGAGGTGATGGATCCTGCGGGTTGACGTTCTAGCCACTGACTAGCTTGGTCCCGCAGAGAGAATTGGAAGAGACGCAATCGGGTCGTCTCTCGAGTGGCAACATCAAGGTCTATAGAATCAACGATTTTAAGAAAGTCCTTGAGATGTTGATTAGGATCTTCAGAACGAAGTCCATGGAATGCGCATCCGCTTTGCACCAACCGGATGGTGTCGGATCGCAAGGGTGTGATATTGGCTCCTTGAGTGAGCTCAATGGTATTTCGATAGCCGTGGTGGCTAGGACGGGAATACTCTCCTAAAGTACGGGCTCTAGGAGGTGGTGGTGGTTGTTGTGGTGGTGGGTTGTGTGGGTTAAGGATATTACCATCTTCCATGATGTCGGACGGTAATGGTTACGAACAAAGACACGAAGAAAATAGATAGACTAAAGAAAACCTAGAAAAAGAAAATAAAAATCTCACTAGAAAGGAATCTAGTGAGTAGACCTAATAGAAATAAAAATTCAACCTAAACAATAACTATTCCCCGGCAGCGGCGCCAAAAACTTGATGCGTGGGTTTTGCAACCTTACAACAGGTTTTACCTCTCGAGGGATCTCAAGAGGCTTACAACCCCACCAGGCAGTGTACCTGACCGATGTAGTATAGTGTGAAGTCGGTAAGTAACGGGGGGATTGATGGGGAGTTCTCTTACAGGGAATATGTTGTTAGGTGTAGAAAAGGTAAATCTATTTAGGTTAAGGTTGGGAGATTCTTTTAGTTTTAAATTATTAGAAAGCAAGTAAAATCTCGGGTTTGAAGGAGGTGGGCGAATTAGTTGTAGTCAACAAACCAATATTACTACATACTATGCAAATAAAAAAAATAACAAAAAGAAGTGGTGAGAAACTTATGTGTAGAGAAATGTGTTTACTTAGATTTCCTACTCCTAACATCTTTTACGGTTAATTAGTGTGTATTAGTCGCGTGGATGACGGGTGTATTCCTTAATACCATTCGTGGGGTGGCGTACTTACTTCCCCAAACTCTACAAGCTCCTACTTCACTCCTATGTCGAGCCGGCTAGGAAGCTCCTAACATGGGATCACTAGAATTCGCTTGTGCATTAAATACAACCATAAAAACCTTTAGTACGCGTTTGGTTCATGTTTCTTAAGACGTTCAAGCAAGTTACCGAATAGGAAGTTAGCCAGTTTTCTTAAGCCTAACATAGATAAACAATCATCCAATACAACTAATAACACACTAACAACCAATAATCAATAGCTAGGTTTCATTAGATCTAAGCAAACACAAGATAAAATTAGCCTAACATGTTAAACAAAAGACAAGCATAAGATAGAATCAAACAACACATAGACATATTGAATGATTAATTGATAACTTATCTTTCAATGAAACATGGAAGATCTCAAGGCAAAAAGCCCTGAAAAAGTAGCTAAAATCGTCTTAGGGTTTTATCCCAAAATTCCACACACTAAGCTCTCCCCCTTAATGACAAAAAATTAGAAAACTATATATAGACTTTGACATCTGACGGCGTCACCTTATGCATTGTGACGCCGTCACCTCGCCGCTTTTAGGGTTCCCGGATGACCATCTTGACGCCGTCCCTCTTTAGCTCTTCAAAAATCCATTCTGGCTTATCAAGGCTTGACGCCGTCGGATCCTAAACGTGACGCCGTCCCCTTATGATTTAAGCCGTGACGCCCTTGATTTAGTTAAAGCGTGACGCCGTCAGAATTCTCATGCAAACTCACTGGCCCGTCATGAGTAAATTTCACATCCAACTTTTCTTGCCAAGGCATGACGCCGTCTGGAGTTAATGTTGACGCCGTCAAAGGTGACTTTCAACACAATTTTGAGACTTTGCCGTTTTCTTCACTTTTATGCTCCAAAAACGTCCAAAATGCCTCCTTTTCCAGATTTCTCCTCAAAAGTACCTAAAATGACAAAAGGAACGATTTAGGGCAATATTTGATCAAATAAATACGATTTCGGGCTTAAATGACCCCTTAAAAGCGGTACACTTTTCGCCTCATCAGCACTTCCTTTACTAAGTCCTAACCTTTTGTACAACGGATATGGCATAACACTCACACTTGACCGGGTATCGGCCAATGCATACATAGGAGTTGTTCCATTTACCTTGATTGGTAAAACAAAGTTCCCCGAATCACTCATCTTCTTAGGTAATCCATTCTCTACAATTCTTTCTCTTTCTACCTCATCAAAAGTTTTGTCTTCTAGCCTAGATCTAGCCATCATAACCGCATCTAATTTCTTACGGTATGTCATATAGTTATTCAACACTTCTATCACGGGCTTCTTTTCCATAAGTTCATGAAATTTCATCTCCAAATTCTCCAAGATATCCTCCTTTTGTTCTTGAGTCAAAGGCTTAACGGTTTGTGGTGAGTTTGGTGGTGAATTAGATGATGACGATGATGAATTATCATTCTTTGGGGTGGAGGGTTGGGTTAATTTGTTATGAGGTGCTTTTTTCCTACTAGCCTTTCCCATTTTAACAACTTCTTCCTTCCCTTCCTTGACTTCTTCCATTCCTTCACATAATTCCTCAAGCATCACATCTACCTCCTTTTCTTCTTCTAAATCGATGATATCAATTCTCATTTCACCAAGTGTGAAATCAACTTTTCACTTAGTGGTAACAAAAAAATCCCTTCCAAATACTACCTCCGGCTCATCGGTGTTTCCATAGTCTAGAACAATAAAATCAACCTTAAAACTATGACCGTGAATATTCACTTTCACATCTTTCACTTTCTTTCTCCCGTAATCTTCATAATCAAGGCAAACAAACCCAAGTTTATCTAGCACATCCTCGGTTATATAATTGTCTCCATACTCCGTGTTTAATTGAGCATCCCAAGCTTTGATTCCTTCCACCCCACAAGGTGTAGCAAATCTCATGTGTGGTGCATCAAACTCCTTCGGAGGAGCTCTTGTGAACACAACAACCTTTTTCTTCTTTGGCAAACAACTTGATTTTGTCCTACTTCATCTACCTTTTCAAGATCCATCTTAACTTCTTCCAACATGTTCTCCAAACGTTCCAAGGAATCTCCAGAATCCTTGAACATTTCCTCTAAATTCCTCAAATACTCCGAAACTTCGCTCAAACTTTCCATCTTACTATACAAATAATAACTATAACATAACAACAAATACAAAAATCCAAATCATTAGCATTAGGGTTAGTCATAATCGAAACATACTTAAAAATGAAATCATATCAAGTAACAAACAAGTTCAAACACTCAAAACACTAAAACAACTAAAAATTGAAAAATTTTAAAAATTTTACCGACGTATCAATCCGATCGGTATCCATATCCATCCGGTCGGATGGTTAATTCGTAAAAACCCAAAATGGCCTAGCCGAATCGGATGCGGGCAACATCCGATCGGTTGGGTCGAATAATTTTTTTTTTTTTTTTTTTTTTTAAACTCTAATTAACTTTAATATAATAACTAAGAAATAAAATTAATTATCTAGAAAAAGTTAACCCATAATTAATAACTTTAAATAAAACAAATTAACTCTACTAATAACTAATATTAACTAACAATATAAATGTAAAACTCTTAAGCTACTTTAAAACATAAAATTAAAACTACTTACTAACATTAAATAATTTAATAAAACATTAAAACATATATTAAATACTAATCATATGATTATCATTAACTTCTACTTAAACATATAATTAAAATTATCTATTATTAAACTTAAACAATCATTAAACTATCATTTAAGACTAAAGAAAACAGAAAAAAAACAAAAACAAAAAACTTTTCCGAGAGCTCCAACCGATCGGATGCTAATCCATCCGATTCGGTTAGACCTAAAACCAAACTTTTTTTTTTTTTTTTTTTTTTTTTTTTTTTTTTTTTTTTTTTTAACTTTTTAACACGAATTTTCTAAATCAAAACTTATAAAATTACAAACAAAAATCAAAACAAATCAATTCAAATCCCCGGCAGCGGCGCCAAAAACTTGATGTGCTCTACCGTGTACAAGTTTTAAAATTTATAAACACGATTTATCCGCTTCTTTATTTAACACATACGAGCAAGTATACTCGTCCATGATAGTAAAGGTGGGTAAGTCGAGATCGTCCCAAGGGATTTGGTATTTGTATTAAATTATAACTAGCTTTGTAAAAAGGGTTGTCAATCCAATTTTTGCGAAAATTCAAAAACATAAATAGAATCCAATCAAACAAAACATATACTTGTGTGTAATTCCTTAACCAATTGCATAGAGTATTCTACAAAGTTTGGTGTAACTTGTAATGATGCACAATTTTATATGAATGATTAACAATCAATGGTTTATATCATGAAGAATCATTACTAAGAATTCAATCTCCTAGTTAACTCCTTTCGGCCTTATTAACTATTATGACAATTATATTAAACATTAGTTTTTTGAAAAGCAATTCTTATCTCATAAATTCCTACGAATCCTTTCGGCCTTTTCTCGTGATGAAATCGTTTCAAATCCATTTTAATGAGTAAATATGATGCTTGTCACACACCATATCCCATACTAATTCGTGCACTAACGTTTTGGAATAAAAACATAAAGAAAATCCTTTCGGCCTTTTTATTCTTTAAAATGTTTTTACCAACAAATTAAGCAAGATTAGATATTATTCCAACAAACTCATAAAATAAGAAATGTTTTCATGCACCACTTTTTAAGATAAGAATACTCCACAATTAGTTACATCATACACACAAGTATACTACAAATTACTCCATAGCAATCAACATAACAACACGCAAGTAACAAACGAAACTTTCATTAAACTCAAAGTAAAAATAGTTCATTGTAAGTAAACAATATATACCTAGCTTAGGATTACAAAAACTAGAATCGTGGAACTATAGCAACCACACTCCTCCAATCGCCTACTATGACAAGTAAACAACTCCAAACTCAAACCAAACTATTGAGACTCAAACTCAATATCTCCTGGACGTTTCTACATCAATACTAGACTTTCGGGCAATAACAATAAGATAGTAAGTACTTTGGTGTAAGCCTTTTACTAATTTGGGGTGTCACACTAAGCATACATGCATAGGGTCCAATATATAGTGTAAGAACACTTATTCTTCAAGCCAAAATGTCCCTCCAGAGTTAATATCAAGAAACGATCGGACTCCAATGATTAATGGAAAGTAAAACCTTCATTTAATGCGAAATGGTAGCTGCAGATCTGCCCAACCGATCGGTTTTTGGACCAACCAATCGGTTCCTCGCCTCGGTAAATTCCAACCGAATTGGATGCGGGTTGCATCCGATCGGTTGGATGCTTCATGCACTCAGAACTTTAACTTTTTCTTGCCATTTCTTGTCGCATGCATTATCCTTCATTTAGGTGCTGATTTCTTCCATAGAACTGGATATTTCCTTGATATATGAACATGGAAATCCTAACACTTTCAAATCCTTGAGTCCTTGTGTGGTTTCTCTCTTGTCTCCATCTCGAGAATCTTCCAAATGTGCATAATCATTCCAATTCTTCGTCTTTTCATCATCTTTTCCTGTACTTGGCTACATTTACTTGCATATACACTTTTTCATGATTAAGTAACAAATATATACAAATATAACCAAATATGATGCACAAAACTAATGATAACGCAACTAAAACATGCTCATTCTGAGCGTTATCAATGTACTCAAAAATTATAGTCTATAAATCTAAGATCAACTTAATTGACACCTGGAATGGGAATCACAGTAATTACCTAGTGTTTAACTGTGATCTTTGATGAACCGGGTGACCTCTATGCTTGAAATTAGTGATAGCAGAAAGGGGAAACACAAAAGCGGCCCGTCCAACTTGAACTACTTACATGATCAGTTTTGATTACTGATCAGCTTACTTAGTGCTTGGGCTACTCAATTGTGTAACATTAAAAAGGTTTGCAAGTTATATGATTTATACCTTAAAAAGTTGTTGTTGAGTCTGCAAACGCGGCTCACTCGAAAGGTCATAAAACCTAGAAGTAGCAGATTTTGCAGACATTCTACCTATATGAACTAGTGCATAAAAAACCCAACCCAACTCTACCCCGTTACGAAAAATGTGTTGAAATTGTCAATTCTATTGTTACAATATTAATATCCAGATTCAACTTATAGCGTTATATGTTCTTACAAAATAACTAAGCTTTTTGCCCACTTGACCCGTTAGAGATAAAGCATAACCCGATTCAACCCATTCATAAGAGAATGACTTTAAATTGCCACCCATGAAACATCTCACCTTTAGCCTGGATAAATGATTGGCAAGTCCACCAAGAGCACATATGGCAATATCCTGGTGCACCACCCCATCAAGTGCACGATCCCACACATTTAATGAGCCTTTAAAGTACTATTTCATTTTTATGAAGTTACAAATTGTTAATACAATTATCGTATAAAAAGTGTTATTTATATTTTACGATCTTTGCTAGATTTTGTTAATGACAATTATAAATTTTATCTTTAGCAAAGCATAAATATAAGTTAAGCCTTTTGCATTTATAGTTACAAGCTTTTAAAACTCATAACATCATCTACATGCTACATTCATGATCACTAGGATATACATATTACATTCATATATACATCTACATAGTTTACATTTTAATTCTTAAAATGGAATATGTACAATGACATCATTGCATACATCACATTGATATCTTTAGGATATCTCTTGAAGATCTTAAGAATATCCTAGTTAGATCTTTACACAAAGAATTGGATATGGTAATATCTTGGTTAGATTTGGGAAAGATCTTAGAGATTTGCTGTCAAGGACCGGCAGATCCAAATCATATAACGGACGGATCCCTAAAATTGGATCCGCCAAATCCGTGGTTTGCATTTACAGTTTGCCTATAAATAGCATGCCACTCATTCATGTTTTCTCATCACTCATAAGCATAAACATCATTATTCATTCTTTCATTCATTACTAAACCATTCATATTACATATTTCATTCTTAGTGATCTTTTTTTTGTAGCAAAGAGATCAAAGCATCACAAGCTTCAACTAAACGTTGCAAGACTTGTTAAATTAGTCATAGTGTGAATTAGTTGTTTTTCACACATCATTGTTGTACCAATCATTCATATACCTCAGTAGTGATCGGTTAGTATTTTAGTCCTTAAAATACATAGAGTATCGGGAGTGGTTGTACCCTTGTAAAAGAACTTGGTATTTAGCTTTGTACCGGAAAAAGTGTAAGCGACTTGTGTAAAGGTTTTCTCCGCCAAGAAGGGAGCTTGTTTCTTAGTGAAGAAAAACTCTCGAGTGAGAGGCTCGAGGAATAGAGTAGGGCAAGGAATATTGTCCTTGTAGACCGAACCACTATAAACATCCGTGTTGCGGTTTGATTGTTTCTTTCTCTACTTACTTGTTATATATTGTTTATTACTTGCATAACTTGAAATCACGTTAAGTATTCAAAGCAAAAGAATTTTAAAACGGTAAAACTATTCAACCCCCCTTCTAGCTTTCCACAATTGGTAACAGAGCTATGTTACTCAAGACTTTCAAAATATATTGTATTTTAAAACTTGAAACGATCCATGGATTTTGAAAACTTCAAAGAAGGGCAATCTATGCAAAGACCACCACTATTTGAACCAAATAGTTTTATATATTGGAAAAAACCACTTTGAAACTTATGTGAAGTCAAAAGATATAGATCTATGGTACATTATTATAGAAGGTGACCATAAACCCATAATTAAAGATATATCAAGTGGTCGGGATGAGGATACTTCTCTTACTCGTCACAGTGATGAGCAAAAGAAGTTAATTGCCAAAAATAATGAAGCTAAAATGATGCTCTATAATGCTTTACCTAGGAAAGAATATGAAAGAGTCTATATGTGTAAAACCGCTAAAGATATTTGGCAATCCTTAATTATCACTCATCAAGGGAACTCACAAGTCAAGGATAACAAAATTGATCTTCTTGTTCAACAATATGAACAATTTGTTATCCCTGAAGATGAGACCATTGATAGTGCATTTGCTAGGTTTAATACTATTATTACTTCTCTTAAAGCACTTGACGATTCTTTTTGTAGTAAGAACTTTGTCAAGAAATTTCTTAGAGCACTTCATCCGAAGTGGAGAGCAAAGGTGACGGCTATTGAAGAATCCAAGGATCTTTCAAGCATGTCACTTGACGAGCTTATAGGAAATCTCAAAGTTCATGAGATGGTGATGGAAAAAGATTCAGAGATAGTTAAGGGCAAAAAGGAAAAGATCAAGTCCATTGCCTTAAAAGCTAGGGTAGATTCTAGTGATGATGAAGAGTCTAGTTCAAGTAGCGAAGATGAAGAGTATGCCATGGCCGTAAGAGATTTCAAGAAGTTCTTTAGGAGACGAGGAAAGTTCGTAAGACAACCTCGAGAAGAAAAGAAATCCTTCCGGAAAGACCGTGATGAAAAGAAAGGAAAAGGAGAAAGAAAGTGCTTTAGATGCGGAGATTCTAGTCATCTAATAGGAGAATGTCCTAAGCCGCCCAAGAACAAGACTCAAAGAGCTTTTGTTAGTGGGGCTTGGAGTGACAGTGAAGGTGATGACGATGAGCCTAAGAATGACGAAGTTGCTCTCATGGCTCATGACTCAGATGAGGTATGGTTGAAAGTAGGATTGGAACCAGACGAGTGGATTAAAGACAGCGGGTGTTCAAGGCACATGACGGGAAACAAAAGCCTTTTCTCAACCTACCAAGCATACGACGGAGGTAATGTTACGTTTGGTAGCAAGCTTAAAAGCAAAATCGTCGGAAAATGTACTATCTCTCATGACTCCCTCTCTATTGATGATGTTGCTCATGTTGATAACCTAGGTTTTAACTTACTTAGTATTAGTCAACTATGCTGTAAAAAGTATGACGTCCTTTTCAGTGAAAGTGGAAGTAAAATACTTAAAGACGGTATAACCGTAGGAAAAGGTGTTTTGAAAAATAACGTATACGTTATGAAATTAGATAAAACATCTAAAGACAAACTTTGTCTTACCTCTCTAGACGACAACTCAACTCTTTGGCATAGACGCTTAGGTCACGCCAATATGAGACTAATCCAATCTCTATCATCTAAGGAACTCGTTAGGAACCTACCCAAGTTGAAATACGACCAACACTTTTGTGATGCTTTCAAAATTGGGAAACAAGTTCATAATAGCCATAAGGCTAAAAACATGGTGTCCACATCTAGGTGTTTAGAACTATTACATATGGATTTGTTTAGTCCATCCGCTATACAAAGTTATGGAGGAAACTTCTACACTCTGGTCATAGTGGATGATTATTCAAGATATACTTGGACTAAATTTTTGAAAACTAAAAATGAAGCATTTGATAAATTTGAAATTCTAAGAAAGAAAATTCAAAATAAAATAGGAAATAGTATTGTGTCAATTAGAACAGACCACAGTCGTGAATTTGATAACGAAACTCAATTTGGAGCTTTTTGTGATGCTAATGGCATAACACATAACTTTTCAGCTCCGCGTACTCCTCAATCAAATGGTGTAGTAGAACGTAAAAACAGAACACTTCAAGAAATGAGTAGAACAATGCTAAATGAACAAAACATACCACAAAAGTTTTGTTGTAACGCCGTTGACACAACCACATATATCTTAAATAAAGTCTTAATAAGACCATTTTTGAATAAAACTCCATATGAGCTTTATAGAGGCAAAAAGCCTACTTTAGGATACTTTAGAGTGTTTGGAAGCAAGTGCTTCATTCTAAACACTAAGGATTATCTCACCAAATTTGACCCAAAGTCTTATAAAGGTGTGTTCCTTGGATACTCACAAAATAGTAAAGCCTATATCGTTTTGAACAAAGAAACCTTAATAGTCGAGAAATTGTTGAACGTAACATTTGACGAAAGTCCACCTCCCTCTAAGACATCATCTTTGGTAGATGATGACTTAGTTGAAAGTCAAATGGCTGAAAACCAAGAGTATTTAGATAATGACAAAGAAGATGAACCTTTAAATAGAGAAATAGTCAATGTCAAAGAATCTAAAAGTCATCCATTAGACAATGTCATAGGAGAAATCAATGAAAGAACCTTAAGATCAAAAGTTCAAAGTCAAAGTAATTTCTTTTGTTTCATTTCAACAATTGAGCCCAAAAATATAAATGCGGCTATAAAAGATGAATCTTGGGTTATAGCAATGCAAGAAGAATTAAACCAATTTGTTAGAAATGATGTTTGGACATTAGTCCCTCAACCTAAATGTCAAACCATAATTGGAACAAAATGGGTGTTTAGAAATAAAATGGATGAAAACGGTGTAGTGTCGAGAAACAAAGCTAGG
Organism: Artemisia tridentata subsp. tridentata; assembly: GCA_021014915.2. NCBI lineage: Eukaryota > Viridiplantae > Streptophyta > Magnoliopsida > Asterales > Asteraceae > Artemisia > Artemisia tridentata. Next base: position 114,720,403 of record CP139509.1, read on the forward strand.
CTAGTAGCTCAAGGCTACAATCAACAAGAAGGTATAGACTACGACAAAACATTTGCTCCTGTTGCTAGGCTCGAGTCAATTAGGATACTACTTGCATATGCATGTGCACATGACTTTAAACTTTTCAAATTGATGTCAAAAGTGCATTTCTTAATGGTTTTATTAATGAAGAAGTGTATGTAGCACAACCTCCCGGCTTTGCCGACTTTGAAAAACCAAATCATGTCTACAAACTTAAAAAAGCTTTATACGGACTTAAGCAAGCACCAAAAGCATGGTATGATCGACTTAAGACCTTTCTAGTTGAACATAAGTATACCATGAGACTAGTAGACAACACTCTTTTCACTAAGAAAAAAGGATCACATATTATCATAGTTCAAATATATGTAGATGACATCATATTCGGATCAACTTGTCAAGAGTTATGCGACAATTTCTCAAAAATCATGCATGACGAGTTTGAAATGAGTATGATGGGAGAACTAAACTTTTTCTTAGGACTCCAAATTAAACAATTAGAAGATGGGATATTCTTCAACCAATCTAAGTACATCAAAGATATGCTTAAAAATTTGGTCTTGAAGATTCCAAACCTATGAAAACTCCAATGTCTTCGGAAACTAAACTCATAAAGGATGAAGAAGGTGAATTCGTAGATAGCACTAAATATAGAGGAATGATTGGTAGTCTACTCTATCTCACGGCTAGTAGACCTGACATTATGTTTAGTGTTTGTCTATGTGCTCGCTTTCAAGAAGATCCTAAAACATCCCATATTGAAGCCGTAAAACGGATTTTTAGATACATTAAAGGTACTACACACTTAGGATTATGGTATCCCAAAGGAACGAGAATTGAAACCATAGTGTATGCCGACTCAGACCATGCCGGTAACTATGTCAATAAAAAGAGTACAAGTGGTATTTGTACTTTTATTGGGCATTGTCTTACCGCATGGTTTTCAAATAAACAAACGGCTCTAGCACTCTCAACAATCATAGCCAAGTACGTTTCTGCAGGAAAAGCATGTCAATAGGCACTTTGGATGAAACAAGCTCTCGTCGACTATGGGATTGAACTCAACGACGTCCCCATTCTCTGCGACAACAAAGGAGCTATCGACCTTAGCAAGAATCTAGTACAACATGCTAGAACCAAACAAATAAAGATTCGTCATCACTTTCTACGCGACAATGTTCAAAAAGGAAACATCTCGATTGAGAAAGTATCCTCAGAAGACAACATTGCCGACATCCTAACCAAACACGATTGAGAAAGTATCCTCAGAAGAGAACCATTTAACCTTCTTAGACTTGGTTTAGGATTAATGAAACCTAATGTGTAGTTAAAACCTTAGCTTAAACCTTAGATTAACCAAACACGATAAAAACCAAAAACCAAAAATTGTTCCCGCAGAACCCTTCGACAATAAGGACAGAACCCAAAATTTGGTTCCGCCCTATCCGTGGGTTCTTGAGTCAGTTTTTACTTATATTAAACAAACACTCCTTTTCTCACTACCACAACACACAAGAAACATAAACTCGACCCATAGCACACCATTCTCAGAACTTAGGTCATCTCCTTCAACAAATTTATGCTCTAACTCACACTGCAAGTATCCCAACTCTATTTACATTCCTGATCTGAGTCAACGATTTCTATTTCTTGCACAAAACTAAAACTTGGGGATTATGCATATTTTTGATTAATAATGAAGCATATTCACTAAATTACATAACAAATCATGTTTTCTATAATTAGGAATTTCATCTTGTAGGACATTATCATAATTCACTAAAAACCCCATGAGAAATTTTTTATAAAAATCTTCTCACTATTAGGAAAAATGGTTTTGCACATTGTTCATACAAATAAAAATTTTATGTTTTAAACATCATTTGCATAATGTCTCTTGAATGCTAAAGGGGAATACATAACTAATATGTATTTTTGGGTACATTCAATCGATGCTACATTGAATTAGGAGCGTTTGGGTTATCTCTCGTTTTGTTACAAAATTTGTTAAACAATATTTTCATGCATTAAAAGGAGTCGAGATAACCGCACCTCCACATTGTCCCCATGTAGGTACACACTAGAACATCATATCTAAACTTTCGTTTATTTTAACTAAAGTATGTTATTTTTGTATTTATGATCAAACATGCCTCCCGCAACTTTCTACGATCAAAAAGACACCCTTAAGTATCTCCCAAGACACCATAAGACTAAGGGACTTTCAACTGACCAAGTGAGAATATTTAAGGCCTTAGAAAAGAGATATGTCCACGAGGGTAGAACCATAGACCCTTCCTTTCTTGAAGGAACAAACATTCACCAAGAACTAGCCGCCATTCAATTTGATTGCCTCTTGGACATTGACGAACAAATATGTCCTAGATTTATACTAGAGTTTTATGCTAGTGTTGTTCTTAGCACAAATGATTTTGGTCTCATCTCCATTCATTTCAAAGTCAATCAATCCCAATTCAACATTCCATTAAACTAATTTGCGGAAGTCCTAGGAATTCGGGAGAAGGTACTTGCCTTTACACCGACAAATGGTCTTTGTCAACCCTAGACTATATTGTTGATCATATGCCTCCATACGACACTCCCTTGACACAAAAAGAGATTATCCGTGATCATCTCTTCCTCCCTAGAACTTCTCACACTAGGACCACCCGACAAGGCACTGAGGTAAATCGAGAGCCATTTGGCATGGAGCTAAACGAACTTAGGCCACAATTTAAGAAATGGGAAGAAATTATTCGGGCCAACGTCTTATGCACCATAGGGAATAGAGACCACATCAATACTAGCCTTTGCTACATGCTTTATTGTGTGTCAACTCATCAACCTTTCAACCTTGCTTATTATGTGGCCAAAAGGATGGCCGACATACCAGTGTTAGGAACCACCGCTATGCCATACCGGATGCTTCTCACCCGTTTTCTTAGAGCATTTGCACCTATCCCTCCTAATGCTAGAGGTTTCTTACCTGACTACTCCCTCATTCCTCACACATTTGTACCCTTGAGTGACAAGAGAGTAGCAACATTGAAAGGAAAACGTCCTCATCCACCAACCTCCTCATCATCATCATCCATGAGCGAGGATGACAGACTCCCAAACTCTAGGATTCCACCTCCGTAGAATATGAGCCAACTTCCACCAATTGAACAACCAACTGAAGAGTTCAAACAAACAAGAGGGATGTTCAAGAACATCGGGCATTGGCTAATGAAGATCAACAAGAAAATTGACAAGCAGTAAGAGGTTAATGAGTGTTTGGTACAATAGGTTTTAAACAATGATGTGATGAATTTTTATGATTGTAGGATATTAACTTGTTGTTGAACAACTATGAGAACTAACGTGATCATGCAGGGCGATAACATCTAGATTTTATCAATTTTCTATGCTTAAGCCACTGTTTGGCTTAATTTCCATTATTAGTAAGTTCATTATCCTCGATTTGATCTATATGCTTACATGTGTTAATACTTGTGTTTTTGTTATTAACTAATCACAACTAATTAATTACACATGTTTTAGGAAAATTTTCGGGATTTGAACGGGTTTCGGGCTTTCAAAAATGCCCACTGTCTCCATTTTTTGATCGGCGGATATGGCGGAACCAAAAATATGGTTCCGTCTGTCCAAAATTTTGGTGCCGCCAAAATTCACCCAACGGATCAGGCGAAACCAAAAACAGGGATCCGCCGTCCAACAGCTATTTTTTTTAATTCCTCGTTTAATCCCACACTTTAGATCATTGATTCTTATTATTAGAATACCTTTACTAATATTCCAACACATTAGGATCATCTTAGCAACCTTAGACAAATAGGAACACAATTTCCCACCAAAACTTGAAAATTTAAAAATCCACTCAAGTTACCTTTCTCCAACAAGCAAGGATCCCTCAAAATGGTTCCTTGCAATCCGTGGATCAATCACATCACTAGATTTCCCACTCACTTCTATGCATTAACTGCATATCTTCTTCATCTTACTCAACTCCATCTTAATGGATTGACTTTGATGATATGACTAGCTTCTTTTCTTTTTCTAAATCATTGTAAACCACCATCTTTGTGTGGATCAACATCACATCCAAACACACTCTTCCATAAATCTTGGAATCTATAAATTGGAACTTTTAGGATCAACAATTCTCACACCTTCACCATCACTTCTAATAGCATTTTTTGCATATCTCAACCTTTCTCTCCATAATGCCTAAATCAAACAACTCATCAACATCCAGACAACACAGAAGAACAGGAAGAATGAGTGTTAGACCATGTTGTTTTGTTAATCTCAACTCTTCATCCGAAGAATCATCACCTTTGAACATCTCATCTCCCATTGCTAATGAGAACTTCCTTACTTTATCAACTCCAACACCACCCCATCTCATAATCACCACTCCACCACCCACTAAAACACCAGTGGCTACCACACCACCACCCGCACCATCTCAAGTGACAAGATCACCATCACCTCCTCATTCACCCAAACTCCAACCCATTGAGTGGTTTGCAACTCAACCAACCTCACCACATCCCTATCTAGAAACCTTGGAAGACCTTCCACCTAGGTCCGCCAATCCACCACCAATGCCTTTTGAGGTAGAACCTTCCCAACAAGAACCACTCCTATTCCACCCTATCTATAGGGACATTCACGGTCCTCTTTACTGTGATCAAGCTCCACCACAACAACCTCAACCTCAACCTTTCTCACCAACTTCCACACTCCAAGCCATTGATGAGTCAATGAGGATTAACCAACCACAAACTCAAGGCGAAATTAATGAGGAACTTGATTGCCTAAACGCCTTTTCAAACATGGTGGACTCCCACCTCAATGAAGTAATGGATATTCAATCCACATTGCTTGCCTCCATCATGTCTTCACCAAACCCAAACCAACAATCAAATCATGCTCCACCACCTCCACCACCACCACCACCAACTAATGAACCAAACCTTCCACCCAACTTCCATCGACATGGTTGTGCCATGTGTGAGCTAACCGCCCATCTCACTCAACGAACCAACATTTTGGTTCATGAGTTCCAAAATGAAATGAGGTTCATCTTGAACCATATCCTAGAGCGCCTCAATGCTCTTTCACACCCACCATAATAGATTTTTAGGATTCTTCTTAGGACTGTTTTTCTTTTATAGGATTTTTAGGACTTTTATTTTTCTTTCTAAGTTAGTTTCCTTTTTATTTCCTTTGTAACATCTAAATTTGTGACTTTTGTCACAAATAGTTTTCCAATGAAAGATGTTTGTTAATGCTTGTGTGTGATCACTAATTGTGCATTATATGGTTGGTTTAAACTATTGTGCTTGGTTTGAACTATCATACTTGGTTGAATGGGTTGGACTATTATTCTTGGTTGAACCTTTGTGTTGTAGCTCTCATTACTCATGCATCATATTACTTGGTTGGCTTGAACCATTTACAACTAACCCTTGTTTTATAGCATTCTTCATCCTTGCATCATATAAGTTGGTACCTTAGCAACCGGGAGTATTGATCAAGGGGGAGCTAATCATGCACTAACCTTTATTTTTGTAGCATCACTCATCATTGAATCATATACTTTGGCACCCTAACAAGGGGGAGTATTGATCAAGGGGGAGCTTATCAAGCACTAACCTTTGTTTTTGTAGATTTCATCATTCAAGCATTATAAACTTGGCACTCCAACTAGGGGGAGTATTGTCCAAGGAGGAGCTAATAAGCACTCAAAATCTATGTCTCATCATACTTGGCACTCCAATTAGGGGAGTAATCACCAAGGGCCATTCACTACAATCCGCTTTGCGTTTCCTCTTTTTGTTTCGACAAAAAAGGGGGAGATTATATTAAACTCATACATCATACATTTCATACAATTTAAAATGGCAAAATTGATTTTAAATTTGCGTAAAACTAGTTTAATCTATATTTTTAAAAGACTTGCACTTTATTTATTTCATTGCTTAAAAATAAACTTTACGTTTTGTCATCAACAAAAAGGGGGAGATTGTTAATACAAATATCGTCTAAAAAACGTTATTTATATTTTACGATCTTTGCTATATTTTGTTAATGACAATTATAAATTTTATCTTTAGCAAAGCATAAATATAAGTTAAGTCTTTTACATTTATAGTTACAAGCTCTTAAAACTCATAACATCATCTACATGCTACATTCATGATCACTAGGATATACATATTACATTCATATATACATTTACATAGTTTACATTTTAATTCTTAAAATGGAATGTGTACAATGACATCATTGCATACATCACATTGATATCTTTAGGATATCTTGAAGATCTTAAGAATATCATGGTTAGATTTTCACACAAAGAATTGGATATGGTAATATCTTGGTTAGATTTGGGAAAGATCTTGGAGATTTGTTGTCAGGGACCCGTGGATCCAAATCACATAACAGACGGATCCCAAAAATTGGATCCGCCAAATCCGTGGTTTGCATTTATAGTTTGCCTATAAATAGCAAGCCACTCATTTATGGTTTCTCATCACTCATAAGCATAAACATCATTATTCATTCTTTCATTCATTACTAACCCATTCATATTACATATTTCATTCTTAGTGATCTTTCTTTTGTAGCAAAGAGATCAAAGCATCACAAGCTTCAACTAAGCGTTGCAAGACTTGTTAGATTAGTCATAGTGTGAATTAGTTGTTTTTCACACATCATTGTTGTACCAATCATTCATATACCTCAGTAGTGATCGGTTAGTATTTTAGTCCTTAAAATACATAGAGTATCGGGAGTGGTTGTGCCCTTATAAAAGAACTCAGTATTTAGCTTTGTACCGGAAAAAGTGTAAGCGACGTGTGTAAAGGTTTTCTCCGCCAAGAAGGGAGCTTGTTTCTCAGTGAAGAAAAACTCTCGAGTTAGAGGCTCGAGGAGTGGATTAGGGCAAGGAAGAGAGTCCTTGTAGACCGAACCACTATAAACATCCGTGTTGTGGTTTGATTGTTTCTTTCTCTGCTTACTTGTTATATGTTGTTTATTACTTGCATAACTTGAAATCACGTTAATTATTCAAAGCAAAAGAATTTTGAAACGGTAAAACTATTCAACCTCCCTTCTAGTTTTCCACACAAACTTCAAAAGAATCAACAAAATCAGTGGCAGGCTGTGTTAGAGTCATTTGTGTAGCAACAGAACCTGCAAGACGAATTGTGTCCATGTTAAAAAAACTAAACTTCCGTTTGGCATATACTCATAGATCAACATCTTCTCGTCTCCTTGTATGCAACAGCCAAAAACTTCTCGTCTCCATTTATATATTTTTTTTTCTTTTTGTATAAGCAACAAACATGCATAAGTTTTTTCAACTTATATTCTAAGTAAGAAATGACTATGCAATTGACTACTCGAATACGAGTTGAGGGGATGGCTCTTTCATTTGGCAAGGTTTAGCGAGTGTAAATTTTGAATTGTAATTTGAGTCATTAAAATATTATTTTGCATCGTGTTCGAGTTACTAAAAGATGGATGCAAATTAAAATGATTCAAATGGGATATAGAACCATATTTTTAATGACTCGTATATACAAAATTAAAGTATGGTGACTGAAACACATGACAAATGGAATAAAAATAAAAAAAATAAAAAAATAAAAGAGCTGTTATTTAATGTATGCAAACTCATTATCGACTTTATAGTAACTGTATGAAATTTGCATTTTGTTAATACCATATAAACAGGTCCAAATCCACCCTCTCTAATTTTAAAATCTGGTGAGAAACTGGCAGTGGCATCAACTATTGTAGAGAAACTAAATAATGGTAGCTCCATTGCTTCTTGGCTTTCAGATTCATTCAATAGTTCCTAGGCAGTGAAAAAATAAAGACTTCACTGTTGGAAAATTTGTAATAGTACACGACGATTTTGATGTAGTACAACGTCTTACCCTTAACCATTTGAGAGCATGATTCTTTTTCACCCGTGCATACAATAACAATAGAATGCTAAAGCCTTTAAGAAGAATCCCCGGAATAACTGTGAGTAAGATTTTTTTAATTCCTCCCTTTTCTGTGGCAGCTGCATGGTATATAAAAAGCACTACCATCAACTTACTGGACACTTACTGTAGAAATCAAACATACCTGATTACAGATAAATGGGTGTGTCATCAGCATGATTGATCTCTCATTAACCTTAATTCATGTACCACAAAACAAAAATAAGCTTGTGTGAAACATGAACTGATGGGAGGTTTGTATATTCAAGCAAACCATAGAAAACTTTGAAATCGTAAGTCATGATATGCATGTATCTTTTTCCCTAAATTAAATGCTTAGCCTAATAGGTTTTCCTCACCTATATGATGGAACCTCGATCTTAGCAAACAATCATGACTCAAAACTGACTTGGTAGAGTGAGGAGTTCATGTTATTGTATGCGTGAACACATATTGCATACGGAAGCGAGTATTAAACATGTCTGGATTCTCAGTTAAGAATAATATATCAAAATGTGTACCTTCAAATCTCTTGAAACTCTATATCTTGTGTTCTTGTATCTCTAATTCTCATGATCCAGGTCCTGCATTGAACATAATTGATCAACCATTGAATAAAATAAGTCTTGATTAATTGGATTGCATCATTGGTAATTTGATATTCTCTGGTGTAGGAAAGTCAAACTTGTAACTGCATACAAAAATCACACAAAAGTATGTAATTGATAGGATGTGATATAAATTATAATGTTACAATATGAACAATTAGAATGCATATACATACTCTCTCATTCACAACTTCGTCAACATGTCCTAAACGTTCCAGTGCCTGACATTTGAACCACCTTTCCAACCATTCGTGACCACAACAGACATGCTATATTTAGTGCTTCACTTAATCAAAGAGGATTTTCTAGTAGTTCTTCATACTTCTTTCTTGCATGCATGACTTTCTATACAAAAAGGCTTTAAAACTATTGTTCAATGTTCTCACAGTAAACTTCTAAAATATGGAGTATAATGTTATTAGGATGCTAGAACACTTAATGATAAATAGTTTTACAGTTAAAATATTTAGAAATTGTACATATTCGATGGAGCCAATAGGATTCACAATGCGTAAGAATGGTAATTGATAGGATTGATGATACACTTAGGATGTTAGTCCTGTTAACGTGTATAATGATACTTTGAGTGAATATAACCAAGTATGCGGAATCTACTTGATTATACTTAGAAGATTATTTGATAGTTTGAGTGATGTAACAGTAATGAACAAAGAGATAATTTCACAAAATGATTCAATATTATTAATAATAATAATACGAGTGATCTTCACTTATCACTAGGGTTACAAAACCTTGAATCTATCTAAACGATGTATGACTTAGTTAATGAAAATCTAACCTAGGATCTCCTTTTATAGCACAAGGAGTCCTGTACAAGTAAACTACAATATCCGTATCAATCTATATTAATAAGATATACACCAAATCTATTATATATATATATATATATATATATATATATATATATATATATATATATATATATATATATATATATATATATATATATATCCATGCGCGTCTTCATCTTTGTCTTTATCACATAAGTAGTACTAATTCTTCTGTGCTAGCAGTACTAACTGACTTAGTATTGTTAGTGTTAACTTGCACCTGTTGAAACTTTAAGCCTAGCGGTACTAACTGTTAGTTTAATTCCCAACAATCCTCCCCTAAACTTATGATTTCTCTGCAAATCACTAAGTTTTTCGAATTAAACTCCAACTTTGATGATGGGGGATTCTTCCAAACACTTCACTTACTTATGTCTCTTCCTTTCAAACTGATCATATATTCTCTGAATCAGATTTTGAACTACTTCAGTATTTTCTTCACATCTGAGTTTTGAAGAAATCATCACTGCAAATACATCATAACTTAATGGATATTCCAATTCAGCTAACATAAAGACATCAACTCTACCTTGTGTTGACCGATGATGAACATTGCAAGAACTATAGAACTCCCATGTAGTAGATAAAACATAACAAGGAAAATTCCAATACACATCTGTAGGATCTGGTTCATATAACCTCTTGAATTCTACCCAAAGTTCTTGTTCTTTCACATCAGTCATCTTCTTTGTTTTGAGTTTATCTTGAACAAGTCTCCATAAAGTATCCAAATCTTCTCTATCACAAGCTCTTAGCAAATTTTCAAAATTCTTGAAAACTGTTCTCTCTTCACCAACTTTAGTAACCTTCCAAGATTTTTCAAACTTGTCTTTGTAAATCTCCCAATCCACTATTGGATGTCTAGCTTAAAGTGGATCAACATGTAGAACCTCTGGCACAGTAACTAACAAATTACTCATCTGCTCTTGTGATAATTCTACTCTTTCTGCTTGTGCTTCCTCTTTCTTAGGTTGTTCTTTCTCAGCAGTCTTAAGTCTTTTTGAAGATCTTTTCTCTATGTCCAAAGGAAACTTTATTTGAGCTCTTCTGTATGCATTGTAATACAAAAGTTCAATTTCTTCATTTGATTTTCCCTTCAACTAAGTTGCCTTCCAACCAGCTTGATTCCTAAGATACATCTTCATTCCACTTATGACCTGAGCCTTTGTTGGTTTTCTTTTTCTCTTTTGACCTTGATTCTGTCTAATATTGTGCATTATCTCATCCAAATCTCCTTCATCATTCCTTTTGTTAATAAAATCAATAAGTAGAACTGACCTTTCTTCAACACTTAGACTTTCATCTGCAATCAGTTCTATAGCCTTTTCTTTCACTCTTGGATCAGTATCAATAAAATGTTGAATTTTCTCTTCATATGATTGTTGAGCAATAATAGCATCTGAACTAATTCTTTCCTTCTTCAATCTTTGAGTTTCCATAAAACTTGCTACTTTATCTTCATGAAATTTTCTTGCTATTTCTGCATCAAAATCTATCTGAGCTTGTGTCCTTGGCTTGATTTTCCTTTGTTGCTCAGCTTCTTCTGCTGTCATTGGAGCCTTTCCTTTATCTGCCATCTTTCTTTCATATTCCTCTTGCTCAGCAGTACCTTCTATCATTCCAGCAGTTTGTACTGCTACTCCTACTCCAGCAGTACCTTTTTGATAACTTTGAGCAGTATCAACAACATCTTCATCAAGATCAACCAATTCAGTTCCCTCTTCAAGATCCACAGGCTCTGTATCTTTATCTTCATCCATATCAACATCATCCTCATTATTACCACCCTCTTGTTCTTCAAAATCTAATTGCCTCCCCTGAATTTCTGACCCTGTTTTCCTCTGAGTATCTTTCCCTGTTTTTCTCTGAGTATCTTTCCCTGTTTTCCTCCCCTGTTTGGGAGAATCACCTAAATCATCATCATCTAAGTCAGAAGGACTTGAAGAACTTGTAGAAAGAACCATCTTTGATCTTTTACCCTTAGACCTCTTGACTTGATCCGCCAATGTCTTCACTCTAGTCACTAACTTTGTGTACAACATGGCAAAATTTCTCTTGTGACTCTTTAGCTCAGCCTCCAAACTAACCACTTTGACTTTCAGATTGGTACATAAGTCCATCAATTCATTTAGTTTAGAACTGCCCTCATCACTTCTAGCTGTGTGACCTACTAGGAGAGGTGAATCATGGGGCATAGATTCAGTTTCTGCCCTAGTTGGACTAGGATGTACTCCTGAACCACCCATATGTTCCATTTGGCTTGGGGTTACATCACCTGTGGCAAGTCTTTGAGGACTTGGCACATTAGATGTTGCCATGGTATGGGTCTTAATTAGGTTTACACTGCCCTGCCCAGCTACTAAGCCTGAAGCAGAGTGTAAGCCCCCTCCATACTATCAAAATTGATAGCCTCATCTGCTACAAAGGTTTGAGGAGGAGAACGAGGCTGAGGGACTATAGTTTCCTTTCTGGTTCTTCTCCTATAGATGTTGGTTACTGGGGGTGCATGAGTAATATCTGGAACCACAATGGGTGTGTGTTGGGGCTCAGTTGGGATTACTGATCCTTTACCCTGAAAAACTTGTATTCTTTCCAACATTTCAGAAAAAAGAGGTATTACTACCCCATTGAAAAGACTACTTGCCATAGCCATATTTGGAAAAATCTTTTGTTGCAGGCAAGTGTTGGAAAGGTTTTCTTATGTTTCTTTAACACATTCTTTTTCTTGTTCAAAAAGACTTGCACAAACCTTGGATACATCAAAAACTTAGTTTTACTTTTCACATTGTTTACCATACTCTCAAAAATGAATTTTGAAAAGTTAAAAACTTTGTTTGTTGATAAGCAAATGAGAGCAATAGCAATATTGCTACAGAATTGCTCCCATGATGTTCTTTTTGGACTCAAACAATGTAAGAGAGTATGAATGAAAAACCTCCATTGAGGTGAGAAACATCCTTTTTGAAAAGTTAGTTTATCATTGGATGTATCATACCCCATTTTAGCAATTTCTTGCCAAATTTCAGTGTTTGGCAAATCATTGATACCATCAGAATCTTCTAATTTAAGATGTCTCCTAATAGAATTTTCAGTAACAATGAATTTTATACCATCCACATTAGCATGTATTTCTATGTCTCTATTTTCACTAGTTATGACAGTTGCAGTCTGCCAAAACTCTGTGATTTGTGAAATAAATAGAGTAGGGTTACAAGAGAGAGCATACCTTATATGAGATGTATTCAAGAAGTCCACAATCTCATGGAAGATTGGTCCATCACCCTGCTCTGTTTTCTCCAAAAAGGCCACCTGATTGTGAGTCTTAACAAATTCTAAATTAGCCATGAATGATGTATGCAAGTTATAACAGAAAAAAGATCGTTTGTGGTTTAATTGATGATGTGAAAAGCCAATTGGGTTTTTATAGATGAACAGTTAGGGTTTGAGAATTTTGCGCAAAGGATAAGAATTATCTTTAGAAAGAAGATAATTTTCCTAAGAAAAACCCTATATAGATGGTAAGAAACTGAATTTACCCAACGGCTATGTTGAAAATTAGTTACTGACACAACAGTTACAACGGCTAGTTCAGCAGTACAAACTTTGCACTAGCAGTACTAATTTTTAAGAAAAATGTTAAGGAGCAGTATAAACTTAATATTGAGTTGAAAACAATACTGCCCACTTATAGTTTTTAGCAAACTATCAGCTATCAACGGATTTGATGTGTCTTTACCAATAGCCGTTTGCTTTGGACTAGCCAACTCTTCACTGTGAGATATGGTGAGTTGATAACCATATATTTTTTGGTAAACTATCAACCATGAACGGATTTGAGAAGTCTTTACCAGAAACCGTTTGCTCTGGACTAGTTGGTTCTTGATGTGGGTTAGACATGGTGAACCAATTACCATTTGTTGTGTGCACAGATCACACACTTGAATCTCTAAAGCACCATGCCGTCCAAAGTAGTAATCACTTAATTCACAAACTCCAAGTAATTTGCTCAATCAACCTGCAATTGTTAGTCCAAAACCAAGAAATCAAAGTGCAAAGCACTTGTCTCATAATATATAAGCATATGACTAACATTGCACATAAACAAGGAAATTAGTTTCCTTGGGAAACCCAAGCCATCACTGACTTTGGTTTACCTCTTGCATCAATATAATTTAACCTTTTTAGAACAGTTGATGCACCATTGGATTGAAGTGGTCTCCAAACCCAACATGCAGATGCTTTAATACCATTGCCCATCTTTCCCTTAGCAGTGTTTTTAAAACTACCAGTATTAACTACTTGCCTAGCAGTATGAACTGCTGGGTTTGCAGTTGTAGCCTTAGGTTTCCAAATTTATTTCTTTACCACTACTTTGTTATGAAAGGGCCTTGTAGCAGTTTTTGGTGCAGATTTGAAAAATGTTTTTGGTGCAGATTTGAAAAATGTTTTTGGTCTGGCAGTATGAACTGCTGGTCTAGCAGTACTAGGTGATTTTGGTCTAGACTTCAATAGAACTGCTCTGGGTGTCATTCTAGCAAGGTTAGAGTGATTTTGAGGTCTTTCTAAGTTCACTCTATGGTTTGAATACCCAGTTACCCTTTTGTTGCAATAAGCTGCAAGATGGTCAAACTCTCCACAATTAAAACAAGCTTTCTTATAAAAGACAAAGTCATCACCTAGTTGGTGAGACTTGAGGTTGTTCCAATTCCTTTGGTTACCTCTGAGCTTGTGTGTGGTTCTATACATTTCACAATATCTTACTGGTTGCCTAACTTGTTTAACATTGTTTTTAGGCCTAACAGTATTAACCTTGACCACCTTAGGAACTCTTGTTCTTTCTACCTTAGCAATATCAGGTTTAACCTTAACCTGATCATCCTCATCATCAGAAGTCCAATCTTCTATGGTTGGAGCATATGAGTTCCTACAAGAGGACACATTGTCCTCAGTGAGTGAAGTATCACTTGCACTCTTAAAGGATTCACTTACTTCTACAGGCTTGTCAACTACTACATTCTCCTTTTGTTTAGGACCATATTTTAGCTTGGGTAGTTGAAATTCAGGCAAACCTGTGTGTTCTAGGTCTATACCTGGAGGTGCAGGTATTCCTCTATAAGGAGGTGGAACATAGTTATACCCTAGAGCTGACTTAGCCTTGTTGATGATTTGACACTCAATTATTTTATTGACACCTTTAGATGCATATTCTAGTGTCTCTACACTTAATTGAATGTTCTCTTTATCCTGTTTAAGCTTATCAAACTCAATTCTCAAAAAACTAATTTCAGCATCTCTAAAAAATAAGTCTCTTTTAAGCACATCTATGTCATCAGCAAAACTAGATTCATTACTCTTATAATGTACAATCTGTTCCTCTAAGACCTCTCTTATGATTTTCCAAATTAAAACTAGTCTTGTTTAGCTCTATTCTTTGTTCATCATATTGTTTTCTAAGAGTTTCTAGTTATTTTAAAGCAACACATGATTTAGAACATTTAGCAACTTGTACCTCATAATCAGAGAAAGCCATGAGTGCCATCTCAGTAGGTGCTGCTTCCTCCACTTCCATAAAGCTCCAATCAAATCTTGAGCCATCAATGGCCACCATAGCTTTTGAGCTTGAGTCAGTGATCTCTACTTCCTTGGTATTGCTTCCAAAGCCTCTGCTCTTGCCATCTTGTTGTCTTGGCCTTCTGCACTCCCTTGAAAAATGACCCATCTTATGGCAATTATAGCATTCTATCTTTGACTTATCATAACCAGCAGTATCATTGCTGTTTATGGTAATCTTCTTCCCTGTCCTTTGATGGAATTTCCTAGCCCTCATGCTAAGAAGAGAAATTTGCCATTTGATATCCATCTCCTCTAGATCATCATCATTGATCTCTTGGAGGTCTTCATATGTCAACATGGATCCATTATGCTGGGTTGTCAGGAATGCACAGCAAGTTGTCTCATCCATAATGCCTTTAGTACTGCTTGATGTACTAGCAGTACCAATATTTGAACTAGCAGTACCAACTGTTGCACCAACCTTCACTTCTTCAGGACTTGTGTTACTAGGAGATGACACAAATGCCATATTCCCAGTACTTGAGCTTGTTCCAGCAACCTTCTTCACATCTTGCTCCACAATCTTGAAGTTGCTATACAGATCCATCAAGCTCATAGAATCAATATCTGGCTTGTTCTTCCAGACAACAACATGCATAGCCCATTCTGATGGTAAACTTCTCAGGAATTTTGAGTTGAGGTCTTCCTGAGGTATATCAATTCCAAGAACAGCAAGTTGACTCACAAGTTTCTGAAGTCTGTTGAACATGTGATCCAATGATTCATTGCTTGTTGCAGAGAAGTTCTCAAAATTTTGCTTGAGGAGTGTCTTCTGAGTCTTTTTGGTGGCTTCATTCCCACCATATCTAGCAACAATGGCCTCAAATAATGACTTGGCATCCTTGAACTTACTGAAGTTCAAGAGTTGATCATTAGGTATTGTCATCATGAGCATACTCCTTGCCTTGATGTCATTCTTCATCAGAACCCTTTCTTCTGCAGTCACTGGCTTTGTCTGCACAATTGTCTCAACTTTACCATCTATAGTTGATGTTGTGGTTGTAGGCTTGAATGAATTTCCTTCTTCAATGGTTTCCCAAAGTGCATAGTCCTGCACTTGAAAGTATTGTTCAATACGTAGCCTCCACATGTCGAACTCATTCTGTTTCAACATTGGTAACTTTGAAGCAACATTAGTTGTAGAAGTCTCCATGTCCATTGCTTCTTCTAAAGTTCAATAGTATCAACCTGGCTCTGATACCACTTGATAGGATTGATGATATACTTAGGATGTTAGTCCTGTTAACGTGTATAATGATACTTTGAGTGAATATAACCAAGTATGCGGAATCTACTTGATTATACTTAGAAGATTATTTGATAGTTTGAGTGATGTAACAGTAATGAACACAGAGAGAATTTCACAAAACGATTCAATACTATTAATAATAATACGAGTGATCTTCACTTATCACTAGGGTTACAAAACCTTGAATCTTTCTAAACGATGTATGACTTAGTTAATGAAAATCTAACCAAGGATCTCCTTTTATAGCACAAGGAGTCATGTACAAGTAAACTACAATATCCGTATCAATCTATATTAATAAGATATACACCAAATCTATTCTATATATATATCCATACGCTTCTTCATCTTTGTCTTCATCACATAAGCAGTACTAATTCTTGTATGCTAGATGTACTAACTGACTTAGTACTGTTAGTGTTAACTTGCACCAGTTGAAACTCTAAGCCTAGCAGTACTAACTGTTAGTTTAATTCCCAACAGTAATTCTGTTGTGTAAGTTAGAGTTAATGGCTAAATCATTAGTTTGAGATATCTAGTAACTAACCTCCCTATAGTGTTTTTCTCATCTATTCATGAAGCCACCAAGTAACTTTAGAATTTGTTGATCATCTTCAAAAACCTTGTTTCCAATGGTGACCTCTATCCTGCCACTATTGATATGTACTTAATAGTACGCTAGACAAAAGCAGAGACATAAAATGCATATTTTGGTTTTAAGAAGAAAATGCAACACAACAGGAAGGTGTGTTTCTCACGTTTGGAGCATGGAAAGCCTCTAATTAAGGCACTTTCCAAGGTCTATGCTTTATATATTTAGTGAGTATCTCACTAAATGTTAGTTCAATTTATCATAATGAGCATATGTAGCACACAATCTTACCCTTGATTCCCACCAGAGTAGCTTCTGAATAAGTTCCTAATAAATGAAGAGATTGTACCTAGAGTTCAACCTAAGCTGTATGTAATTATAAGATAAAAAAGCTTTTAAATTAAAAAAAAAAAAAGAAATATAATAAACCCCGAAAAAAAATACAAAAATTATTCTTATTATGGTGCCAATATGGCATAAAAACTCAAACTTTTGTCTTGTGAAGAATGAGCTTGATTGGAAGCCCATGAACTGGCCTTGGAAGTGGATCAATTACCACTTTCTCATCTGGAATGAGCCTAAATATTTGGTTAAATCATCGCCTTAAAAATTTAACTACGGTTATGAAAGATATCATTTACCTTCAATCCTTTAGGTATTATGAAGCCAACATATGTGAAAGTGGTTTTAGCAACACAAAAGCACCAACTGTTGGTGGTGGCATCCTTAGCACTTCACACGCAATGTTCCATGAGTATTTCATTTTACGCAGGTCATTCCATGTTAGTAGTTCACCTTGCGGTTTCCCCTCGGCTATCTCCATTTGCTCTATTTTTATTTGATAAAACAACAGCGTATTAGTTTGTTATCAAATAATACCAATATGTAATTGGATGTTGGTTTTACCTTTTAGGACTTTTTGGTACACATCAGGGTGATCCACATTTCACAAGCATCATCATTATGAACACGACCGTCGTGTTAATCGTGTCATAGCCACCAATAAGCAACCCTAGCAAGTCACTTGACATGTCACCATCTGTCATGGGAGCACCATCAGACTCCTGATTCCGTTTATCAACTTTTGCAATCATATGAGAAAGCAAATCTTAAGTAGGAGTAGCGGTTCCATCAGCAAGGTCTTTTCTCCTTTGCGCTATTATCCCATTAATGACTTCCCTAATCTTGTTTGAAGCCTTAAGCAAATGTTTACTTTGCAACAAATGGGCAAACTTCAACCTGCAACAGTTATGACACATTTACATAAGAAGAAAAATATATTATTGTGATGGTATTCGACTTCCCATGACCCATTACGTATGTACGTATATCATGGGTCAGTAAGTGACTATTAATATGGGTTCAGTCACATAAGAGGTTATTTTAGTCACAAAAAACAACATATTTAAATGTAATTTTAAACGCTAATCTCATTGTACCTGGTCTAATAATCCCCCAGATGTTGTCTTAACTCAGAATGCATATCCGATATATAATTCTTAACAGCATGCGCTCTCTTTCAGTTAACTTATATACCAATAAGAACAATTTCAGGTAAAGTGTATATATAAAGAAAGTATATATATTGAATAGTGAGGATTTTTAATGAACATACATGTAATACATGTGTAATACTCAAACGAATTTTGGTAAAACATACCATCCATCATCTCTAATTATCCAATTAGGAACACTATTATTGAGGGAGTTCCCAGTCAAATACCTATTGATTTCAGAGAAACAAAACTTTAAAAAGGTATCAATATAATAATGGTACGTAATCAATTTCTTAAATAGACCCACCTGCAAACACACCTAATATTCACAAAAGTTATGCAACAATTATGAACATAATAAAGCATTAAAGAAGCAAAGTAAAAAATTATCGATCATTGTGAAATCATATTGCATTAAAACTTATTCAGGTCATTGCTCTAATATTACATAAGAAAGATAATTACAACTATTTGGTCATATTTGAACACATTCGAAGGACCAAAGAATATACCTCTCATGCATAAAAGTTCTTCCTGTTTATTTAGGCCACATTTGCCTTATTACTCAGTTGAGAGCAGATCGCATTCTTGATCTACCTAAACAAACACAATACTGAGCTTAATAACTGGTAAAATAAAGAACGTAATATTGCAATAAGTAATTTGAGACCATATTCACCATTTTAACTAACTTGATACAAATGCTAAATTAAAACTTACAGTTGTTGGGTGGGTTTTGTTCAAGATTCAAGAACCTCAATAGCAACCTGCACTTGTGTCATTTACATAAATCAAAACCAAAACGTCTAAATCATGCACACATAACTGATTATACTAACCTACAAAAATATGATGATGATGATGATGATGGCGGCTTATTTATTTATTTATTTATTTATTTATTTATTTTTTATTTATTATTTATTATTTTTTGGTTCAGTATTTTTGTTTTAGGGTTTTTTTGTGTGTTTTGCTTGAAGGAAGGGATATCGAATAAATTTCCGTATGATTTGAAAATTGGTTAAACCTTAATTACTTTCTTAGATTATCATCTAAGTTGTAGGGATTCCCATACTCATCCTTCCAGGTAATATGAATTATTTAAGTATTACTTACTTATTTTGAATAGTAAATCACAAAAGGTGGCTTGATCTAGTAGTTGAAGCATTTGGATTTGGATTAAATGGCTTAGGTTCGAACCTATGCAAATTTATTTTAAAAAAAAATTATTAATCCGAAAATTAATAAAACATATTGCCAACATGGACAAAAACTGATGATATGAAATAAAATGTGCTTATGTGGTATTATGAGGTGGCATTAAAATCGATGACGTGGCTTTAAAATGGTCAAACGCCTCCTGTTATATATATATATATATATATATATATATATATATATATATATATATATATATATATATATATATATATATATATATATATATATATATATATACATATATATATATGTATATATACATAAAAAAGTTCGCGAAAAGATCCAAAAAAATTATACAACATTGGGTATGCTGGTGCATGAAAAAGCTGTGAAGAAAGTTTTTCTAAAAGTAGATACTTTTTATTAAAAAAATTATGAATAAATACGTTTGTGCATTAAATCTTTTTTTTTTGTGCATCAGAAATTAGTTTTTGCACCCAACTTCTTTTCACCTTTTTCATCAAAATAACATTGCGCATCTAACTAAAACAAGTTAAAAAATTTTTGCATCAAAATTTTTTTGCGCATCAAAATTCGTTTTTTGTGGATTAAAAAAAAACGTATAAAAACTCAAAATTAGGAAAACTTCTTTCACAAAAGTTTTATGCACCAACATATCCGACCTTGAGGAATTTTTTTTGGATTTTTTTGCGAACTTTAAAAAAAATTATTTTTACGTATTGTACGGATATTTATCTTATTATTATTATTAAATATATATATGATAAAGATTAAATAAAAAGAAAAATATCCGTACATTACGTAAAAATATTTTCCAAAAATTCAAAAAAAAAATCCACAAGATCGTGTATGTTGGTGCATGAAAAAGTTGTGAATAAAGTTTTTCTAAAAGTGGATATTTTTTCCCAAAAAAAAATTATGAAAAAATACATTTGTGCATTAAATCATTTTTTTTTTTTTTTTTTTTTTTTTTTTTTGGCATCAAAAACTCGTTTTTGTACCCAACTTCTTTTGACTTTTTTTCATCAAAATAAAACAAGTTAAAAATTTTGTGCATCCAAATTTTTTTGCGTATCAAAATTCGTTTTTTGTGCATTAAAAAAAAACTTATAAAGACTCAAAATTAGAAAAACTTTTTTCACAAAAGTTTTATGCACCAACATATGCGATCTTGTGGAATTTTTTTGGATTTTTTCGAGAATTTAAAAAAAACAATATATATATATATATATATATATATATATATATATATATATATATATATATATATATATATATATATATATATATATATATATAGTGTAACTTTATTTTCAGAACCCTGTTAAGTGCGGGAACTGCGAGAACTCACTTTACACCGTTAGATGAGTTTGATCAATGGCTATAATTGATTGTGCCATTAATGTAATTAATTAAAAGTACAAATATTTTTCTTTTTGGCTGGAAGGGCAATATAGGAATTTTATGTCTAACACTTTTGAAAACCGTCCTAAATTTAGGGGATAATTAATTGACCTAATTAACACTCTTCTCTCACAAACTGCCTCTCCATTTTTTTTCCTTCTCCCACCTCTCTCTAAACAGCAGCGGTATTAAATCCTTGATCTTTCTCATTGTCGTAGCAATATTATTCAAATTCAAAGAAATAGACCTTTCTTCCAACTACCCCCAACGCTGTCCCCCTTGTTTATTTCCATGTACTCCATTCTTTCTTTTTTATATTTATATATATATATGTTATTTTCTTAAATAATTAATTAATACTCCATGGTTAATTAAGCAGGGGGATTAGGATATATGCGTTTTCAAGTAATGACATTAAAGTCGGCTCCAACCTTGAGGTCGATGGTTCTCCTTGGAAAGTTATTGGTATTTTTACTTTCTTCTTTTCACTTTTTTATTTTATTTTATTTTTTTTTAGATTTATCAATTTTTTTTTTAGATCTGAGTTTATTGAACTTTTTCAGAATTTAAATATTGTTAATCGTTTTTTTCAGATCTGCTTGTGTTGCCGAAAAATCTGCCGCCGGTATCCACCGTTGCCGGAATATGTTCCGCCGTCGCCACCGCCACTGAAGTTGCTTTTCTTGCCGGTAAATCTGTTGTTACTTTTTAAATTGTTTTATTTATTTTGTTCTTTGATTCGATATGTTAAAGGGATTGATTAACACTCGTGGTTTGTTACTCTTGCGGTTAGTATTTACGAATGTGAAATTATTATTTATAGTGGTCCTCTTGTAGCAACTGTTATGAGGTTTCATTTAAAAACTTGTATTGAACAACTGTTATTGAATTACATACGGACTATTGATTGGAGTAAATGGGTGAAAATTGGTATATGAGTGTTTTAGTGATGCAACTGGTATATGAGTAAGTATAAAAAAACATTTATGTTTTGTGTTTGGATTATAAAACATATATGTTTTGCAAAGATACTTGTTTTTTACATTGAACATGGCTGTTTTTCATGTGTAGATACATAAGTGTGGTGAATATATCATTGCTGGTTTGATACATAAGTGTTTTGATACGTAAATGTTTATAGTGTTTGGTAGATATTGAACATTAATGTTTCAAGTATGAAGTTGGTGTTTTGAAACATGGGTGTTTTGATACATAACTGTTTTGATCCAATTATGAATGGGCATAATGGTTCAAGTTTAGTTATTTTTAATGTCATATAGGTCAAATATAAAGATAGACTAAAAAGGGATAGGGAATGGGTCAAATTAGTTAAACGGGTTGAAATTTGCCCAAATTGTTTTTCTGACTTTCAGTGGATATACAATGTTTTAAATTGCTTTATTTAAAGATTCAGATTGCTTTTTTATTTTTTTGCAAGGCGAAGATTTAGATTGTTATCGTAATAGTATTGTTTTGTAAAAGTTTTTTAAGCACTGATTAAGAAGACCGAAAAGTGCTTTGGCCCGGAAAAAAATAGACCGTGATCCAACCTGCCATATTGCCACCTTATTGAGTTCCCAAATACTATATTTGTCTTCACACTATATTGATCAATAGTTCACATGATAGATAAAACTTGGACTTCGTGTTTGAACATACTTGTTTTTTATGAACATACTCGTTTTTCAGTGAACATACTTGTTTTTTGCATTGAACATGGCTGTTTTTCATGTGTAGATAATATATGTCTAGATTAAATGTGGAATTCGTGTTTGAACATACTTGTTTTTTCGGTGAACATACTTGTTTTTCAGTACACATTTTAGTTTTCATAGAAAATACATGTTATTCATTGAACATACTTGTTTTTACATTGAACATAGCTGTTTTTCATGTTATTAACATACATGTTATTCGTTACACATTTTGGTTTTCATAGAACATACATGTTATACAAGATTGTGCATATGCGTTATAATAGTTGTTAGGATTATTTTTTATTTCTTATTTGTTTATTGTTTAATTGTTTTTGTGCATGCTTGTTTCAGATTGATGAAGATGACGATATCATTGAAGACCGAGAAGTGGATGAACAAAAATATACATGAAGATAATTTGTGATTTTTGAAGATATAGGATTATTGCATACGTGTTTTATGTTCTTGTAATTAAGTGGAATGTAACATTTAAGTATATGAATCTTATTTTTTTCTCTTATAATGATTTATTTTCTTTGATTTGTGTTTCAAACTTCTTAAAAAATAATGGTTAGACAAAAATATTGATAGGTTGATAAAAAAATGTGAACAATTACATTATAGAAACACATTTAAATTTACATTATTTAAAAAATATGCATGCACCTAAATTTTTTCAAAAAAAAAAAGAAACAAAAACACATATGTTCTTGTAATATTCTGGCTACACATTACACAAAAAAAAAAAAAAAAAAAAAAAAAAAAAAAAAAAAAAAAAAAAAAAAGGAAAACGGGATTTATTAAAAAATTCGAAAATAATATGAAAATTGTATTTTACTAAAATACCCTTATGATTAAATAATAATCTTTAATATTTAAAAAAATCTTATTGGTCTAGAAGAGTTCTCGCAGTTCCCGCACTTAACAGGGTTCTGAAAATAAAGCCCCCCTATATATATATATATATATATATAAAATCTTTTTACGTAATGTACGGATATTTATCTTTTTATTTTAACTTTACCATATATATATATATATATATATATATAGCTAAGTTGGCTACACCCTTGGTGTAGCTAAGATATTCCTATATATATATATATATATATATATATATATATATATATAGATATAGAATAGTTAATCTGTTGTCATCGTGATATACTGACATGTAGTCATTGTGATATGAATGGTGTCATGGTGAAGCTTTGACTAGTTAGCTTTAAGTTTGGATCTAAAAAGTTAATCTGTATGACATATTAATTAAACGAGTCGGGCGTCGGTCCGTCGCGTTGCGGCGGGGCATCGAAGTTGGGCAAAATTTTTTATTGTAATGTATCGACATAGAATTTTTTTATTATTATTATTTTTTTTTTTATTATTATTTTTTTTTTTTATGGATTTTCGTCAATAAGATCAGTTGGTATGCGCGTATCTGAATAATGGTTGTCGAAGAAGACAAAGGCAATTTTTCAATTTTTTTTATAAAAGTGCACGTATGTCAAAAGTATATTAATATTAGATATGTTTTTTACGGCGTTTCTACGCCGTAAATCGTAAGATATTTGTTATATATTTGATAAATAAACTTTGCTATATAAACAAAAGAATTATATATAAACTTTTATACAGCAGCACGTCTTTGGTCTTTATAGTTTTAAATTTTTTTAAAGTTATTTGATATGTTAAGGGTGCATTTTGAAAGTTCTTTTATTTAAAAAGTATACATATATTAAACTCGAACCTTTTTTATAAAACCGTACGTCTGTCAAAAGCATATCAATATTGGGCTTATTTTGTTCGTTATCGAGAGACCTATTTGGTAGTAATTTTTTTATTCAAGAAACCGCTAGAGATTTATTAGATATTTGGTAAATAAAGTTTGTTATATAAAAAACTCGTAAATATTAAGAAGTTTAGGGTGTGTTTTGTAAATATTCTTTTTTTATTTTATTTTTTATAAATGCCTTGTTTTGATCATGTGTGTGTGAGTGCATGGTAATTTTTTTTTATTAGCACTGACATTGGGGTCAACACAAAAGTCTAGCTATAAATTTTATGTATATCACGTCATCACTTGGGCTGCAAAGTTGGCAAAACGTTGGTCTGCAAAGATGGCAAAAGTTGGGCTGCAAAGATGGGCTGAAAAATGACGTCATTGAACGTCACTTAACGCCGCATTATTATCTATACTACCTTATAATGTATTTAGGACATCTATATTTAGAAGTCTTAAAATTTTTAAGACCAAAAACATTTCTTTATTTAGTAAATGGTGTTCAATACAAAATGGTCTACATTTAGTAGATGTTAAGTGACTTTATGATATGATTAATACAAAATGGTCAAATGCGTTTAGTAAATGTTAATAGACTTTATGATATGATTAATACGTCTTGTAACTGCTCATTCATAAAAATTAAATATCTTGTAACTACCCATTTAAAAAAAGTAAATATCTTACAATAGCCCATTAATTAATTTGTAACCTGTCAGTAACTTGTAACAGCACAAGGGATATAAAATCCCCCTACCCACAAACAAAACAATCTACACTACTCACGTCAATTCCCCAACTCACGAACAGTCAACAACGAAAAACAATAACCACTCACCAACAACAAATCCATCTAACCTAAAACCCGTCACCACCTCATCACGTCAACAATAACAATCGACATCACCATACATCTACAACTGATCGAAACTAAATGAAATGAAATAAATCTCAGTTCTTTTTTCGTGTAATACAAATAAATCAAGATCTCTTAAAGATCAACAACACGAATGAAAACAATCATCATAGATCTTAACAAGAATCGAACCAAAATGAAATGTTGCAAAAGATCTCAGACTGGTTTATTTCGCATCTCATATGAGATTTAAAGAACCTTAAAGAATTTCACATAAACGAAATAACCATCTCTTCATAGATCTTGTTGAAGATAAACCTCCTTTCAATATCCGAATATAAAGAAAGAATTATAACAACTTTGTTAAATTCTCTCTTTGTTTCGATTAAGAGACAAACAAAACACAATCAAATCATAACCTTACCCGAGACCCGTTTTGGATCTTGTAGCCAAACCGTCTCACGAATCGAGCATAAAAGTGAAGTATTAATGATTTGAGGTCTCTTGTGTGTTGTCTTTAATATTCGAACCGCATGGGGTATAAGGGTTTGGTTATTTTTTGTTTCGTCCGGTTAATGACAGAGATTAAAAGGCTGTGGTTGTTTGTGTTTGTGATAATTAATTGAAGGGCAGAGGGAGATGGATTTGGTGTAGCGTTTGTATGTACTGAAATGAGAGAGAAGACAATGGGGGCAGATGGTTTGATGTGTGTTTTAGGGTTAAGTAAAATGAAACGCGTGGGATTCGGGTATATCTCTTATACCGGATTTTTTGTGGTGATTTGTTTGGACCGGGTTCACAAACGGGCTGGTTGGGCCGAATTTATGTTTTTTGATGACACCAGCCCAATAGTGATGGAATTGATATTTTTGGCTGCAAATGTTATAACCGATAATTAGTGGCTTTTAGGCACTAATTTGATAATTCAAAATTTTGGTATAGTATTTTGGCTATTGAAATGACAATGGGTATTATTATTTCACGTGGTTATATGCTATTGAAAAGATTGGGAAAAACCATTACGGAAAGGGTTACCACCATATTTAGTTTGTTGCGGCTTCATAATAGTCTTGGTTAGTTTTGCATGATCTAACAGTTTTGTTGTAGTGGCTTTGTGTTGTTTTATAAACTGTCGCTATGAACTCCGCCGTGAACAGCGGTGAACCACTGCCATGAAAGTGGTGTTAGTTGTGTGGATCTTTCGAGATCTGCTTGAGACTGTGTCTAAAGGTTGTAATATGTGGCCAGAATAGTTTGTGTTTTGGATATCTATTTGCCGGAAACATTTGATTTTAGATTTGTGGCCATTTTACTTTAAAAACCACCACTCTTTGGTGAATAAATAAAATAATATATTATTTGGCTATGATGCTTCTAATAAAAAAAATGATTCACATTTCGGTGGAGAAAACGCGAGATGGAAAGTTACTAATTGCAATGTTCTTTAGTTTAAAATTCTAAAACCATGGCGTCTACTGAGCCAAAATGAAAAAAAAAAAAAATTATTAGCTTATTTTTTTTAAATGAGACCAAAGAATTGTTGACTGGACAAGGCTTATCGATTAAAAACTTAGAAAAAATATTTGGTTTAATGTGTGAAATGTTGGTAAATTTTAATGCATAAATTGTAAGAATTGTGTTGGTGACATAAATGATCAATCCAAACTCTTACGATATAAAAACGTAAACTTGATATAGAAAATGGTGCACATATACAAAAACAAATAAAAGTGATACAATGTAACCATTCAAAAAATTATCAGATGCACCTATTATTTACTATAAAGCAAACTGAACAACTTTGACCACACGCCTTTATAATATTACCGACTATTGTCTTTATATTGCAGATTTGTATTTGCATCACTCTCGTACCCTACTATTTTTATATGAAATAGTTTGTTATTGCTTAAAGTTATTCCTACTTAAAACTATCATCATCTATAAAGTTATTGTCACGAAATATATATAATCATGAAACATTGCACACCAGGAATTTTAGTTTCAGGGTACCCGCCGCCGCAACGCGCGGGTACCCTGCTATATATAGTAATTAAATGGATGCATACATTCCATTATAAAGCCATCATAAAAACATATAACCAGACAAATGATTTCGTTTTTGTTAATTTTTGTTATATGAATGGTGTCACGGTGAAGCTTTTCCAATTTACCATTGTGGTTAATGAGTGGTGGCAGTGGTGGTGGTGATGGTGGTGGTGAAGAGGTTGAAAAATGTGTGTTAATTTGAGGGATCAACCATGCAATTGATTGGACCTGAAAAGACGGAAATACCTTCGTTCACAAGTCAACTAACGAGCAAACTTAACGAGTGTTAGCCATAACGAGGCTCGAGGGACCAAATACGCACCGTTCGTGAAGTTCAGGTACCTCGTACGCCACTAAATCAAAATGAGGGACCAAACGTGAAAACGAAGTGAAGTTCAGGGACAAAAGGTGTAATTTACCCAAAAAAGAAACACCCCCTGAAACATATTAATGTTAATGTCTTATGACTTGCCTCCACAGGATTGACAAAGTATCTGGATTTGAAAAGACGTGTGTAAGACCGTAAGATGGTGCCCAAATGAAGTCGTGTAGACAAAAGCCGTACGAATGACAGCACGCGATTTCCTCCATAACTTGGTGGGCCGGGCCCAATATTAGAACAAGTCATCACCAATTCGGTAAAACATTAGCTACTTTGCGATATATGTACGCGTGACTCGGCTTGAGAAGTTGAGAACACACGACGATTGCAACACTATTTCTGTGACCCCACTTGTATCCATCTATACTTCAATCTCCAAACATACTAGAACGTACTGGTAAAAGTTAAAATAGTGTTTAAAGTTTCCAAAGAAAAATGTTGTACGTCGTAGAAAAGTGTAGTTATCCCTGATCAAGTACCAAGTCGCATTTGTCTTGTCGCAAGTACCAAGTCGCATTTGTCTTGTGACATTATTTGATCAACTAGTTTATATCCACTTGACCTCAACTTCTTTAAAGTACCATGCGAACTTCTTGCTGATCAACTGATGCACATGCCAAAGCGAGTAGACAAATGAGGTTTTTCTTGATTAGGTTACCTAATGAGACAATTGTTTTACTCAAATGTATGTGGGCTAACCATGGTATCTCTGTGACCGTTTTTAGCCTATTCATTGACCACCTAACAACCCCGGTATGTGTATCTAGTGAGGATTCAGCTATCTTGATGGTGGTTGTGCACATGGCAAAACATCAACTTCAACATAATTATAGCAAGTAAATTAAACACATCTAAAATGTTTGTGTATCTATATGACAAGTATGAAGGGAGTGTTTGTCTAGGGTTAGGTTTATGTTTCATACGTAGTCTATAACATATAAACAATAACCTCATAAACCTACGTTGAATGTTTATATTACCTTACTAAAGTAAATTAACAAACTCAAGTTGGTCACTTCTTTTGAAGTTGGTCATTAAACCCCAACCTTTTGAAGTTGATCACTTCTAGATATTTTGCACGAAATGACGATTTTACCCTTTTTTTAACCATTCTATTAACAACGAAGGGTATAATGGTCATTTTACATGTGCAATATACCCAAAAGTGACCAAATTCAAAAGGTCGGGATTTAATGTGCATAGTTTTTTGTTCAGTGATAAAACTGCAAAAAATGACAAGTTGAATATATTTTCAAGTGATTAGCCCATAGAGAAATTCATAAAACCCTTATAAAAGCTCAGACCAACACCCTAAGACACATTCTTATCTTATTTTTTTTAAACACAATACTTAATTATAAGATGTTAGTCACCTGTGAGTACGGTGAAAAAAAAACCAAAAGGTTCAATTATTCCATCGTTATAAATTTCCAAGCAACAAGACAAGTTATGAGTGTCACGATCATACGGTTTATTTATTGTGATAATTGTTTCTAAATATAACGAAGTTACCACTTTTTACTAAGTTGTATATGTATATTTTAATTTTTCTAAACAATGCGAACAAGTTACTAATCCTACTATTATATGCATAATTTAACATTTGGTTAGAGTTATTTATATAAATCGCCCTTGTGGTTAGGACCAAATTGCAACGTTAGTCCTTATTTTGAGTTAGAGTTATTTACATAAATCATCCTTGTGGTTAGGCCCAAATTGTAGCATTAGTACTTATTGCAGGGTCGACACGTGTCATCCTCTGATTGACGAGCTACCCTGCCACCTGTCAGTGCCACGTGGCGGGTCGGGTCAATGGGTCAGATCGGTCAATGGGTCATGTCAAAGGGTCGAGTCGCCACGTGGCACCACTCAGGTGGTGACACGTGTCAACGTAGTAATAACTCCAACTTTGCCCCAAGCCAGGTTCGAACACGGGTCTTGTGGTTGGGAGGAAGGTATGCTTACCACTTGTGCTAAGCATACCTTCAAGTTATATAGTGCACAATATTTCTTTTAACGCATAACAAACATATTTGCAATATAATTTCACATATTTATAA
Organism: Artemisia tridentata subsp. tridentata; assembly: GCA_021014915.2. Classification (NCBI taxonomy): domain Eukaryota; kingdom Viridiplantae; phylum Streptophyta; class Magnoliopsida; order Asterales; family Asteraceae; genus Artemisia; species Artemisia tridentata. The sequence continues at coordinate 114,750,252 of CP139509.1, forward strand.
ATATGTTTGTTATGTGTTATTTTGTCTTGCAGGTACAAGGGTTTGAAAACAAAGCAAAAAAGGTGATTTTTGGATGAGTTCCGACGACGTTTTCGCGTTTATCAAGATTCAGACGAAGTCGGAAAAATTCTCCGAGCACACCATTGGAAAGAGCACGAAAAAACGATTCCGACGGTACTTTCAATTATTTTTGAACCCTTCCATAACCCATTTAAATTGATAGGCCAAAGTGTATTTGAACCTTTATTATTAATATAAAAGGACCAGTTCAAGTTATAGGTTAAAAGGAATATTTATGTATAATATGATTGAAGGTATGCTTAGCCCAGTTGGTAAGCATGCCTTCTCCCACCCAAACAACCGATGTTCGAATCCGGCTTGGGGCATTTGTGAGGGTTATTACACTGGTACAGATATTACCTTTCGTCACACCTAAAATGCGTGACTATATGCATATAGTCACACACGTTTTTTTGGGTGTGTGTGACAAAAAGTCGCGCCACCGTAGGTATCATATGGTCACATTGTTTAGTTTGTGGCCGTTTTCATTGAAAAAGAGTGACCAAAACCCGAATATGTGTGACTAATTAGGCACAAGTTTTGTTGGATTCATCAGTATGTGTGACTATTTCCCATCCTATGGCCACATGAAAATATAAATAAATGTGACGTTTGTGATGATTTAGTCACACAGCGTGTGTTATTTTTTTCTCGTTAGTCACATACAATTTAAAAAACAGTGGCCAAAAGTGTTAATAAGTGTGACCATATGCTGTTTAAAGTGAAGAAATGTGTATTTTGTGTGACTATTGATCATCCAATGGTCACATGAATTCTTAGTTTGTGTAGCCTTTTGTAATATTTAGTCACACAAAGCATGTTTTTTTTGGGTATTTAGTCACATACAATTCAGCATAAAGTGGCCAAAAGTGTTAATAAGTGTGACCATATGCTGTTTAAAGTGAAGAAATGTGTATTTTGTGTGACTATTGATCATCCAATGGTCACATGAATTCTTAGTTTGTGTGGCGTTTTGTAATATTTAGTCACACAAAGCATGTTTGTTTTGGGTATTTAGTCACATACAATTAAGCATAAAGTGGCCAAAAGTGTTAAGAAGTGTGATCATATGCTGTTTAAAGTGAAGAAATGTGTATTTTGTGTGACTATTGATCATCCAATGGTCACATGAATTCTTAGTTTGTGTGGCCTTTTGTAATATTTAGTCACACAAAGCATGTTTGTTTTGGGTATTTAGTCACATACAATTAAGCATAAAGTGGCCAAAAGTGTTAATAAGTGTGACCATATGCTGTTTTAATTGAAGAAATGTGTATTTTGTGTGACTATTGATCATCCAATGGTCACATGAATTCTTAGTTTGTGTGGCATTTTGTAATATTTAGTCACACAAAGCATTTTTGTTTTGGGTATTTAGTCACATACAATTAAGCATAAAGTGGCCAAAAGTGTTAATAAGTGTGACCATATGCTGTTTTAAGTGAAGAAATGTGTATTTTGTGTGACTATTGATCATCCAATGGTCACATGAATTTTTAGTTTGTGTGGCCTTTTGTAATATTTAGTCACACAAAGCATGTTTGTTTTGGGTATTTAGTCACATACAATTAAGCATAAAGTGGCCAAAAGTGTTAATAAGTGTGACCATATGCTGTTTTAAGTGAAGAAATGTGTAATTTGTGTGACTATTGATCATCCAATGGTCACATGAATTTTTAGTTTGTGTGGCCTTTTGTAATATTCAGTCACACAAAGCATGTTTGTTTTGGGTATTTAGTCACATACACTTAAGCATAAAGTGGCCAAAAGTGTTAATAAGTGTGACCATATGCTGTTTAAAGTGAAGAAATTTGTATTTTGTGTGACTATTGATCATCCAATGGCCACTTGAATTTTATGTTTGTGTGGCCTTTTGTAATATTTAGTCACACATCGAATTAAACAAAGAGTGACCAATAATGTTGATAAGCGTGACCATAATACGTGACTGCATCTTTTAGTCACAGGGTTATTACTGGTATTTTTAAGTTAGTACTGTTGGAGCAGAGTTGCTACTGCTAGTACTATGCTAGTGCTGCTGGAATGAGTATATTATATATATAAAACAGAATCATAAACAAAAAGAAATTTGAAATTGAATAAAACTCGAATGTATATAACTGAACAGAATATACAATTGTAATGTCGTACATAATCAAATTCTCAAGTACCATAATTTAAAGACTTTTGACTCTTCGCCGGCATAGTGATTGCGTGGTTTTCTAACCTTACAACAGGTTTTACCTCTCGAGGGATCTCAAGAGGCTTACAACCCCACCAGGCAGTGTACCTGACCGATGTAGTATAGTGTAGTGGTAAGTACGGGGGATTGATCGTTCTCCACAGGGAATAGTGTTCGTTAGGTGTGAAAGGCTACTCTAATTAGGTCTAAGGGTTGAGGAAGATTCTTTTTTATGTTTTTATAGTTTTTATGAAAGCAAGTAAAATCTCGGGTTTGAAGGAGTGGGCGGAATTAGTTGCTAGTCAACTAACCCAAATTACTACGAATGCAAATAAAATAAAATAACAAAAAATGAAATGTGGTGAGAAACTTATGTGTAGAGAAATGTGTTTACTTAGATTTCCTTACTCCCTAACTATCTTTTACCGGTTAATTAGTGTGTATTAGTTGCGTGGATGACGGGTGTATTCCTTAATACCATTCGTGGGGTGGCGTACTTACTTCCCCAACTCTACAAGCTCCTACTTCACTCCTATGTCGAGCCGGCTAGGAAGCTCCTAACATGGGATCACTAGAATTCGCTTGTGCATTAAATACAACCATAAAAACCTTTAGTACGCGTTTGGTTCATGTTTCTTAAGACGTTCAAGCAAGTTACCGAATAGGAAGTTAGCCAGTTTTCTTAAGCCTAACATAGATAAATAATCATCCAATACACCTAATAACACACTAACAACCAATAATCAATAGCTAGGTTTCATTAGATCTAAGCAAACACAAGATAAATTTAGCCTAACATGTTAAACAAAAGACAAGAATAAGATAGAATCAAACAACACATAGACATATTGAATGATTAATTGATAACTTATCTTTCAATGAAACATGGAAGATCTCAAGGCAAAAAGCCCTGAAAAAGTAGCTAAAATCGTCTTAGGGTTTTATCCCAAAATTCCACACACTAAGCTCTCCTTCATGACAAAAAATTAGAAAACTATATATAGATTTTTGGATCTGACGGCGTCACCTTATGGAGTGTGACGCCGTCACCTCGCCGCTTTTAGGGTTCCCGGATGACCTTCTTGACGCCGTCCCTCTTTAGCTCTTCCAAAATCCATTCTGGCTTATCAAGGCTTGACGCCGTCAGCTCGTGAACGTGACGCCGTCCCCTTATGATTTAAGCCGTGACGCCCTTGATCAAGTTAAAGCGTGACGCCGTCAGAATTCACATGCTATTTTCACTGGCTTATCATGAGTAAATTTCACGTCCAACTTTTCTTGCCAAAGCATGACGCCGTCCAGAGTAAATTGTGACGCCGTCAAGAGTAACTTTTAGCCGATTTTTGAGACTTTGTCGTTTTCTTCACTTTTATGCTCCAAAAACGTCCAAAATGCCTCCTTTTCCAGATTTCTCCTCAAAAGTACCTAAAATGACAAAAGGAACGATTTAGGGCAATATTTGATCAAATAAATACGATTTAAGGCTTAAATGACCCCTTAAAAGCGGTACACTTTTCGCTTCATCAAATACCCTTACACTTGAGATTTGCTTGTCCTCAAGCAAATGCGCTTTTATTCTAATCAAAATACAAGTTAGGGGTCATTTAATGCTAACATAAAAGTAATTACAACAAATAATCGTTCCACTTCAATCATAATAAGCACGGAGATTACATACTAGCACCTCACAAGTAGTGTTTAGATACTCACATCTCTCAAGTGTCATCAAAATAAATCTCATAAATGAAAACGGATAATATCTCTCACTACCTGTCATAGCAAATAGATTACCATAGGCTTGGGAAAGGATCGAAAACCTCCTCCACTAGGCGTAAGCACCTAAGATAAACTATCAAAGAGGGCTTTTAAATGGGTTATAACGTTAGGTGTAGGGAAAAGGAAGACACGGTTTTGTTGGATAAAGGATATTTTACTGGTGGCGAGTTAAAAATCTTGATCAATTACATGTACTATACAATGTTGCTAAGCCAAGACTAGACTCGATCTTAAGCTAATGATAAAATAACAAAAACATAAAATAAACATAAAATAAAACGGGATGGTAGTCCGTATGTTTTTTCTATTTTTCATTTTCTCATTTTTTTGTGTTTTTCTTGATTTTTTCGATTTTTTTTTTTTTTTTTTTTTTTTTTTTTTTTTTTTTTTTTTGATCATACACTTTTACCCTACCATCCAAAATAATACATCATAGGGGCATTGCATTCCCCTTACACTTGAACTTTTACATAACTTTACAAATACTAATCTAATGACTCGAATTAAGATAATCGAAAAACTTGGAGTACTTTTAAAATATTTAGCACATATGGGGGTAATAAATGATGTTCTTCCCCGTTACTCCATTACACTAGTACTTTACCCATGAGTCCCAATCGTCCCAAAACAATATGTACAAGGATATGACTCGACTTAGCAACCATGTAATCAATTAGATAATTAACTTGGGTTTAAACAAATGTTGTAACAATAATGCACTAAAGATGAGTGCATACAAGGTAGGCTAAGGCGATTTGGGTGTACATTTAAGTGGGGTGTAACAAATTCTTCCTTTAAGTAAAATGCTTAAAGGTCGAAACGAAAAGATAGGCTCTGAGGGGTGTACTAGGGGTATCGTGTACTAAAAATGAGTACAACGCAAAGGGTGTGGGAGAATTACTTGACCAATGTAGCCAACGTAATTATAACAAAAACACAGGTGTAAAACAATGGGTTAATCCTAATGCCTCTTATCATGTAGTAAATCTAACTACACGAATGTAGTCTCACTTGTGGCCTTGGAATGGTCCTAACGCAAGTTCTAGAATCTAAGTGCTACCGGTACACACATCATAGCATAAATGCTTTTCCTACCAATTCTAGGGGCGAACCTCACATATTTGGGGTGGAAAAATTTTTTAGTGGTACGGTTTTTTGTGCTAGTCATATAACTCCTATCCGTGAGACGCTCATTAAGACCAAAGTTTCACTCCTATATGTTGTAAAAAATTTTAAATTTGGCACTAAAATTACCTTAACAAGTATTTCTCTCAGTTTTATTACACATCTATTATTAAACAAACAAAAATCAAGCGCAATTGTATTCTCTAAAATCGTACTTTTACCCCCCCTTACACTTAAGATGAACATTGTCCCCAATGTTCAAATAATAAGATGTAAAAGCAAAAAGTAAAAGAATGAAATCAAATACTCCCCTGATTCGCTCGGTGGATAATGAAATTACACGGTTAAATCTTCCTCCAAAGAGAATGTTGAAGCTCCATGACTAATGCATCGCCACAAGCTTGATCCAAAAACATTTCCTTGTCCAAAATAACCTGTTAAACCTGAGAAAACAAACACGAAAACCTGCATAACATCGGCGGGAAAAAAATCTATATATAAGGATATAATGCTTGTGGAATGATAATTTTGCAGATTCCTGGAGATTATAAGTTGGAGATTTAATAAAAACTTTTTATGAAAACAAAACTTTCAAAAATTTCTGAAAATTAAATCTGACGCCGTCAGGTTATAACCCCTGACGCCGTCAGAAATGACCTGACAAAAATTTTCATTTTTAGTTTCCGGAAAATTTCTGGAAAAACCTTTACCTTACTTCCTGGAAATCCTGCAAAACATCATTATGACTCGATACAAGCATTTGACTCAAACAAATACGAATATGTATGCTAATTTATTATTATTACGATTCATGTTCATTTGTGTTCTAATAAACCGATTTAGATTTCCCTTACACTTATCTTTTGCAAAATACCTTTATATGTAGTTAAGACGAAGTTAAAAACAAAATAAAGCATTTTCACAATTTATATTTGAGACATGAACCAATAATAATAAAAATTAAACACACATACGGAAACAAATAAAAACAAACAAACAAACAAATAAACACACAAAGCAAATAAAGCTTGGGTTGCCTCCCAATAAGCGCTTGTTTTTGTTCGAGTCATGAGCCTGACTCTACCCTTATTTAATGGATAAAGGAGAGGTTTTCCCTACACTTAGGATTAAGTGCGGGTGATAGTAGCGATACACACCAGCTCGGTAGGAGTATGCCACGTGAGGAAAGAGTGGTGGATGAATTATATGCTCAAAGGGGTGTGCTCCTTTCATCATAACCTTACCTAGTTCACTTTGGTCAATGGGTGAATTAAAGTTTTCTCCTAAAAAGGGATCATTTTCTAACAACTTCGAGAGACTCCTAATTGGGAATCCATCTTGACCCAATAGACCTGGTTTAAACCCATAATGTTTCTTGTGATCAATCATGAATGGGTGATGTAGACATGTAAGGTCATTTTTCACTCCTATATTGTCTTCCTCACTACAAGGCCTAGAGTCTACTACCTTAATCTTAACATTACCCGGACTACATGGTTTGATGGGTGGATTGGGACCTAATTCAATTCCTAAGTTCACATCTAAGGATGGAAGATTAGGTAACGGTTTTGGTTTAGGCTCCGGTTCATCAAAACTAGGAACTTCCATAGAACTAAAAGAAAGGTTATGAATACAAGTATTCAAACCTACTTCTTCTAGTTTTGTTTCTTCCAAAGGTTCTACTTCAATTGGGGTTCCTATAGTCTCTTCTACTTCTTCTGGGTAAGTCACGGGCGGTGTGTATGCCTCGAATGATGGTAGGACTTGTGGGGTACTTTGTGGACTTATGTTACTTACCTCATCATTCCTTATGTCAAGATTACCTATATCCTCATCATGTGTTTTAGTAGGATCTAACCCTAACATTTTCCCAAGTAGCTCAAGTGCTTCTCTAGGCATCTTAACTTCTATGTCCGAATCATAAGGATCATCCTCAATATTCTGACTGCTATATTCAAATTGCCTAAAAGATTCATCATGTGTTTCTTGAGATTCAACGTCATCAATCATAAAACCTAGGTCTTTTTGATTAATGTGATCATGTTCGGCTAAATCCTCCATCACATCAAGGTCACCTATGTGTTCGTTTTGTACTATGGCATTACATGACAACCACTTAGGTATCTCAACACTAATGTATTCATCCCCAAACAAACTTGTTTCATGATCCAGGAAATTTATATTCAATTGACTTGTACTAACGTTTGTTGGGTTGTCTACCCTATAATAATACTGGGCACAATCTTCTATGGCATCCCATGCTTCTTCAGCACTTAATTCCCTAAAGTCCCCATTGGCAAAATCCTCAATGCGCATTTGGTCATATTGGCCAACACGATAGTAAAAGGTTCGGGTTAGGGATGCTAAAGCGAAACTATGATGAGGGAATTTTCGGAGTAAATTTCTAAAACGAGTCCATGCATCATATATGGGTTCATCTCGATATTGTTTGAAATTCGAGATGTCAATAGGGTAGAATGGCCTTTGTGGTTGGTGGTATGGTGGATTCGCGTACTCCATAATGGTGAACGGAAGAGTCAATGGAAATTTCTTTTACGAACAAAGATACAAAGAAAAAGATAGACTAAAGAAAATCTAGAAAAATAAAATAAAAATCTCACTAGAAAGGAATCTAGTGAGTAGACCTAATAGAAATAAAAATTCAACCTAAACAATAACTATTCCCCGGCAGCGGCGCCAAAAACTTGATGCGTGGTTTTGTAACCTTACAACAGGTTTTACCTCTCGAGGGATCTCAAGAGGCTTACAACCCCACCAGGCAGTGTACCTGACCGATGTAGTATAGTGTAGTGGTAAGTACGGGGGATTGATCGTTCTCCACAGGGAATAGTGTTCGTTAGGTGTGAAAGGCTACTCTAATTAGGTCTAAGGGTTGAGGAAGATTCTTTTTTATGTTTTTATAGTTTTTATGAAAGCAAGTAAAATCTCGGGTTTGAAGGAGTGGGCGGAATTAGTTGCTAGTCAACTAACCCAAATTACTACGAATGCAAATAAAATAAAATAACAAAAATGAAATGTGGTGAGAAACTTATGTGTAGAGAAATGTGTTTACTTAGATTTCCTTACTCCCTAACTATCTTTTACCGGTTAATTAGTGTGTATTAGTTGCGTGGATGACGGGTGTATTCCTTAATACCATTCGTGGGGTGGCGTACTTACTTCCCCAACTCTACAAGCTCCTACTTCACTCCTATGTCGAGCCGGCTAGGAAGCTCCTAACATGGGATCACTAGAATTCGCTTGTGCATTAAATACAACCATAAAAACCTTTAGTACGCGTTTGGTTCATGTTTCTTAAGACGTTCAAGCAAGTTACCGAATAGGAAGTTAGCCAGTTTTCTTAAGCCTAACATAGATAAACAATCATCCAATACAACTAATAACACACTAACAACCAATAATCAATAGCTAGGTTTCATTAGATCTAAGCAAACACAAGATAAATTTAGCCTAACATGTTAAACAAAAGACAAGAATAAGATAGAATCAAACAACACATAGACATATTGAATGATTAATTGATAACTTATCTTTCAATGAAACATGGAAGATCTCAAGGCAAAAAGCCCTGAAAAAGTAGCTAAAATCGTCTTAGGGTTTTATCCCAAAATTCCACACACTAAGCTCTCCTTCATGACAAAAAATTAGAAAACTATATATAGATTTTTGGATCTGACGGCGTCACCTTATGGAGTGTGACGCCGTCACCTCGCCGCTTTTAGGGTTCCCGGATGACCTTCTTGACGCCGTCCCTCTTTAGCTCTTCCAAAATCCATTCTGGCTTATCAAGGCTTGACGCCGTCAGCTCGTGAACGTGACGCCGTCCCCTTATGATTTAAGCCGTGACGCCCTTGATCAAGTTAAAGCATGACGCCGTCAGAATTCACATGCTATTTTCACTGGCTTATCATGAGTAAATTTCACGTCCAACTTTTCTTGCCAAAGCATGACGCCGTCCAGAGTAAATTGTGACGCCGTCAAGAGTAACTTTTAGCCGATTTTTGAGACTTTGTCGTTTTCTTCACTTTTATGCTCCAAAAACGTCCAAAATGCCTCCTTTTCCAGATTTCTCCTCAAAAGTACCTAAAATGACAAAAGGAACGATTTAGGGCAATATTTGATCAAATAAATACGATTTAAGGCTTAAATGACCCTTAAAAGCGGTACACTTTTCGCTTCATCACATAGCTTGCTTTAGGGCTTCAATAGAGACATTACTTTTGCGCTTCGATGGTGCTGTTGGTCCACAGTTGTTGTCACTTTTCTTTTGCATTGTAGTTGGCAGTGTAACCTGTAGTAACAAAAGACGCTTGTATCAAACATTGAATTATATATCAAGAATTATATATATGTACGTTGAAAAAACACATGTATGTACCCAAAGCAACAATATTTGATTTCTTTAAGTGCCACAGTTTGCAGTTAAATGGCTTAAAAAAAAAGAATTTTTGCATGTACATATCAAAAATTATTTAAACAAAAGAATAACAAGAAACATGTTGAAATACATACTGTTGGCAGTGCTTGTGTTGGAGACACATTTTGTTCTGATTGGGAATCTGGAGGCCCATTTTGTCGTGACTTAGGCATTTTCTTAGGTCCGACAGATTTAGCAGGTTCCTATATGTTTATATAAAACACGTTACATTATATAAACAAAAGAATAACAAGAAACATGTTGAAATACATACTGTTGATACTCCTTGTGTTGGAGACACATTTCCTTGCGATTGGGAATCTGTAGACCCTTGTTGGCTTGCATTTGAGGCTACTGGCAATTGAGATGACAAATTTAACTGCACCCCTTGTTGACTCAACTGTGCCATCAGTTGAGTAAGTATTCTTTTTGTTTCTGTAATCTCATTGGACAATTTCTTGATCTGGTCATCTGATTCTTTCTGCAAAAAAAAAATAGGAAATGTTGGGATTAAAAGTCTTCTTGATGCTGTTAGAGTAACTGATGCTCTTATTTGTGTCAATGTTGCTCAGATGGAGTTAGTGATGCTCATGAACTTCAATTTCAAATATGGCTAGTGTTTACCACTGCTAGTACACAATTTACTACTGCTAGTACACATTTAATCCTGCTGGTATATAAGCATAATAATAGAATTTGCAGTCAAACTTACAAGTGTATCTCCCACTGATGTGATCTCATCATCTGGAAATTCGCCATCGTTGTTTACCCTTCCTTTCAACCACATTATACCACGCGGGGGTTCTTCATCTGCTTCAATCTCTTTATTTTCGATCTAATAAACATCAAATGCATACACATGTAAAGTTAAAACAAGATAAACGAAAATATGAAGGTGCATACACATGTGATCTTACCATTTTCTCTTTCAAATAAACATATCCACCTCGTCCCATTTTATGCTGATAAATATTTTTGGAACGCGACATTTTAGCTTTATCAGCTATCTTCTAAAAACACAAAATCATAAGGCGTTTACATGTGGTAATGCTGCAAACTGAAAATTATGAAATGACATATAGACTTAAATAAAGATGACTAATTAAAACCTTGTATTCATCGGTGGTCGTGTTGTTTACAAACTCGACCCAGTCTTCTGATTTCACAAATCGACTATACTTGGCCGGGACTTCATTCAGTTTGGAAGGTGTATTTAGGTGGGGCAAAATGTATTCTTCTCTGAGCTTCGTTCTGAAAGTCCTTAGCAGTTTACCAAGACGAGTCATTACCAATTTTCTGAATGTCACGTCAACATCAAAATATCGCTGCAAAGATTAACACAATGTTGTTAATTAGTTGCACATAATGTAACTGCATAGATAAAATTATGTAGTACTGGGTTAAAAATACAGTAGTATATATGTACAGTGATGTCAGTCCATAGTTTATCTCTTTCTTCTTTATTCACATTCCTCCAGGAAAGATTCTTCAAACCTATGTGCTCATGAACCAGATCTCCTAAAAAACTCGTAAACAGTGCTCTGTGTAACCCTGATACCCTATTCAATGCATCGAAGGTTACCTTGAGCTTTATTCCACCAGGGTTGCCATATTTCATGCGAAACTTAAATAGCTTGGTCATGCCTCTCTTAGCTAGTAAACGATCTGATTGGTTGGTTCCTGGCGCATCTAGATCTTCCTCATCAGAATACTTTTCGGATTCATAGTCTATGTTGTTATCATCATGTTCATTATCAGCAGGAAGCAAAAGATGATTATCAACAATGGGTTGAATTCCCATGACTCTTGAGTAACAATGGGTACAAGAAAATGATTCTGGCTTTGAGAGTAATGGTGATATAAGAATTGATTATTGTTTTTTTTTTTTTTTTTTTTTTTTTTTTTTTTTTTTTTTTTTTTTTTTTTTTTTTAAGGAGAGAAAAGAGGGTATAGGAAGAAGATGAATCGTACCTTATTCTTGGTACCCGCTTCTAATTAGGCGATTTCAAAATTTTGGCTCCAAATTCTAATTTCAAAATAACAATTGAATTATTTTAAAAATTTGCCTTTAATTTGAACCTGTTTAGTAAAGCATAAACTTGAAAAAATCAAAATTTTGGCTCCAAATGTTATATATCATTATCTTAATCGCAAATCATGAACCAAGATCTAGAACAAAGATCATGAACACAAACTGCATATCAAATCAAGAACTCAAATTTACACAATTACACCAAGATCATGAACACAACTTGACACCATTTAACACAAACTGCTACCATTAAATCATAAACCAACATGAAAAATGAAGAACACAAAGTGCTACCATTAAATAAATATGTGCAATCATCAAATCAACAACAGAAACTGCTACCATAAAATCTAACTGTGCAATCATCACATCAAGAACACAAATTGCTACCATTTAACAAACCAAAATACTATCATTACAGTTATAAAATAGATACAGTTAAACTACACTAGTTACCAGTTACTGCACCATTAATAATTACATTTATCCAAATTAAATATCAGAACTGCTACTACGTACCATATTAAAGTAATTATCCTCTAGTTCATAATAGTCGAGATGATCACCACCTTTACATAATTCTCAACACATTTAATGTACGAGAAGTCTTCTTCACGGCCATCGGTTGATACAACATCTTCTTACTCGTAACTGCTACTACGTACCATATTAAACTAATTATCCTCTAGTTCATAATAGTCGAGATGATCACCACCTTTACATAATTCTCAACACAACATTTAATGTACGAGAAGTCTTCTTCACGGCCCAACATTTAATGTACGAGAAGTCTTCTTCACGGCCATCGGTTGATACAATGTACATCTTCTTACTCATAACTGCTACTACGTACCATATTAAACTAATTATCCTCTAGTTCATAATAGTCGAGATGATCACCACCTTTACATAATTCTTAACACATTTAATGTACGAGAAGTCTTCTTCACGGCCATCGGTTGGTACATCTTCTTAATTATACGGCAGTCCCAAGACAATATCCTGAGTAAATTTATTTTTATGTGCCTTTTCAACTGGTATTTGAGAGGATTGAGTTTTGGGAGTAGCTTCAGAGGATTCATCTTTGTCATTTACCTACAAGTTGAACGAGTATATATAATGGATTAAGTCTTGAGAATGTGATAAAGGTAGCGAAACAACACTTATTAAATGGACCATTATTACCCCTTTTGTGTCAGCATCACCAGATTCTTCATCGCTAGAGAAATAGAAAGGGCTCTGTCTCTTCCAATCTGTGTTTTCCCATACCTCCTAATAGTTCAACATACCATATGTGTTTCAAAAAATTTAATTAATGGTATAATTAAGGTATACAACTTTAGTCACAAACACATAACAACTTTAGTATACCTTTTTGGAAATGATTTTGAATTTGGACCTAGTGCCGGAGGTCTCTTTGGAAGCAGTCTCTCTACTCCCGGGTTTACCTTGGGGTAGGGGTAGGGTCTGTCTACAGCCTACCTCCCCCATACCCTGCCCCGGCGGGATTGGGTTTGTTGTTGTTGTTGTTGTTTGGATTTTTGCCTTTGAACCTGTTAAAGCATAAACTTGAATAAATTAAAAATTCACACAGCTTTACATTCAACAATAAATTCACACCTTTTGTGTCAGCATCACCAGATTCTTCATCGCTAGAGAAATAGAAAGGGCTCTTTCTCTTCCAATCTGTGTTTTCCCATACCTCCTAATAGTTCAACATACCATTTGTTTCAAAAAATTTAATTAATGGTATAATTAAGGTATACAACTTTAGCCACAAACACATAACAACTTTAGTATATACCTTGTTGGAAATGATTTTGAATTTGGACCTAGGGATTTTTGTCTTTGAACCTGTTAAAGCATAAACTTGAATAAATTAAAACTTCACACAGCTTTACATTCAACAATAAATTCACACAGCTTTACATTAGAATCGGTAACAACAACCCCAAACATCACCATTTATAGATCAAAAGCCTGTTACTAATTATTGTACAATGAATCATCAACTGATATGTGAAAACATTAAAAAACATACCTTTGTTGTCATTTGGATTCATTGTTTGCGTGTTTTTGTTTGCCACGTCTGTTTTTCAAACTATTACCATTAGCTAAATTAAAAGACAAAGATGAAATGAAAGGTGGCCCAGGATCCTACTGTTACCCATGGGAATAAGAAGAATCAAGAATGTGTGTTTTGATTAGGGTTTATTGATTTTTGTGTCGGTTTACAATTGATCGGTAAAGGGATTAATTGGCCCTTTACTATTGATCAAGTGGTGGTTTGGTTTAATTGCCCCAGGATCCTACTGTTACCCGTGGGAATCCGCCGTGGGAGTAAGAAGAATGTGTGTTTTGATTAGGGTTTACTCACTTTTTTGTCTGTTTACAATTGATCGGTAAAGGGATTAATTGCCCCTTTACTATTGATCAAGTGGTGGTTTGGTTTAATTAAGAGTGGCAAGATGTGTAGAAAAAAAAAGAATAATAGTTAAAAAAAAATAAAAAATAAAAAAAATCTAATGGTGTTGACGTGGCGGTGAAAACCAACTATAGCCGACGGTTCGGGTTCGTGGCGGGTTTTAGCGTACCCGTACCCGAACCCGTTTATAATATACCCGTACCCGCCCCATATCCCACCGGATACCCGATTAATATTATCCATCGGTTTTTCGGGTTTCCCCGCGGGTATCGAGGTTATCCGTAATTAAAAGTTAAAGAAAATGAATATCGTATCAAACGATTTAACGCAACATATCGCAACGCAACGTACTCGGCACGATATTCACCAAAAAAATCAAATGCGCAAGAGGTTTCAAAAGTTAATCATTCTCATTTCAAAAAATAATCTCGTTTTAGCCTTTTAAAAGGGTTTGGTATCCTCATTCGTGTAACGGTAGAGAACACGGACTCACGAGTACTGTAACACCCCGACCCGACAAGGGTAGAGATGTCACAATGATGGTGACGTATCAGAACAAACACAAGCATATGACATAAATAATACAATTGAATTTCAATGGTTACAATGGAAAATCTGAAACTACAAGGTTACAATGAGAAAATACAATAACTTCTAGTCTGAAAATAAGCTCTTCTAGTCATCTCTATTCCAAAGTAGCTAGTAAGGTCTTCTAAGTCCAAGGTACTCTCCACTCATACCCATCTTCCTACTATAACCTGCCGCAGGAAAAGAAATGCGGTTGAGCTACGAAAGCTCAGTGAACAGATATAACGGTAACAAAGCAGTAGTACAGAATAATGAACAGTAAATGAAATACAATCAGTCAGAGTTAAGGCATAAGTAACTGATAACAGTAATGAAAGGTAAAGGTTATAAGGTTATAAGGTGCAGGAAAACAGAAATCCACTACGAGCCTAGTAACAGTAACAGTATCAAATATCAGGATGTATGGAGGGGAGACCTCAGCATACCAAGTACAGGGTGAGGGGATACCTCCAAGGGGTGGAGTAGCGAGCTCCCAGGATGTGAAAGACGTGTATCGCACACACCATCAGTTACCAAGTATAACAAGTAATATATCATATACAGAAACAGGAACAAGTCTAGGATGCATCCATACGCCCCAGGTGGCCAAATACCTCCTCAACACACCAAATCAAATCAAGTCAGGGACGGGACAGGTCATCACTCTCCTGCCCTAGAGTCATGCCATCGGTGCATCAATGACATGGACATGAAACCCTCATGCCTAGTGGGTGGCTCGCAGTCTCAAACTGTGGGTCAAGGTCAAGTATCAAGTATCAAGTATCAGGTATCAAGTGTCAAGTATCAAGTATCAGGTATCAAGTGTCAGGTATCAAGCGTCCAAGTTCAAGTTCAAGTTTCATATCAAGCTGTTCAAGTCAGGTTTTCATATCAAGTGGTTCAGGTCAAGTTTCATATCAAGGTTCAAGACAGGAGATCAATGCAAGGGTTAAAGTAAAGGTTCAAATCAGAAGGTTCATATCAGAGGGTTCAATATCAGAAGGTCCAATATCAGAAAGGTCAAGTATCAGAAGGTTCATATCAATTTGTTAAAAAGTAATCCTTAGAAAATGGCTTTCATAAAAGTGATCTTTAAAAAAAGTTTTCATAAAGAAAGTCTTTAAATGTAGTTTTCAAAACATTTTCATTTGTAATTAAGAAAAGTTTTTACATCCTGTTATAAAATCCTATGAACCTTCAAGGTATCCAAGGGTTTTAAATATTCATGTTACAAGGTGATGAACTGGTTATATCAAGTATCAAAAGAAACATAGCAAGGTTCACGAATCAAGGAAATCATAGCAAAAGCATAGATTCATTAAGAAAGCCCCAGATACAAGGCTCAGATCATAATCAAACCAATATAAACAGATGTAAGTGAAACATGAAGAACGAATCAAAATATAAAGGAACATAGCAATGGCTTAGGGAATCCTATAGTGAATCAAGATCAAAAGTCAGGAGAAGGACACCCTTACTGAGAAAGGGTAGAATATCTGTACCTTATTAACCAAGCAAGCAGAATCACAAAAACAAACACTGACAGGAGAAACCAGTCACTCCTTCTTCGGACCTAGAGGAGTAAAAGACAGAATTACTAATCGTTCTACTTTACAGATTTCGTTATCTTTCCATTTTAAGTAACTTTCTATTTTTAGCAGGTTTCCAAAATTAGTAAGTTTCCATTTTTAGAAAGTTTCCATTTTTAGTAAGTTTCTATAATTAGCAGGTTTTCCATAATTAGAAAGATTTAAGTATTATAATTTAGGTTAATTCATTAAATAATTATTATTGTGGAAATAAGGTTGATTTTAACAAGTTATAAAAGTCTAGGGTTATTTATGACAAGTTTCCATATTCTAGGGTTTTAGATGTAAATATACCAAAGTTAAAGGTCTAAAATGAAAATATCACAAGTTACTCATTTTAATCCATAAGTTATCCATAATTACAATTTTAAACACTTCAACTTTGACAAATTACAAATTATACCCTTTAGTTTACTAAATTACAATTTAAACCCTATAATTAGTTAAATCACAATTCAACCCTTACCATAATTATATTTACGCATCAAGCCCTTAATTTTACAACATTTCACAATACACCCATTAAATTAATATATGGTACGAATTACCCTCAACTTTACATAATTTACAAAACTAATCCCTTTATTTATAAAAACTACAATTTGATCCTCAAGATATTAATAATTACACATTAAGCCTTTATTGTCCAAAACTGCACATTACACCCTTTTCATAATTAATTATATAATACACCCTTATATTTCCAGAATTTACAAAATAACCCCTCTAATTTAATTAATTGCCATTCAAATTATATATTTATTTAATTTACCAATTAAACCTTTTACTTACAAATTTTACACAAGATACCCCCATATTATAATTTTTACGATTTACCCCTGGTCTAAACTACCTTACAAAAATATCCTATAAGTTTTAAAAATTACAAAACACACCCAATATTTTTAAAAGTCCAATCGGTTAACATTTTAATTTGCCAAAACCCTAACCCTAATTTCCAATCATCATCCAATCATTACAACAACATTAAAACTACATTAATTAATCAGATTTAATCACAAAACCCAAACCCTAGATTAATTCGATTAGGTTTGCATTTTTTTTTCTTTATTTTCTTTAAAACCGATTAAAAACAAAACTCAATAGAGATGATTTAGGCTTCAACAATTACAACAACCATTTTTCTAGAGTTTTATGATACCTATAGAACCCAAATAAAATATGTGTTCAACCCAGAAAAAATCGTATGGAATATTTAGAAATTATTTTCGTTTTTAGGGTTTAAGTCCCATTAATTTTCATATGATCAATAAAGCATGCATGATTCAAATTTATCATTTTATATGAGTCATATATGATGTAAAGAACACTAGAAAAATGCCATATGAATTTTAGAACGAAAGAACTAGCTGTGATAATTAAATACCTCTCGGCTGAATTTTACGACACCAAATAATTATCACTGATCAAACGCACGACCCAGAAGCCTTGAAACTATTTTTCCTACCTTCCTAGGACTTAGATGATTGCCAAAAAAATGCTCCAAGGTCTCAGAAAAATCGGATCAAGAGTGGGTGATTTTTTTGTGTATATCGAGGGTTTTTAGGGTTTAAATTAGGGTTTTATAAAAAATTTAGGAAATGCCGTGTTTTTTATCATGGAGGGGGGGGGGGAATATTTCTGTTTTAAGTGATAAGAAGAGAACACATTCAGATTTTAAAAGATCTCCATTTAATTTGTGTTTATCTCCTTTTTATTTATTTTATTTTAATTATTTAACATTTAATTTTAAATATATATGTATATATATTAATTATATTCGGCCCTTGCAACATTTTATATGTGTGATACATATTTTTGTACATTGTAAAATGTTAAAATATTGCCACAAAAATTACCTTACTTCATATGTGGTTAATTTCCAAAGGTTTGGGATTTATTTGATGTTTTATGTACTTCTTAATTAGATTTTAAAGTTTCAGGGGTAATTTAGTCATTTTGCATGTTTTGGAAATTTAGGTATTACAAGTACTCACTCCAAAAAAACGAATAACCGAATTAATAGTCGAGAAGAGTATTGACAATAACTCGAATCGAGACGAGATGACGAAAGCAAGTCAAAGAGATAACTAACAACAAACATATCAAATAAGATGAGTCGATTGGTAATCGTCTGTATTTTCCCATAATCCCGTTTATTAGTACAAGGTATACTCGTTTTATGATTTAAAACAAGTTTGGACTTACGACAAAATTAATCTTTGGAAATAACAAAATTTCGCCAAGACCCTTTCATTTATCGAACGTTTCCAATTCAAAAGACTTTATTGAAATTCAATTTCCTGAGTAATTTATAATATAACGAGTATTTATATAAACCCTAAACCCTAAACCCTAAACTCTAAACCCTAAACGCTAAACCAATGCGTAACTCAAACAATAACCAAACGAATAGTCCAATAAATCCAAATATGTTAGTGTACGGGTAGCATGTCTCGAATAGTCCAATATCCCTCGTGTGTTCCGTTTTTATCCCAAATGTCACACGAAAGGTTTTCAAAATCGAGATCCTACTTAAGATCATATGGTAAAGATCGGGCAAATTACCATAGGATCTTAAGTAGGATCTCGATTTTGAAAACCTTTCGTGTGACATTTGGGATAAAAACGGAACACACGAGGGATATTGGACTCTTCGAGACATACTACCCGTACACTAACATATTTGGATTTATTGGACTATTCGTTTGGTTATTGTTTGAGTTACGGATTGGTTTAGCATTTAGGGTTTAGAGTTTAGGGTTTAGGGTTTAGTGTTTAGGGTTTATATAAATACTCGTTATAATATAAATTACTCGGGAAATTGATTTTCAATAAAGTCTTTTGAATTGGAAACGTTCGATAAATGAAAGGGTCTTGGCGAAATTTTGTTATTTCCAAAGATTAATTTTGTCGTAAGTCCAAACTTGTTTTAAATCATAAAACGAGTATACCTTGTACTAATAAACGGGATTATGGGAAAATACAGACGATTACCAATCGACTCATCTTATTTGATATGTTTGTTGTTAGTTATCTCTTTGAATTGTTTTCGTCATCTCGTCTCGACTCGAGTTATTGTCAATACTCTTCTCGACTATTAATTCGGTTATTCGTTTTTTTGGAGTGAGTACTCGTGAGTCCGTGTTCTCTACCGTCACACGAATGAGGATACCAAACCCTTTTAAAAGGCTAAAACGAGATTATTTTTTGAAATGAGAATGATTAACTTTTGAAACCTCTTGCGCATTTGATTTTTTGGTGAATATCGTGCCGAGTACGTTGCGTTGCGATATGTTGCGTTAAATCGTTTGATACGATATTCATTTTCTTTAACTTTTAATTACGGATAACCTCGATACCCGCGGGGAAACCCGAAAAAACCGATGGATAATATTAATCGGGTATCCGGTGGGATATGGGGCGGGTACGGTATATTATAAACGGGTTCCCTAGTTACCGGCTATAGTTGGTTTTCACCGCCACGTCAACACCATTAGATTTTTTTTTTTTTTTTTTTTTTTTTTTTTTTTTTAACTACTATTCTTTTTTTTTTTCTTTCTACACATCTTGCCACTCTTAATTAAACCAAACCACCACTTGATCAATAGTTGGAAATATTGAGTTTGGAAGTTTATTATTCACAAAGCATGATATACAACTTGTTGTTGCATCAACTCATTGTACATGGAAAGTCAATACTTGGTAAAAGGAAATCGTAAAACTTCAATTGACACTTTACTTTTGGCGCGCGCCGTCGATCCCTTTTCCCGCCTAAAGTCTTGGGAACCATTCATCTACCTCTCCAGCCTATTTATACCTATCGATTATATACCAAAGAACACACACAAACACATATATCCCTTTCAATTCAAAGAAAACTTCAACAATGGCAGCAAATAATGTTACCTTTCAAAATGATGCTGAAGAGTACGAGTGGGTGTTAAACAACAATTTGCTGGGATGAGGTTTGGGGATTGCGTGACTACGGGGAGGAGGAGGAAGAAGATGAAGAGGAAGAGGAGGAGGAAGGTGAAGAGGAGGAGGTGGTGCAGCAAAAAGAAGAGGATCAGCAGCAAATTGTGGTGGAGCAGCAAAATGGGTTTGTGCTGCAAAACCAGGGGGAGCAACAAGATGGGTTTCAGGACCCTTATAATCTAGAAAAGAGGGTTAGCGATCTTGAAATTGTGTTTAAACGACTCAAGGAAAGGCAGAAATTGATGGGAAGCAGGGAAGAGAGCTCTGGTTCTAACAAGTTGGGGTGAAATGGAGTGAAGCAGTTTAGGATGATGTTTTTTTTTTTTTTTTTTTTTTTTTTTTTTTTTTTTTTTTTTTTTAGTATGTTTAGTATTTAGGTTGGATAATTAGATGTATATACTATATATGGTTGTAGCCTTAAAAAATATCAATGAAATATTTGATGTTTAATTAATTGTCTGAGAATGGAGTGGATGCACAAAGTTATTACTGCTAGGCAAACTTTTGTTCTGCTAGAGTAAAACGTTGTACTGCTGGGTACTGGGTAGCCGTTTCTGGGTTTTAACCGTGGTTTATTTCTAACTGTTGGGGTAACTATTGTCAATTACTTCGCTTTATTTACACTATGTTCTCAAGTTTTTTTTTCAGATGAAAGGGAATGAAATGGTGTGAAACTAAAATTATGTGTGTTCTTGGTTTTCTTTGTCCCAACTTTCATAGTGAAGTAAAGTGAATAAAGACAAAAATCAAATGAGTTAATGTCAAAAAGAACCTTTGTCTTTAGTGTGTATTTATTATGGAGCAAGGTTATAATAGTAATTCCACAAATATAAAAAGTATAAAATGGGACCACCTACTTTCATTTACTTTACTTTACTAGTATAAACTAAAGAACATGCAAAAATCTATAAACTTTACTTCCACTCTTCCCTATTTCTTTACATTACATTACTTTACTTTACTTACCTCTTAAAAAAAAACTCTAGAACAGAGTAGGGTTTCATAAATTGGATAACTCTCTTTCTTTATACAATTTATACCATTTCTTCAAACTTGAGAAACAATTAATTGAAGTAGGTCCAATCATAACCTAGCACTCTAATCAAGCATTTACTCAATTTTCATGGCAAATTTAGAGTTTTGTGATACGCATAACCAGGTTGCATTCTTGGAGAAACCAGAAGGGAGTCAATGCTTCCACCAGATAATAGATTTTCTAAACACTACCCACATCAGGTATGCTCTTACAGTCGATCCTACTATCTATGTCTCTCAAATCAAACAGTTTTGGCGGTCTGTTACTACCAATACATTTGAGAATGGAGACAAAGAGTTAATTGCAACAGTTGATGGCAGAATAATAACTATTACTGAGGCATCTGTTAGGAGGCATCTCCATTTAGCAGATGAAAATGGTATTAGTTCTTTGCCTAATACTGAAATTTTTCATCACCTTTCCAGAATGGGGTATGACACATCTTCTCAAATTCTGACTTTTCAAAAAGGATGTTTTGCCCCACAATGGAGATTCTTCATACATACCATCCTTCATTGTTTAAGTCCAAAGAAAACCGCATGGGAGCAATTCAGTAGCAATATTGCAACTACTCTCATTTGTTTAGCAACAAACAGGACTTTTAACTTTTCAAAATTAATTTTTGATGGTATGGTGAAAAATGTGGATAACAAATACAAGTTTTTAATGTATCCAAGGTTTATACAAACGGTTTTGAATATACGGAAAAGTTTGCTTCTATCTCATAAAATTGTTTATCCAACTCCTTGCCTTACTAAAAAACTATTCAGTAACATGAGCATGGCTTCTAGGGGGTTTAATGGGATAGTAGTTCCACTTTTTGAAACAATGTTGGTTCAAAATCAAAACATTCAGGGTGAAGGATCAACAAGCCCATTTGAGTCCCATCACACACCCACAGGTTCATCTGGTTCTCAATCAGCCTCACAACCAAATATGGGGGAAATGCCCCATCATTCACCTCGATCGGGAGGTAACACACCTGGAAGTGATGAGGGCAGAGTGTCACTAATGGAAGTGATGAGGGCTGAGTGTCACTAATGGAATTGATGGATATTTGTACCAAATTGACTCAAAGGGTGACTGGGTTGGAGAAATAACTCAAGGAGACAAAGAAAGAACTCAAGGAGACAGAGCAAGAACTCAAGGAGACAAAGCAAGCACTCAAGGAGACAAAGCAGTTGTATAGTACTGCTTACAAGAAGGTCATTGAAAAAGTGAAGAAATTGCAGTCTAAAGTCAAGTCACTTGAAACAAAGAGAAAGGCAAATATTGTGGAGTCTACAAGCTTAGATGATGATGACATGGATGTTTCTTCCAAACAGGGGAGGAAGACAGCTGATATTGATCAAGACCCCAATATTTCTTTGGTTGAACAGAATGTTGAGTTTCAGGGGAGGCAAGATATGGGTGAAGAAGATTTGGATGCTGAAAATATTGGTACTTCTCATCAACAAGATATGGATGTGTATGATAGAAGGCAAAGGGCAGATAAAGCAAAGGGCATTATGATTGAAGAAGAGCCACCAAAGAAGGACAAGAAGAGTGTTCATGCTCAGATTAGTTTTGATGCAGAGGTAGCTAATAAAGCACAGGAAGATGAAACATCAGAAATTGTTGATATTGCATATTTCCTTGATCAAACAAGACTTGAAAATCAAGCAACTGAAGCAATGTTTGATCACGCTCAAGAAGTTCAGTATATGATTGATGCTGATGAAGTTTTAAAGGAAAAGTTAGGTAAAGTTAGAGGAGATGAAGTGTTGTCCATTGATGAGAAGTCAAGACAACTTGTTGAACTAATAAATTCCAGAAGAAAGTCTGCTGCAGAACAAAAAGCCAAAGAAAAGAGGAGTAAACCACCTAGTAAAGCTCAGCAAAGACACACCATGTGTGTTTACATGATGAACATGGCTGGATACAAAAGGAAGCAGTTCCAAGGTAGAAGTTTTGAGGAGATCAAGAGTGAGTTTGAAAGGGTTTACACAAGAGTGAACACATTTACTCCCGTGGGAACAGAAAAAACCATGTAGAACTACAAGAAGATATGGTATAATATTGGAGTCTGAATCTTCAAAGAAACAGAAGATTGGTGAAGAAGAAGTACCTACAGCAGATGAAGAAGAAACAGTAGAGGAATTAACTGACGAAAGACTCAAGCAGCATATGATTGTTATAATCCCAGAAGCATTGGATGTTCATCATCCTATTCAAGCTAAACGTCCAATTATTGATTTGGAGATACACAAAGATACATTTGGGAAAGCTTGGAAGATAATCAGGCTAGGAGGACACTCAGAAATTTATAAGTATTTTGAAGATATGCTGAAGATTTTTTATAGAGAAGACTTGGACAATCTATGGAGTCTGGTTAAAGAAATGTTCAGATCTAAATATCGTATACAAGACAAAGAGAAGGAGCTATGGGTGGAATTGAAGAGGTTGTATGAACCTGATCCAAAAGATATCTTATGGAATTTTCGAGCTCATGAGTTGAGTACAAAATGGAGACTGTATGATACATGTGGTGTTCACCATGTATCTACAAAGAATGGAGTGGATGTCTACATGCTGATAGAAAAAGATTATCCATTAAGGGCAGCTAGCTTATTTGTTATGTTAGATGCTAAGCTGACAGTTACTGATGAAGACTCAGTAATGGCAAGAGAGTTACTGAGAAAGATCTTCAGACAAGCAAAAAGGAAATAATGTTATTACTGCTTGTGTCTCTATTAGTGTTGCTAGGTTTAACGTTGTACTAACAGGTTTAACTTTGTATAGAAGATATTTGGATTTTGTAACAATTTTCTTTAATAAAATAGATAGTCTATAAGAGGAATACAAAAGAAGGTATAATCGAAAAAGACCCAAGGGCGGAGATGGTTGAGTTGTTGGTGTTGTGAAGGGGAGGTCACAGGTTCGATACCTGTGGCTTCCTTTTTGGTATTTCCCTCCCCAAAATTTTTAAAAAGCCCCCATTTTTTTCAGCAAATTTCAAAATTAAAGCCCCCCATATATATTTTTTTCAGCAAATTTCAAAATTAAAGCCCCCCATATTTTTTTCAGCAAATTTCAAATTTCGCACATTTCTCACCAATCACAGCCACCACTCACCATCCACCGTTCACCAGTAACCAATCACAGCCACCACTCACCATCCACCACTCGCCGGTCCGGCCATCAACAACGGAGGGAGGTTCATTTAGATCTAAATTAGGTAATTTTTTTAATTAGGAAATCATTTTTTTTATGCAATAATGGTGAAATTATATTATTCTCGAAATTGTTTTTTACAATTATAAAGATAGCAAATTCTGCCCACTACAATACCCACTATCCATTGTAATTATACACAAATGATTTGATGCTTATATTGGTTTAATTTGTGACTTGTAGGATATATAGTTTTTTTAAAGTTGTATTTTGGGTTTAACATGAATGAAAAATATCATCTTCAACTTGAAAAACCAACTGTTATTACATAACAAAATTCTACATACATAGATGCATTGTTGATTGCATAGTTGATTACATACAAGGAGAAAACATAGTACTTATTACAGTAGCATCATAACATCAAGACTAGTAAAGCTCAGCTAATTGTCCTTTTCCATTTACCCTTAGTGAGTTCAATTGGGCCTTTTCCCTTTCTCTTCTTTGCTTGGATTTCTTCCCTAGTTGCCTAATTTGGTAGGCATAGAACTTGTTCCCTTTTTCTTGGGATTGACATAGTGTGAACTGGAGGAGGGTTTTTGGACATTGTGGCTTTTTTTGAGACAGCTTCATCTTCAGATGTTGAATGATAGCTAGAAACCAAGCTATCATTAAAAAAGCTACTGTTAAAGGAGCTAAAATCGTCAGAGCTCGAGTCAACAACCTTTCCCTTAGGTGGTATTCTCTTATGAAAGCTACCTGTAGGAGGGTAGGGGAAATTTCAATCAGGTTTAGGAGACATTAGTCCTGATGAATCAGAGGATATTTCAATAACATTTGGCTTGGAAGTCATTGTGGATGAGGTTTAGTGTTTGACAGGTTTTTGATGGTGTAATGTTGTGTTTATGTAATGGCCATTTAAAGTAAAGAGGATCACATAGTTCAATGTATAAGTAAATGCCATTAAAGGCTTGGTTGGTATGTGTAGGTAACTTCCTGCATTTAGGTGTAATAAACAAAGTTTGACTTTCTTAAGTATATGCATTTTTGGAACTAGGCAGTACTAAACACTTGACATTGTAACTTTACAAATCAAAAGGCTGTTAGAAAATAATATTGACATTAACATAGCTGCATTAATATTTAACATCATATCATACATCTATCATTACCATTCGATGACACCACAAAACACAACAACATCAGAAAAACTACCAACAACATCAACCATGACACCACAAAACACAAAAGACATAAACATAGTCAACTAACATATTAACCACATCAGTAGTTCATTGATCCAAGCTTCGTGATAAAGTTGCCCAAATCACCTAGACGCTTATGCTTTTGGGCAATATCAACAAGCAACCTATCAGATGCCATCATGTCCTCCTCTTGCATCCTCCTTAAATCAGCAATGCTTTCAAGAGCAGAATCAAAACCATATAAAAGCTCTAACTCCTTGATCATCTTATCCCTATTGTTTATCAGCATTCTTTTCTCAGAAACCTTGTGCCTCAAATCATGAACTTCCTTGGAAGTAGCTTCAACCTGTCGCTCATAGTAAACTAGCATCATGTTTTCACAAGCTTTGAGTTTGCAACTGTTGCCAATTCAGAACAAATCACTAGTTTAGTTTCCATATATGATTTTGATAACAAAAAATTTTGAGATTTTTTGTAATTTTTAAATTTTATTTTGGTTTGTTAAGAAGAGATGAAAATTATGAGAGGTATGTTGCTTTATATAAAACAAAAATCAAGAAACACCTAGAGGAAGGAAGATGTATCGAGCCTAGCAATGTGAATAGTGTGTAATGATGAAATAGCCTTCCCCATAATTACTTGCAAGTTGCAAGTTGCAACAAAAACCATTAATACTATACTAACAGAGTATTATTTTAATTTTCACTTTGCAACAAAAACCATTAATACTAGATTTTACTAATGTATGGTTGTAATATTTTCAAAATAAACATTTTATCCCACATTAGAGTTAGGCCCAAACGTATCAAACATTTACAATTTTATATTGGTTTAATTTGTGACTGGTACTAGCAGTACTAACTTTATACTAGCAGTACTAAATTTCACTAGCAGCAGTACCTTTTGTACTAGTAGTGGTAAATACTTGGTTTACTTATGCACAAATGATTTGATGCTTATATTGGTTTAATTTGTGACTTGTAGGATACATACGTTACCATTTGACCTCAACAATAGCATGGACAAGTCTTGGATGAAAACCAGTAGGACCAAGAAACAATATATTGCTGGAGTACACGCGTTTATTAAGTATGCAGAACACAACTTGCAGAAGATGATGAACATCGACCCACGAGGTAATAAACAACAGCTTAAGATGCCATGTCCGTGTATCTCATGTTTAAACCGCATAGAGCATAAAGTGGAGGATGTGCAGTTCCATTTATTCTGCCACGGGATTAATCAAAGCTACACAAAATGGGATAAACATGGAGAAAATGATGAGCAAGCAACAACTGCCCAAATACCTGTTAATGCTACAACAGAGGAGTTTGTTGACGACACGGATTTCGACATGGATTTTGTTCCAGAAATTCCAACAGATGGCCCAGCAACAGTAAACATGGTTAATGGTACAAAAGAATGTTTTGATGAGGATAACCTTGCCAAGTTTCAACAACTATTATTAGACGCGGAGAAGCCACTTTACGAAGGATGTCCTGACTTCACAAAGTTGTCCGCAATAGTTAAACTACTCAACTTGAAGGGTAAGTATGGAGCTTCTGATAAGTTCTTTACTGAATTACTAGGATTGTTGAAAAAGATGCTACCTGCTGGTAACGAAATGGTTGAAAAAACTTATGAGGCAAAAAAACTAGTGAGAATGATGGGATCAGGATACAAAAAGATACATGTATGTAGCAACAACTGCATTCTTTAATGGAAGGTTAACAAGGAGTTGACTGTTTGTCCAACTTGTGGGACATCAAGATGGAAGGTGGATAGTAAGACACATAAAGTGTACGAAAACATTCCGGCAAAGGTAATGTGGTACTTTCCAATTATACCAAGACTGCAACGCCTCTTTAAGTTAGAAAGTATTTCAGAAGATCTAACATGGCACGCAACAAGGAGGATAACATATGGTGTTTTACGTCACCCCGCAGATTCACAGGCATGGCGTACCATAGATGAAAAATTCCCCGAAATTGCTGAAGATCCGAGAAATCTACGGCTAGGAATATCGGCTGATGGGGTTGATGTCAACTCAGGAAATAGGCATCACAGTATATGGCCAGTTTTATCTGTCATATACAACCTTCCTCCATGGTTGTGTATGAAAAGAAAGTTTATCATGCTTTCGGTATTGATATCGGGATACCCGGGAAATGATATCGATGTATTTTTAGAACCGTTGGTTAATGATCTGCATACCTTATTCGAGGAAGGGGTTGATACATACGATGCTTCTAAAAAAGAAAACTTTAATCTGCATGCTGTTGTGTTATGGACGATAAATGATTACCCTGCACTTGGTACATTATGTGGCTGCCCATACAGTGGATTCAAAGGTTGTGTAGTATGTGGGAAAGATACACACTGTGTTAGACTTTCCGCCTCATCCAAGCAAAGTTATGCTGGACACAGACGATATCTACCATACAACCATCCGTTCAGAACGCAAAGGAAGGCGTTTAATGGACAAGAAGAACCATGTCATGCTCCAAATCCATTGACCGGGAACAAATATACAACGAGGTACAACATATTGAAAATAAGTGGGGAAAAGGAAAAACCTCAAAAAACCAAGATCAAGATACCATAGGCAGAGGTGGGAAGATTAAAAAGCAGAAAAGGAAAACAACAGAAGAAGAGGGTAGTTCAAGCCAAGCAAATGAAGCATATTGGAAGAAATTCAACATTTGATATCGAAAGCTAAGGTATTGGAGGCATCATTCTGTTCCGCATTGTATTGACTTCATGCATGTAGAAAAGAATGTTGGTGAGAGTCTACTCGGAACTTTGCTGAATGTTCCTGGAAAGACAAAAGATGGAATGAATGCTCGACTGGATCTGGAAGAGTTGGGGATAAAAGAAGAGTTGTTTGCTAGGCAAGAAGCAGACAAAACAACACTACCTTCAGCAGGTTACACATTAACGAATGCTGATAAAGACATCTTTTGTGAAACGTTAAGCAACATCAGGGTACCACAAGGCTATTGTTCAAATTTCTCAAGTTTGGTCAGCCTAAATGATAGGAAGCTCATTGGCCTTAAATCGCATGACTATCACATGCTAATGCAAGAGTTTTTACCCATTGCTATATGTTCAGTCATGCACCCGCCCACACGATATGCTATTATCAGGTTTTGCTTTTTCTTTAAATCTATATGTAGGAAAGAAATCAGCTTGCAAGAACTAGATAAGATGCAAGAAGAACTTGTTGTTACACTGTGCCTACTCGAGAAGTTCTTTCCTCCGTCATTTTTTGATATTATGATACACTTGACTGTGCACCTAACTAGGGAGGTAAAATTATGTGGTCCCATATGCTTTCGGTGGATGTATCCCTTCGAAAGATGTATGAAGGTTATTAAAGGACATGTGCGAAATAGAAATAGACCAGAGGGATGCATTGCCAAGGAGACTATCGCTAAAGAAACAATAGAGTTTTTTAGCGAATATCATAAAACCATGAAAACTATTGGTATCCCAGCTGATAAACATGTAACCAATGAAGTTAAGGACGGAAAGCCATTGTCGGCCGGCAAACCAAGTGAAGTTTTCGGAGAATCCTTTCAGAAAGCACATTTGTATGTAATACAAAATACAGATGAAATTCAACCGTATATCGAGTAAGTATTACTAACACATGTCGATTTCGTTGCTTAAAATGTTCTATCAAATATAATAATCAAAGACATTTATTTGTTTCAGGCGACACAAGGAAGTTTTGAAAGGAAAAAACCCGGGTAAAAAATTGGCATTGCTGGAGAATGAGCACAGTAAATCTTTTGCTAAGTGGTTACTCGAAGAGGTAATTACTTGTATGTTGTTTATAATTGTTTGTTTGTTGCTATCATCATAATTGTCCCTCCTGTATATATGACATTAGATAGAGGTCGACCAGCACACCATTTCATTATCCCAAACACTCCTATTCTTTAATTGTTTGTTTGTTGTTCCTGCAATTTAAAGGTAATATATACTTGTAATGAAATTCAGGTTGAGAGAGAGTTAGCGATATCCAATGATAGTGTATCAGAAACTGTGAGGTGCATATCATTTGGACCACGCGCCAACGTAGTGAAATACGAGGCGTATAACATCAATGGGTATACATTTCGTACGAAAAGTAATGATGGCATAGTTTACCAGAACAGTGGGGTTAGTGTTGAGTCAGTAGATGTGCACATATCCAAAAAAGAAGTTGCAACCATAAGAAAAACATCTTATTATGGGGTTTTACAAGAGATATGGGTACTAGATTACCGTTTCAGGCAAATTCCTCTTTTCAAATGTGATTAGGTTAATTGCAAAACTCATGGGGTCAAACATGATACTCTTGGTTATACGTTGGTAGACCTGAATACTTTTGGCCACAAGGATGATCCGTTCATATTAGCGTCACAAGCAACACAAGTGTTTTATGTGAAAGACCAGGTACAGAAAAATTTGTCCATTGTCTTTAAAACACCTACCAAGAATAACAAAGATACATATGACGAAGTCGATGAGGAGTTTAGTACAGTCATTCACAAGCAAAATGAAAAAATATTGCCACGTGTATATAAAGTAGACTTGGGCAAGGAATCACGAAGTGACTACTATCGAACCGACATTGAAGGTATTGTTATACGAAAATCCAAGTGAAGCATGTCATGCTGCATTAAGACTGCTAGTGTAATAGTTAACCCTGTTGGTTGAAGTTAAGACTACTGCTCAAGGCTAAGTGCAAGGTTACTGCTGGTATTGTAAAGTTAGTAATGTTAGATGAATAGCTATTTTAGTATTAAATAGTTGTTCTTGTAATTTAGCCTGTTGTAATGGATTTTGACTTAAAAAAGTCAAGCTTTTCAATGGCAATGAAAATTTTTGCGGTTTTCACTGTTATATGTCCACTTGCAGTCAAGCTTTATTGTATTTGCAGTTTCCATTTATCATGTATATGCACTTGCAGGCACTTTAGTAACATGTTACTTCATTATAAAGTTGAAAATTGACTTTAGAAAGTCAAGTAATCTGGTTCCTAGGGGCAAGTAACATACTTACATACTACTGCATTAAACTAGATAGACTATAAAATCCCAGCATTGTAATGGGGCAAATTAAATGAAGAGTCATGACTAACAGTCTGAACTCAAAATATGACTCTATGATTTAGACACCTAAATAAATACTTCATGTGACCATATGTAACATCTTGAATTTAGTCACACAAACACTTAATGTGACTAATATCAAGGTTAATGATAACTGAGTTCACATTTTGCTATACATATTAGTCACATGAATATTTCACTGTGTGACTATTTTCAATGTATTGGTTACATATAATACCCTTATAATGTGGCCATAAACATAATTTAGATGCACATTTGTGGTATGGTGTGACTATTGTATAGCCTATAGTCACATGATTGTGCTACAATTAAGTGTGACCATACACATTAGGAATAGGCAGGCAAACACACACTTAACTTTAGACACACATATTAACTTACGTGACCATTTTTATCGAATTATGGTCACACTTAATCATGTATACCTATGGTTTAGTGTGACGATATATGACATTTGGTCACACTATTCAAGTGTGTGACATATATTTGTCATTTTTAAATGCATATCGTGACTATGCTTCAAACTTACTTTTCAGTTGTCACACATTTCAAATTCATATGTGGCTAAATTTTCAACAAAAATTAGCAGTCACGCTTAAATAATGTGTGACAAACTTGAGTATATGATTTAGCCACATACACAATTACTTCCTGTGACCATATATGGATTTTGGTCACACTTTTCAATTGCGTGACATATATTTGTCACATATGTATATATATAGTGTGACTAATGTTTCAACCGTATTTGTATCCGTCACACGTCCCAAATTATAAGTGACTAAAAAATCAAATTTTTTTTTACCAGATACGTATAGTCACGAAAATATTCGAATGTGTGGCTGTAGCCTCAGATGTAATTCCGAAATGGTCACACAAGTCGGATCAAGTGTGGCTGTTTATTTTATTCTGGTACGTTTAGTCACATAAAAAAGCGACTGTATGGCTGTTCGAAAAACAGCATGTGTGACTAAATCCACATTCTGGCGTAGTATGTTATACACGTTAATACCATGACACGTGTCTCCACCTGACTGGTGCCACGTGGCAAACCGACCCGACCCAGACCCGGCACGTGGCACTTGACACGTCATCAGGTGGGTCCCACAGCCACCACGTGGCGGCAGCTGACCGTTTCTATGACAGTTTCAATAAGGACTAACACTGCAATTTGGGCCTAGCCACAAGGACGATTTATGTAAATAATTCTAACTGACAATAAGGACTAACTTTGCAATTTGGTCCAAACCACAAGGACGATTTATATAAATAACTCTAACCAAATATTAAATTATGCATATAATTGTAGGATTAGTAACTTGTTCCCATTGTTTAAAAAAAATTTAAGATACATACACAACTTAGTAAAAAGTAGTAACTTCGTTACATTTAGAAACAATTATCCTTTATTTATTTAGATTTGTGATTTCCAAGCATGAATAGTTCAGCTTAAAATATGATATGTAAAGGTTGAATGTGTTGTTCAGTCAAATACTAAAACGGATAAGTAAATGTACTTGTTTAATTTTGTATAACTATAATGGTTTTTTTAAAGATAAATCATAAAAGTAAATATATGTATTGATCTAATTTTAACCACATTAGTAACAATATCTGGCTTAGTACTTGGTAGCTTTAGCCATTATCTTTTCCTGCACTTATCTCTTAGCAGTGGCGGATTTATGATTTTAAACGGAGTAGCACGTACAAAACAAAACGCAACTTGTTAACACAAAATTTACTAATCTTTGACATTTCATGTATATCTATACTCTATTCAATTTTATAAACGTTTCCATGTATAAAACTAATATACGACAATTACAATCAAGATCTTTACCAAATATTAGAAGCACTAGAGATACAGCTAGTAGCACCCACAAAAATTCTTTTTTTTTTTAACATTCAATGGCTGAAATTTGAGTGTAGCATGCGCTACACCCGCCAACATACTAGTTCCGCCTGTGTATTTGCGGGTGAACAAGGAAATAACTAAAAGTGTCCGTAACCTAAATAAGGAAAACTTTGTAAAAATGAGATAAGTTCAAGTAAAGTAAAATGAGTTAAAACAATCAAATCTTTACATGTGTATTTTTGTGTGGATCAGAACAATGTTTATCACAAGGACTAAAATTTTGATGCCAAAATACTAAGCTTCTGAATCAATAACTTTTAGTGACACTTCGAAATTTTGCTACTACTTGTAACTAACAAGACCTACCCAATACCCACCAAAACCCTACCTTCTCGTCCTATATAACACAAGACATCATGTCACATTCTTTCAACTAATAACTCATCTTTCATTCTGTTTTTAATGGTCCAAAATGAGCGATGAGCAACTGATCATCCACAGGAAGAGTTGGAGTAGTTGTAGTAACCATAAACCTGAAAATGTAAGTCCCGTCATCCATAATCAATGTTCCGGAAGAAGATGTCCGCCTGTTTGGAGTGGGCCTAAGGGGGTGGTTCCTGCCAGAAAAGTTGCTGTTTTGTACTATATATCTCGAAACGGTCACCTTGAACATCCTCATCTCATCGATGTCCCTATGTCGTCTCCTAATGGTTTATATCTCAAAGGTAACCGAGTTTTATATATAGGATATTCCATCGTATCAACCGAATATGTTAAGAAATTTATAGTTGTTGATACAAAGTTGATGATTTAGACTTCTATGCGTATGCGTCCTAAAGGCTGTGCTATGAACTTATGTGCACACTTGTCATAGTTACAAAATAGCTGGACGACTTTTAAACACAGAAAGTTTACTAACATAACAAAAAATGTTTTATGAATCCAGACATAACTTATCTTAATTACTAGTTATTTCATATATCACAAAAACCAAACACCAATTTTGTAATACCAAAATGTAGCATCGTGCAATGGCTGTATATATAGAAAATATATTGTTCATATTGTTGTAGATGTTTCTTGTTTAAGTAACGCCCTTAGCTATACATAAACCAAGTTTTCAATTATTTATTGCGAGTATTTACAATTTTATGCTGTTTAGATGTTATGAAGACCTTAAATCAACACAGAGGAAAAGGAATGGCAAACATGTATTC
The DNA here is from genome assembly GCA_021014915.2 of Artemisia tridentata subsp. tridentata. Lineage (NCBI taxonomy): Eukaryota > Viridiplantae > Streptophyta > Magnoliopsida > Asterales > Asteraceae > Artemisia > Artemisia tridentata. Next base: position 114,784,013 of record CP139509.1, read on the forward strand.
CTGGTCTTTCAAACGGTACAAACACTTTTACACAAATTTGATCAAATACAATTTTCTGTTTGATATATACGCAGTATATAGTTTCCAAATTCTCTATGAAAACAGGAGCTACAAAAACGGTTACGTATGGCAGGATGTGTCCAAAGACGACTTGATTCAACCAGCTAACGGCCAAGATTACGTCATCAAAGGATCAGAGCTACTTGATACGCACATTTCTCATAATCAGTCAGAAACTATGGTCATGAGAAGAAATAGATCATGGAGCTCATTTGATAATCCGCAACAAGAGGGCTTAGCACATAAGTGTGAGTCAAATAGAGAGCTCGCAGCAAAGTTTGCTCCTGATGCGACAGAAGGGTCGCGTCGGGAGCAAGTAACTGAAGAGATATTGTCACCACCACCCTCAAATTCTAGTTCAGAGGCTTCGGTGGTGATGAGTAGGTCGAGATACGTTGATGAGAGGGTGAAGGTGAGAGATCCTGATCCAACGGTCGAGAATCAGCATGCTACTAGTGGTAGGTTGAAAGCTTCACATGTTCTAATGCACCTGATTACTTGTGGGACTGACTCTGTTAGAAATGTTAGTCCTGTGTGAAGTAAACCGGAACAAAGGGTGTATAGTAGGTGTGGAGTAATAAAGTATATTGTTTGTAGTTTGTATCATGTATTTAATTATTCTTTACATTAAAATTTCCAAATTAAGTTCATGTAACTCTATAGAGGACAAGTTTGTGAACTAGTCGATCGAGTGGGTTGATGCAATGTTACTCATGATCTGATACGAATAACAAAATGTTAGAATCACATTTAAGGAAACATGATATTGAGTAATACTGTAATACCGATTATAAGAATGTTTAACTAGCTTATACCGCATATAAACAGAAAACACAATACTGTAATATTGTTTAATGCTAAAAAATACTGTAATAATATTGTTGTATTAAAATACTCCTACTTATAAAAGGCAATGCAATATATTAAAATATTTAAATACTTAGTGAAGAAATGGAGTCTTGAAGATTGATTAGTGAAGAAATAATATGTCTATCCAAAGAATAAGCCCTAACAATGATCTTCTTCAAGTAAGTATACTATTCCTTGAGTTAATGGATGATTTTGGAGTTATGGTTCACACACCCAAATTGAGAATTTGGAAAAATGATGTTTTAGGCTAATTAGTGAGGTTATAGTGAATATGGGTTAAGACCCATTGAATGGCTATTGAGTAATTAGTGATTTTAGTATGTTCTTGGATTATATAAACATTTCTTAATTATATTACACCATTGTGACAATAGGTGCTTGTGTTGGTTATTGAGCAAAAACCAATAGAATTGATGATGATGGTGTTCGTGATAATATTAGCTTGGAAATGAGGTAAGTAATTTAAATGTAACAAGATATTATATTGAGTTTATCATATTTTGTGTTATGTGCCTTATGCTATATTTTGATTGTGATAAGGATATAGAAGGCTTAAGGTTTAGGATGCTTAGATTAAGATTATGGTAAGGCTAGTTGGTTAAACTAGCTAGGAAGTGCTTTTCTTAGTTATGATGCTAACGATGATGTGTGAAGCTGATTGTTGATGTAAAAGAAAGCAATGATTGTATGATTTTAGTCTGTTGGACTAGTAAGTGTTATTTATGATGCAAATGTGTATAAATGATGTATGATAACTTGTTATGTCTAACTAAGTGTAATGCTTACGGTTTAGTGTTTAACCGTTTTGTAGGTTTTTGTGATTTATGGATGGCTCGAATTGTAGCTTTTGGTGCCAATAAAGGTTGGAAGTACTTGTTGATATTAGACAAGCGTATATGTTAGATACCGAGCTCGAAGTAATGTTGAACCCCCAAGTTGATGTTTAAGTATCGTAAAGTGAGTTATAAATGTTGTTGTCAAGTGTACAAGTCCTAGTCTTGGTTTTGAAGTAATAGTCTTTTGTATGGTGTAATTTATATTTGAAAGTGGGTCAAAAAGAGGTGTTTGGCAAGACACCCGTAGCTTTGTAACGCATATGTTCATAGGCCTTTTAGACCAAGTATAGTTATGAAAACCAAGTGTTATGATGTTTAAATGATTTCTGGAAGTCCTTGTGATGTGTCGCGTCACAAGAGTCGAGTTTTGGGTCAAAAGGCAAGTTGGGAGAAGTATGTGCAGTCCTGCGGCTCTTAGCCGCCGGCTATGGGGTCTTTTGAGGCCTTCATCCGGGCCTGATGTTTCCAGCCGTGCGGCTGTGAGCAGTTCAGAATTCGGTCATCTTGTAGATATTGTATAAAATCAACCATAAGCTGTTATAAGTCGTTTCACCAGTCATTTTAAAGGTATTTGAGTCTAGTTTCATATAAAAATACTTTCAGGGGCTGGTTCTAAACAAAAATATATCAGATTCTTTGACTTGTAACAGAAGGTCTTTTCAAGTCAAGCCTTTGCGCGAAAATTATTGGTCAAATTGGTCAAAGTAGGAAATGGGTGTTTTAGCTTGGTATAAGAGCTTCGGTTTAAGTGAATTAGGTTACCGTTATTTAGACCGCTAATAGTTGTGTCATGTGTGTGTCGTAAGTTTAAGTTATGCGAAAGTATTTTGATGCCTTAGTTATAAGGTAGTGTTAGTGCTTATTGCGAAAATGAGATAATTTTGTAACTTAGACACGAACTAGTGTTCGAAATGTGAAATATGAGACATAGACTATATGAATTGAATGTGAATGAGAATGTTTCAACAATTGTCGGTTAAGTGTTAAGTGTTAGTACATGATTGCATATGTGATGATTAAGTATATGATAGTTTATTATATGTCTGAGTAGAACGTGATTATGTTGTGAACATGATGAATAAAAGTGTATGAGTTGAGATAGATGCATTAGAATGCACGAATAATGTTTATTGAGCGAATATGATTGACGATAGAAGTTACTTTGAAAGCACGTATTGATTCTAACGGAATGTATAATTTCCATTTTATGTGTAAGGACCTAGTGGTGGTTAAATGTTATAAGAACACTTTAATGTGAAGATAAGAAGCATGAGTGACTTTTGTTAGAGCTTAGATGCTTAAAAAATTTGTGATTAGCTATGTGATGAATAGTGAAGTATGTCTTTTAAGCAATGCATAGAATGCATGATTGAAATTGATTGCGATTATGGTAACGAAATGAACGATTAAAATATGATAATGATTCGATGCTTGAAGGCATGAATTTTCATATGCTGAAATTAAAATGAGAAAAGTTGAAGTGCTTGGTTAAGAAGTTTACATATAAAACATGATAAATAAAAAGCGTTAGTAATAAATGTTTAAGCGTGATGAGTAGAAATGGTGAATGAGATAGATTGCGCTAGAATTTATAAGTGATATAAAATGCGCTAGAAAGAATTGTAAAACATGAATCGAATCATGTTAATATATTGAGAATATGTAAATTGATAAAATGTGAAATTTATGCGTATGAAAGAATTGAATAGATTAATATGTTATAAGGGCATGTGTAAGTCAACTTGGGGTTGACGGCTGAATGATAATTAGCATTGTGAAAATGTATATATAACAAATCGACAAGTATTATAGATGATCTTGTCTAAACAAAAGTGAACATAGTATTGAGTCATGAAATTGCTTAAGGAAATGAGAATTGGAAAAATGGTAACATGTATTGAATGATAAAATGGGTAAAGATGTTATAATATAAATAGCTTGGATCTGAAGCACTAGTTTTGGCTTCTTTCTGGATGGCCTAGCTTGCCTTTATGGCATGGATGTTAGCTTGCCTTCACGGGCATGGTTTGCCTACTTCTTTGGCATGTGTTGAAGTATCCTTCGCAATAGCTTAGCTTGCCTTTTATGACATAGTTGATAGTTTGCCTTTTTAGCATGGTTGATAGCTTGCCTTTCATCGCATGGGTAATAGCTTGTCTTTATGGCATGGGTTTTAGCTTGAGAATCGTTGTTAGCTTACCTTTATGTCATGGTGGTTAGCTTGCCTTTACGACGTGGGTGTTAGCTTGCCTTTATGGCATGGGTATTACCTTGCGCAAGAGTATGATTAAGTGGCGAAGCCCTACGGCGAAAGGCCAAGTTTCCTTTGGGGAAACGTTATGATGAGATTTGATCCAAGGCTAGTAAATGAAGAAAGGTAAGTATGATTGTTGTGTCAACATTGCGTAAGCAGGATCATTTATAATCTCCTTATTAATATGGATTGGGACGTCTCTTCATTTAAATGAAGAAATTGTAAATCATCAAACCATAAGTTTATATTTCCTTTACATAGACAGGGACGCCTTTTTATGTATATAAAGAATTGTAAATGAGTGGGTTTATGTGTAGTCGATATGACATGATTACGGAGTTAAAAGTTAAATAAGTGAAACCTAAAACAAGTTAAACGTTGTATGAATTAAGATAAGTGCGTATATAAGCCGATGAGAATATCAAGATTAAAAGCGATCAGGTAGAGTAAATGTCTAAATGATGGTTATTGTGTAAATTTGAAAGAAGTTAGCACCAAAGTATCAAGAATTTGAAATTATAATTGTGTAAATTTGAACAAAGTTAGTAGCTTATGATATAGAGAGGGATGATAGATTGACCATTTGAGACGCTAAGTTATATAGAACATCGATAAATTATGAATGGCATAGTGTTCAAAGTTGACTTATATAAAGTCAAAATTATAAATTTTCCCAAGTAACTAATAGTCCTTGTTCGAAAAAGTTAAGAATGAATGTAAGAAAATGTGGTGTTGCTAGCAAAAGTGTAATAAATTGATAGATTGGCTTTAGTAAATGAGATAAAAATGATGGGGTGTCATTAGAAAGAAGTGAGAAATTGTGAAAACTAAGTCAAAATATTGCGACTTCAGAGAAAAGACTATGGACTTGTCGGATTAAGAATGTAAAACCAAGCATATTATAGCAAATTATATCAATGTGGAAATGAGAAATTGGTATAAAACACTAGAATGAGAACTAGAGATGTGAGATGAGCTTTGCGAATGGACGCAAGTTTCAAGTAAATGGATAAATAAGGGGGGTAGATTTTTAACACGCCAAAACCAGCTTTTAAGTATTATATTACGAAAATGCCTTGAGTAGTTTAACTAAGACTTTATATGTATTGGAAGACCACATATGATTGGTTAGTCAATGTTTTAAGGGTAATAGCAAAGTACTTTCTCATTTGATTAAATATCAGTTACGAACCCAAAAAAAACCACAATACCTATCCAACTTTCAAATTTTGTTTCATTATCATAAGTTTAGAGTCATCTCTTTGCACCATTAGTCCTTCTAACTAACGACCGTTTGTAATTAACTCAAAAATATGTTTTTCTTACCTTTTCGTCTGTTTTAATACGTTTTCAAGATTTTTTTATTTGTTCCTTCCCCAAAAAAAGGTATAAGAATGGACGAAAACGTCTAAAAAACGGGAAAAAACGTAAGAAAACGAATGAAAATGTATAAAAACGGACAAAAACGTATGCAAACGTATAAAAATGGATAAAAACGTAAAAAATCGTATATAAACGAACGTAAACGTATAAAAACATATGCAAACGTATAAAAACGAAAAAAAACATATAAAAACGTATCAAAATGGATAAAAGCGGACGCAAACGTATAAAACGTATGAAAATTTAAGAGTACGTATTAAAACGGATAAAAACGTATGAAAACGTAAGAAAAACGTATAAAACCAGACGAAAATGTATAAAAACGCTGGAAAACATATAAAAACGGACGAAAAAGTTTAAAAACAAATAAAAACGTAAGAAAAACGTAAGAAAACGGATAAAAACGTTTGAAAAGGTAAGAAAAACATATTTTTGAGTTAATTACAAACGGTCGTTAGTCAAAAGGACTAACGGTGCAAAGAGATGACTATAAAACGTATGATAATGAAACAAAATTTGAAAGTTGGATGGGTATTGTGGTATTTTTTTGGGTTCGTATATGATATTTGCACAAATGAGAAAGTACATTGCTATTACATGCCATTAACCCATGTTTTAAGTTAAAAGCTTGTCAGTCAAACCATTAGTCAATGTGTAAAAATTATATTATGAAAAGTTTAATATAGCTAAATTAGAAGAAAAGGAAGCTTGGGGGACTACTATTGAAAAATGACCAAAGTTATAACTTATTCAATATTTTAGTCCTAGAATTACATGGATAGTTCCATACTTCTCATTTTAGTTCTTGTTTTTGTGTGTGTTGTGGGAGGTGATGAACCAAAGACAAAAAGGAGGGAAAATCATGGAGACTTAAAGATTGATTAGTGAAGAAATAGTGTGTCTATCCAATGAATAAGCTCTAGCAATGATCTTCTTCAAGTAAGTATCCTACTCCTTGAGATAATTGATGATTTTGGAGTTAGGGTTCATACACCAAAATTGGGGATTTAGATAAATGATGTTTTAAGCTAATTAGTGAGGTTATAGTGAATATGGGTTAAGACCCATTGAATGGGTATTGAGTAATTAGTGACTTGGGTATGTTCTTGGTTTATATAAACCCTTGTTAATTGTATTGCATCATTGTCCCAATAGGTGCTTGTGTTGGTTATTGAGCAAAAACCAAGAAAATGATGATGATATTGTTCTTGATAATATTAGCTTGGAAATGAGGTAAGTAATTTGAATATAACAAGAGATTATATTGAGTTTATCATATTTTGTGTTATGTGCCTTATGCTATGTTTTGATTGTGATAAGGATGTAGAAGGCTTAAGTTTTAGGGTGCTTGGATTAAGATTATAGTAAGGCTTGTTAGTTAAACTAGTTAGGAAGTGGTTTGCTTAGTTATGATGTGTGAAGCTTATTGTTGATGTGAAAGAAAGCAAGTGATTGTATGATTTTAGTTTCTTAGACTAGTAAGCGTTATTTATGATGCAAATGTGTATAAATGATGTATGATAGTTTGTTATGTCTATTACTTACTAAGCCTAATGCTTACCACTTTGTGTTTAACCATTTTGTTAATACAAATAAACCTTCAATAGGGGTGCAAACGAGCCAAGCTACTCGCGAGCTACTCGAGCTCGACTCGATAAAAAGCTCGAAACGAGCCGAGCCTTGTCGAGCTCGAGCCGAGCTCGAGCCTGAAAATCAACTCATTTACTTATCGAGCCTGAGCTCGAGCTTCGCTTGTGAAGATCGAGTAGGATCGTTGAGCCTTATCGAGCCGAGCCCATTTGGCCCAATAACCAAGCCCAATAATTACACATTTTGATCAGGCTCGACACCACAAATTTTTACCAAGCCCAAGTCCACTCACTTATATCATAACCCTAACTCTTATAATATAAAACACATACTATCCCTAATTCACCTGAAATTTGCAACCCTAACACACACATAAACAAACGCCACCCATATCTCTATCAAGTACGGTCACCATCTCAAATCTCAAACAATTTCAGTTGCAACACAATACCAAGTCACTAATCTCAAACATATCAAACGCATCTTCCTGCCTTATCACTCCAAGAATAAACCACGAAACACAAACAAGAACCGTAGCTCATTTATCACTTCAAGATCTCTCGATGGAGGTCTCGGGTAGGTTTTGTTTGATTTATCTTTGTAATAATTTATGATATATGGTTTGTCGTTGATCTAGATCTATGATGAGCTGTTTGTATAGATCTATAAAGATCTTTTCTTGAACATTGATATAACAGACTGAGATCAATACGAGCTTCTTTTAAGTTACATACTTTTTTATCTTGTCGTGAGTGTGAAAGTGTGACAGTGAGTAGGTACGTTGGTTATAGTTGTTGTAGATTAGTAGTTGGTTGTTAACTTTTTTTTCTCCTCATAATTTTTTTCATTTGACTTTTCTTTAACGTTGATCTGTTAAGGTTGTAATTAGTCTTGGTCAACCGTTAAACCATGACTTTTGGGTATCTTGTGGTCTCTCATGGTCTAGTGGTTACTATCGCAACAAATCTAAGCTTGAAAATAATACAAGCCTCGGATTTGTTTAAGAGAAATAGAAATAAGCAGATAAAGAGAGATCGAACCGAGCTTTGGCTTGTGAAAAACATCTTTTTTAGTTACTCGAGCATATGCGAGCCGAGCTCAAGCTTTGTGAAAAGTTTACGAGCCGAGCTCGAGCACAAAAATAAAGGCTCAGATCAAGCCGAGCTCGAGCTCGAGCTTGTTAAAAAACTGACGAGCCGAGCTCGAGTATAGTAAAGCTCGGGCTCGGCTCGGCTCGTTTGCACCCCTAACCTTCAAAATGTTTATTTATATTTTACAATCTTGTAATGTTTTGTCGATAACAAATGTAAAATCATTTTAACGAGATAAATAAATTACGTAATGCTTTGAGCCAATAGTTTATTAACTCATTTCATTAAACAAGTAAACCTTAAACATATCTAGTTAACAAGTTTACATGAAACCAAAACTATTTTATATAAACACTTAAGTAACATTTGTTACTTACATTTTAAAAAATACATATTTAGAAAAAGCTAGTAAACACTTGGACTATCCATGGCCAAACACCAAGTCCATAAACCATAAACCATGAAGCTTGACCCATAACCCATGACCCATTGCATGACATCATGCATGACATCCATAATGGGTAAAACCCATGACCCATGTCCCAAAGTCTATAACCTATAACCTAAAATCCATGACCCATGACCCAAGATGTCTTTGACATCAGTTATGACATCATCTATCCATGGATCACAACCCATAATCCATAACCCGGTTTGTAACCCAAAATCCGGACTGGTTTACCCAGTTACCCGGATACCTCGGTTTACACTAGTCGGATCCCTCTGGGAAGGGATCCGGTGGAACCGGGAGAACAGTAGGCAGTTTTGCGTATAAATAGTGAGTCATTTCTCTCTTATCTCTCACCCCTTTTTAGAATTTACTTCTCTCTATACTCTAAACTCTCTAACCTCAGATCCAAGGATCTTCCTATGTAGTTTCTCTTTTTGATTCTCTAGGTTCTTTCCAAAAGGCAAGATCTCAACCTCTCGAAGACGTGCAAGCTCGTGATATGGGTTGCTTTGATTCTTCTCTTCCAAGATCACATTAGTGATTCTTGTTCTTTCTTCCTTCTCAAAGGGTGTTGTAGATATGTTGAGTCGATAGGTGTAAAAGGACGCTGGATCCTTTAGTTGAGTTGTATTGGGTATGTTGGTTTGGTCCGCTGTGCTAAGGACCCAGTATCTAGCCTTGTACCGGATAAAGTGTAGGCGACGAAGGTTTGGTCTACCTTGTGTGAAAGACCCGGTATCCAGCTTTGTACCGGATAAAGTGTAAGCGACGTTGTGAAGGCTTCTCTACCATGTGAAAGGAGTTTGTATTGTGAAGTGATAACGAACTCTCAAGTAAGTGACTCGGGGAGTGGAGTAGGGCAAGGAAGGTGTCCTTGTAGCCGAACCACTATAAATACTTGTGGTTGTGTCTCTCTAACTCTATCTCCTAGTTTAGTTTATATGCCTTTATTTCTATCAATATCCAACACGTCAAAACTAGATTGACATCAGTCGATTTATAAGTTTTAATAAGTGATTTTAATCGGTAGAACTATTCAACCCCCCTTCTAGTTTTCTACAATTGGCATCATAGCTTCGTTTCCAAGTTTCTTAAAGTATATTATACTTTAAAAGCTTGAAACGATCCGTGTATGTTTGAAAACTACAAAGAATGATAAACTTTTGCAAAAATTGACATATAACTCATTTTTACAAAAGTGATAAAACTTTCTATGTTTATGATATTGATAAGTTTATTATTATCTATTATATTCTAGCAAATCTTCTTTGAGAAATCTTCAGTTTAGGAATCTTCGAAAACTTCATCCTATCAAAGGATAAATGGATTTTTATCACAAAAGAATAACCTAAAGAGCTATCGACCTGCTTTACTAAAAGGCATTAAGGTATTTTAAAAGCTCACGAAGTATTTCGCGTCAATGGTTTCAAAAAACATATAAAGAGATTATACCAAAGGTATGTTTTCTTAGTTATAATTAGTCATTTAAAATGTGCTAATTGCTTATGGTTAAAATGTGTATTTATATGTGTCTTTCTCTTTTAAGATGTGTTAACATATACTTGACCTCCTTTTTTCTAAAACCATATTGTCATAGTTTAGATGTATATCACCTAAGTGTCATATCTACGTGAATTATATGTTAGACACCAAATCAAAATTTTCAAAAGTCTGTCTTCACAAATTTCTACATTCTTCAAACCATCATGAATAGTATTCCATCAATCCCTCATCTCTTAAACTCTAAGTCCTAGTTACTTAGGATCATCAACCATATATTCTTAAGTTAGCTCAAAGGATTAGTAACAACCAATACATAGTAAAACCAAATGGTCAAAACCTTTATGTACCTGCTGTCTACCCGGATCCCTTCATTATAACGGGCCGGGTCCATTTTAGAATGGATCCGGAAGAACCGGCTTGACAGACATCAGTTTAACATCTCACCTTATCTTCCTCCTCTCCCCAAATGACCAAAAACGCATACCTCTTCATTTTGGGCTCGCATCTACCTCAATCTCAGACTTCCAACCACCTTCGCAATAACTACATCTTTCCAAAACTTCTCTCTTTTGAGCAAGGTTAATTAAAACATTTCTACCAACTTAAGTATGTAAACTCAAATTATCTCATACGGATGATCTTTTGAAATAATATTAGCATTGTTAATACAAGTAAAAACGTAGCAATCAACAAAATTTTGCTAATCTTCTTAGAAAAACTCATTAAGCTCATTCAACCAAAACATTCATTTTCCAAAGAAGTTTTCTAAAACGTCAAGAATGTACATCGGATCATAACCCACACTTGTGTTGATGGTGTACCATCCCGTCTTCTTCACCATGATCGCATCCCAAGCTTCATAGTAGGATTGACAACTTGATTGTTTCATCTGAGATACTGAAGTAAATTATTTTGCAATGCAACTATAATTTGTCAAATCTGAAAATCCAAACTCAAGCTTTCCAACAACATATGTTGAACTTGATCATCCAACCATATTTGTTCTCTATATGTGTTCTCCATACTTGTTCTCCATATTTGTTCTCCATATTTTCTCTCCATACTTGTTCTCCATATTTGTTCTCCATATTTATTCTCCATATTTGTTCTCCAAACTTGTTCTCCATACTTGATCTCCATACTTGTTCTTCATAATTGTTCTTCATATTTGTTCTCCTTTTTTGTTCTCCATATTGTTCTCCATATGGACTCCTTTAAATTTTTGTAACATCTTCGTCACCTTAGCCATTATACATTACGTTGAGATGCATTAGATATAATATTAATAAAACGAAGCCAAGTATCATCATTTTTACTCTTCGATAGGCCATTGTAGGAATACAAATTTTCCTAACCTGAAGAATGAATACTGGAGAACTTATTGCACTAGAAACTCAATTTGACCTAGCGGTCGAATTGCTTCCAGGAGAGAAGTTGGGTATACCCATAAAAATGGTCGTTTTTAGCCTAAATTGAGCACCGCTAGTAATAATCTCATATTCATTCTTTCACTTGAAAAATCTATATTCCTATTCTTTCCTAATGTAAGTTTACACTGGCAACACTTTGCTTTTCTTTAGGATTACTAATCAAACAAGTAGTAAAATTGATTTTTCATTTAGTCAATCAAAACCACTTGCCTCGTCAAGCGAATGTCTCGCTTTGATCGAGAAGAGCAACATGACTTCGAGGATGAAGTTCATTGTATTCTAATCACCATCCGTAATGACTATACTTAGTTCATTGCTTCCGAAACAATCCTCTAAACAATTTACTCTCCTATCTTCTCTATTTTTTATTTAATTCATTATGTTGGATGTCCACCAATTATAGGGGAGGGAAACCCATTCACATAATTATCCTTTAAGAACGAATATACATGTGCTTCTTACTCTTCAAATACCAACACATAGGTAAACATCTCTCGGCTTAAATTAACTTGCCTCAAGCCTTTTAACCCAACACTTCCTATTAACCCAACACTCATTTTTCATCAATATTTCATTAAAAGAAGAACACATCATGTGTCTTATCTCTCTCAAATTTCCAGACCCTTTCACACTAGTTGTTCATGTTCCACTAGTCACAATTAAACTATCCTTGGTGTTAGTATTTGTCTCGTTTTCATAGGAATGACTTAGGTTTCTTCCAAGATGTTTATGATTTATCATTTCTAAATTACTCACCATTTTTCCATTCCTCTTCTTATACCACCTTTCTCTAAACCTAATCCACATACTCTCATATTGATTTTATTTTCACAAATTTATTTCAACCATTTCTACCTCAAAATACTCTAAAACTTATCTTTTAACTCTTATGATTTTTAAAGAATTTTTAAAATTTTCATATCACCTTTCGTTGAATCCTACAAACATTTAACACTTAGTCATATGATTATCTTAACTCATATTCACTTATTTGCCTTCTTTGGATCTCTCTCTTCTCTCTAAAGACAATTAATGGCAACACCTCATCATTAGTCTTAAACCACTCAGGATTTCCTCATTTAAGACACCTTCTAACACTCATTACATCAGGAAATATAGGGCTGCAATAGCTAGATGACCATCATTTCTCACCTTTATCTAATCTGTTAGCCGGTTCCCTCAGCTAAAGCTAGCCGGATCCCTTTTAGGAAGGATCCGCTGGAACCGGGCAAACAGAAACAGATTTTATCACCTATAGCCTTCCAATACTAAACTTAATCCACTCAAGCACTCCACATTGCCTTTAATATATCTCCTAGAAGAATGTATCACTGTAATTGACCTTGATGCATGCATATCATTGCAATTCAAAGGATTTTAGTGGTTTAGGCTTTAATTCACTTGCTTGATCCTTCACTATTTAAGCCACTTGTGTTTGTGCTTCCAAACCACACCAAAACAAACCATCTTCTACTGCAAACTCACATTCTAAACCTACCCAAAAACATGACTAAGGCACCAAGTGCAAGATCATCCACTAGGAGCCCTCCAAGAAAAACCGAACGAATAGTGTATGAAATATCCTCAACCGAAACCTCACCCATCAAAGCACCCTCTACTAGAACACCTCTCCCAAACTACATCCAAACTCCTCCATCTAATGAACCAACTCCACCACAATTAGCCTCAAACAACCAACCTCACCACAACTTCCATCTCTTGAACCATCATCACCACAACTTGCTTATACCAAAACAACATCACCATAATTAACTCCTCTTGAACCTACACCTACTAGTGAACCTACATTACCAAACACTCCTATATCCACTCAACCAACAAAACCTTCTCCTCTTGAACCAAGACTTCTTTCTTTCACCACACCTCATTCATCACCTCACCTCTACTTCAACTCATTGGAGGACTTACCTCCTAGACCTTCTAATCCACCACCATTACCAACATTCTCATCCATTGAGAGAATGTCAACACAACCACCATCTCATCCATTGAGAGAATGTCAACACAACCACCATCTCATCACCTAGATGTTGACATCAACATTCCACCACCCATAGCATGCTTACCTTCCTCTCCTCCACCCTTAAGTGGCCTAATTTGGTTAACGAGAAGATGTCAACCATCATAATCACCTCATACACCTCTACCAAACAATGATACATTTCCTCCCACACACTCTTCTCCACCATCACCCGTGGTACATCCACAACCTTTCCACATAGGTATTTCCACCTCAAACTTACTTCCACAACCTTCTTTCTTAAAACCAACATCACAACAACCAAGCCACACTGACACTTGTGATCATTGTAAGCATACTCAAACCATAATACATGAACTACATGATGAAGTACGTTTCATGTTCTACCATCTTCTTGAACATCTTGATGATGTCATCAAACCAAACCTGCCCGAAAAACCTTGAAGTGTAAGCACAAGTGGTCCCACTATTCTAGTATTAGGCCTAGACTTTGTTAGGATTTTTCCTTTTTAGATCATTTTCTTAGTTTTAGAGACTTAACCAATGTGTGTAACACTTCTCTTGTTTTATTAAATGACTCTACTTCATTATGTGCTTCTTGTCTATGTGAGCATGATTGGTGTGATTATTACTTGTCTTCATATCTTTTCTATTGTTCACTGCTGCTAATAAACTGCAGATTAGCCGGATCCATCAATTTGTACTAGCCGGATCCCTTTTTCAAAGGAACCGGCAGACCCGGAAAAACAGAACACTAATCAAATTTTATGCAGCTCCATTTTCTGCAAAGGGACACAATATACTTGTCTTCTAACCTTTGTTTTATAGATTTTCAAAAATACAAATGGAGTACTTGACGCCCTCATTAAGGGGGAGTTCTCGTCCAAGTAAAACCATTGCAAAAACTTGCAATGATCAAGTCTTAGTCTCCCTAATTACTTGACGCCCTCAACAAGGGGGAGCAACCGTCAAGGGGGAGCAACTAAGAACTTCTTACTCTCCTTATTCCTTTTTACACCTTTTCTTCACTTACTTTTCTTAAAACTTGCATTCGGGTTAGTTTTCTTTCAACGCTCTTTTCGTTTCGATAAAAAGGGGGAGAAAGAGTAAAAACTACAATTCAAAACTTTACAAATTTTATTTTTTACTTAAAATAATTTTATGTTTTGGCATCAACAAAATGGGGAGATTGTTAATACAAATAAACCGTCAAAAAGTTTATTTATATTTGACGATCTTTCAATGTTTTGTCGATAACAAACGTAAAATCATTCTAACAAGATAAATAAATTACGTAATTCTTTGATCCAATAGTTTACTAACTCATTTCATTAAACAAGTAAACCTTAAACATATCTAGTTAACAAGTTTACATGAAACCAAAACTATTTTATAAAAACATTTAAGTAACATTTGTTACTTACATTTTATAAAATACATGTTAAGAAAAAGCTAGTAAACACTTAGACTATCCATGGCCCAAAACCAAGTCCATAAACCATGGAGCTTGACCCATAACCCATGACCCATTGCATGACATCAAGGATGACATCCATAATGGGTAAAACCCATGACCCATGACCCAAAGTCCATAACCATAACCCAAAATCCATGACCCACGACCCAAGATGTCTTTGACATCAGGCATGGCATCATCTATCCGTGGATCATAACCCATAACCCATAACCTGGTTTGTAACCCAAAATCCGGACTGGTTTACCTAGTTACCCGGATCCCTCGGTTTACACTAGCCGGATCCCTCTGGGAAGGGATCCGGTGGAACCGGGTGAATAGTAGGCAGTTTTGCCTATAAATAGTGAGTCATTTCTCTCTTATCTCTCACACCTTTTTAGAGTTTACTTCTCTATATACTCTAAACTCTCTAACCTCAGATCCAAGGATCTTTCTATGTAGTTTCTCTTTGTGATTCTCTGGGTTCCTTCCATAAGGCGAGGTCACAACCTCTCGAAGACGTGCAAGCTCTTGATGTGGTTTGCTTTGATTCTTCTCTTCCAATATCACATAAGTGATTCTTGTTCTTTCTTTCTTCTCAATGGGTGTTGTAGATATATTGAGTCAATAGGTGTAAAAGGACGTTGGATCCTTTAGTCGAGTTGTTTTGGGTGTGTTGGTTTTGTCCGCTGTGCTAAGGACCCGATATCTACCCTTGTACCAGATAAAGTGTAGGCGACGAAGGTTTGGTCTACCTTGTGTGAAAGACCCGGTATCTAGCTTTGTACCGGATAAAGTGTAAGCGACGTTGTGAAGGCTTCTCCGCCATGTGAAAGGAGTTTGTGTTGTGAAGTGATAACGAACTCTCGAGTTGGTGACTCGGGGAGTGGATTAGGGCAAGGAAGGTGTCCTTGTAGCCGAACCACTATAAGTAATTGTGTTTTGGTTGTGTCTTTCTAACTCTATCTCCTAGTTTAGTTTATATGCCTTTATTTCTATCAATATCCAACACGTCAAAACTAGATTGACATAAGTCGATCTATAAGTTTTAATAAGTGATTTTAATCGGTAAAAAACTATTCAACCCCCCTCCCTTCTAGTTTTCTACACATTGTTGATGCAAATAATGTTCTAAAAACGTTATTTATATCTTTCGATTACTTCACGTTTTGAGGATGACAAAATGTGAAATCACGTTACGTTAAAATTAACGTAAACAAGTTTTTAATCGGAAGATCCCGTTTCCACGCAAATCACTCTAGAACAAACTTACAACTTGACAAATGATCAAAGAAGTGATTTTGGGTTTTAAGACTTCACATTTTAATGTGACACAACATTTTTTAAAAAATATACATGACAAATTATTTTTGAATAATTAAGAAATGTTTTAATGGAAAAATAAGTTTAAAATTCATAACAGCTATTTTTCCCCCCAAAATCAGCTCCAAGCTTCCCCAAATAAGTTTTCACCAGAAAAGACAAAATTTGGAGCGTCTTTGTCTGGGACGGCTCCACGGTTCCACTAAATTTAGTGGAGCCGTGGGTGATTTAGTGGAGCCGTCCACCTGTAACGTTCAGATTTTCTTTGCCTATAAATACCAACCCACTTTACAAATTTTAGGCACCCTTTCACACACAGAAACTTCTGAGTTTAAACCTCTCACACCATTTTCTTTTCTTGATCATTTAGTTTAGTTTTTCTTTTGTTCAAGAGTGATCCAATCATCCAACTTAGAGATCCTCTTCATTCCTCTTCAATAGCAAGAGAAGAACACAAAGTATCCAAGTTGATACAAGGTGTTGTCATTCCTTTTCAAGTGCAAGAGAAGAACTCAAGGTATCCAAGAAGATACAAGAGTTATAGTTGCTAGGTTGTTTGTAACACTTGTTACATACTTGATTGTATCATAGCATACATCAAGATCATTTTTCTTTTGTGAGAGTGTGAGTGAAGATCATTGTGATCTTACAAGAGATAGTGAACATCTCTTGAAGCCATTGGGCTTGTGTGATTGATCAAGAAGATCAAGGGTCATTAGGATAGTGTTAGTCAAGTAAGTGTTGATCATTGTGATCGTGTCGAGATCTTGGTGATCTCTTGAAGCCATTGGGCTTGAGTGTTTGATCAAGTGGATCGTGGTAGATTGGTGCTAGCTAAGATTAGCACTCGACATCTAGCTTAGTGTCGGAAATAGGATAAGCGACGTGTACGGTTTTCTCCGCCTTAAGGGAGGTTGTTGACATAGTGCTTGAAACTTTCGAGTGTGGTACTCGGGGAGTGGATTAGGGCGAAGAGGTGCTTCGTAGCCGAACCACTATAAATCCTTTTGTCCCGGTTTGGTCTTTCCAACTTTTCTCTTTACTTACTTTACTTATTATTAGTTAGTCTAGTGTGTAGTTCATATTGGTGTTGATTGATTACACATAAGATTCGAATCAAGGTTTTTAATAAGTAAACTTTTAAGAAGATTTTAAAAGAGTTCAAAAACCGGTAAAACTATTCAACCCCCCCCCCCCCTTCTAGTTTTCCACAATTGGTATCAGAAGCCACGTCAGTCAAGATTTTAAAGTATATTGTATTTTAAAACTTGAATCGATCAATGGATTCCGACAAATATCTAGAAGGGCAATCTATGCAAAGACCACCAATTTTTGAAACCGATTGTTTTATTTATTGGAAAACAAGATTCGAAACGTATGTGAAATCAAAAGACATTGATCTTTGGCATGTTATTACTGAGGGTGACTTTAAACCGATTCAAATGAATCTGGAAACTAAAAAGGATGAAATAGTTTCTTATGATAAACAAAGTGATGAACTTAAAAGAAAACTAGCCAAAAATAATGAGGCTAAAATGATGATTTACAATGCTTTGCCTAAAAAGGAATTTGAAAGAATTTTCATGTGTTATACGGCAAAAGATATTTGGAAAACTTTGTTAGTCACTCACCAAGGTAATAATCAAGTCAAAGAGAACAAGATCGATCTTCTTGTTCAACAATATGAAAAATTTTCCATTTTGGAAGATGAGTTAATAGATAATGCTTTTGCTAGATTTAATACTATTATCACTAGTCTTAAAGCTCTTGATGAAGGTTACTCTAGAAAGAATTATGTTAGGAAGTTTCTTAGGGCTCTACATCCTAAATGGAGAGCAAAGGTCACCGCCATTGAAGAGTCAAAGGACTTGGCGACATTGGCACTCGATGAACTAATAGGAAACTTGAAAGTTCACGAGATGATAATCAAGAAAGACTCCGATATAGTTAGAGGCAAAAGTGAGAGAGTTAGATCTCTAGCATTAAAGGCCAAGAAGGAGTCTAGTGATGAGGAATGTTCGAGTTCCGATAGTGAAGATGAAGAATATGCATTAGCGGTTAGGGACTTTAAGAAATTCTTTAGAAGAAGAGGTAGGTTCGTTAGGCAACCTCGTGATGAAAAGAAGACATCACAAAAGAACCGAGTTGAAAAGAATGGGACAAGTGATAGGAGATGCTTTAGATGCGGAGATTCTAATCATCTCATAGGAGAATGTCCCAAACCACCGAAATCCAACAACCAACGAGCTTTCATAGGAGGCTCTTGGAGTGATAGCGGTGAAGAAGAAGAGAAGAAGCACAACGATGAAACATGCCTAATGGCTCAAGCTTCTAATGAGGTACATTTCAACTCCTCTTACTATAGTGATGATAATTCGTCAATAGATGACACTAGGTTACATGATGAATACAATAAACTATGCGAGGTTAGCTCTAAGATTTTAGGTAGAAACACAAAACTAAAATTAAAATTGCAAGAACTTGAATTGCTAATTTTAGAACTAAAGGATCAAGTCAAAAGACTTGAGAAAAATAAAGAAGTAGACTTAGGATGTGGGTCATGCATAAGTCTTCAAGTAGAAAATGAAAAACTCAAAGAAAATGCTTTGAGAATCACAAAGTTCGAAGAAGGAACTAAAGCACTTAATGAGATGCTTGAAAACATTAGATATAATGAACATGATCGTACGGGTTTAGGATTTGACCCAAGTCAGGCTTCTACAAGTAGTACTAAACAAGTAAAATTTGTAAAACCTGAAGTTTTCGAGTCTGAAGGTGACGGCACCACTAAAGGTACAGACGGCACCACTAAATTTAGTGGTACCGTCTGGTGCTGAAGTCAGAACTGGGTCAATCTTGAAAAATAACTTAAGTCCTAAACCAAGTCACATAGTTGTAGATGGTACTAAAGTACCTATTGCTAGCATAGAGGAAGTCAAAAGCTTTTACAAATCCCCGTCAGCTCCTGAACTTGGATTTGTAAAACCCGACACTAGGTCAACGACTCCTCCACCTAGAAAAATAAATTCACCCAAACCTCGGTCTAGAACTCCTCTACCGAGAGGTAACTTTAGAAGACAAAATCATCCAAGTGACTTTCCTGTGACTTGGAGTAACCGTCAATCTCAAAGTTACCTACCATGGGAAATTTGTCCTCCATTCTCACATCCTAAACAAATGCATCGAATGCGTAGGATGTTTAGCACTAACAACTTTGGACCCATGAGATATTGGGGACCAGATGTTTGAACTTCTGTTTTGCTAGATAAACATGGTTGTAAATAAAGTTGAAGTCTAACAAATGGAGAATGATTTGTGATCAAACAAATCTTGTGACGCAAAGTCAAGTCGTGTTTCATATGTCTAGCTTTCAACAAAGGTAGTCTAGTCTTCGAGTTTTAAGGGCAATACCTCAGGCTCAGGTACGCTTTCTTAAAACACCCTTTGTTAGTAGAAATGATAAGCATATAGTGTATTTAGAATCTTACATGATAGGCACTGTAACACAGAAACTAAATTCACATCTCAACATGACAAACTCAACTTGTCCAGAAATGTACAATGATCGTTCAAAGATCATGCGTGACAAGTATGAGATAAGCAATGATGAGTGAATCAAGTTTCTTCCCTAGCCCGTATATAACACTACCTAAAGAAAGTATCCCCATAAACTTAAGTATACTATATGTATAAGACACATATCTTAGAAAAATCTTAATCAACATTAACGCCCATATCTGCAAAAACGAATCTCACAAGAGACGATGAAGGTGAGTGCGCGGATATCACTAGGTTAGGGGCATGATTGGTAAATTGGTTTACCTAACGGCAAGTAGGCCTATTGTCATGTCTAGTATCTGGCTTTGTGCCCACTTGTAAGAAGGATCCTAAAACTTCTTACCTTAAAGTGTTTGATGTATCTTCCGATGCATTAAGGGCACTATACACTCGAGATTATGATATCTCAAGGGGATTGATGTACAAATTGTTGTCTATATCAACCATGATAATGCGGGAAAGAATGTGGAATGAAAAAGAGTGGAGTTTGCACCTTCATAGGTTGTTGCCTAACTTCTTGATTATTCAAGAACAAACAACTCTTGCTATCTCCACAACCGAAGCCGAGTACGTAAGCGCCGGAAAGGCATGACAATAAGCACTATGGATGAGGCAACCTCTAATCAAAAGAGACGTCCCTCTCAATAACCCTCCTGTGAAGAGTAGCAGCCGAGATGCAAATAGACTTGACCGGGAACCCCATAGTTTGCTCATGAACGAAGCTCATCGAAGTACGTCATCTCCTCCGTCACGATAATGTCAAAAGAAAATTCTTTTCTTAGAAAAGTTTATCTTAAAAAGACAACATCGTTAATATTCTAACCTACACGTTCTTCACACTTCTCTTATGACTATTTAAATATTTCTCTTGAAATATTAAAGTCATCGCCTATTCCTCGTCTCATGACTTCTTAATATTTCATTGGAAATATTAACGTCATTTCTCACGACTTGTCAAATGACTTCTTAAGTCATTCTTCCTATCCCACCAATATTTCAATATTAAAGTCATCCTTTGCGTCATACCTCGTAACTTTTCATCTCTCCTATGACCTCTCGAATACTTCTTCGGAAATATTGAAGTCATCTTTTATTTCTCGTCTCATGACCTCTTAATATTTCACTGGAAACATTAACGTCGTCTCTCACGTCTCGTCATATGACTTCTTAAGTCATCCCTATCATCCCACTCATGACTATTTAAATATTTCAATGGAAATATTAAAGTAATCCCTTACGTCCTATTTCGTGACTTCTCTAGTCATCTCTCCAATTCTCGACTCATGACTCCAAGATATTTCATTGGAAATACCAAGTCATTTCTTAAACTTCAACTCATGACTTTTAGATATTTCATGGGAAATATTAAAAGTCATTCCTCATTTTCTTCCAATGACAACTTAGGCATTTCCTTGGAAATACTAATGTCATTTATTGTCATCCGTCTAATCGATTTCGTCAAAAGAGTTTATTAGGTATAAACTTTTTCCTCGCGTCAAAAAGTCTTACTAAATAAGTAAGATTAATCTGTTAAGAGTCGAAACAGAACAAAAATGGGTCTCAGACACTGACTGCTCCACTAAAGTGGCACGACACCACTAATGTTTAATGGTACCGTGGTATCGTATGTCTGAGAAAACACCCATTTTCCTCCTTTCCCTCTGCACAACCATTTCAAACAAATAAACTCATTCCCTCTTGCTGTCAAAAACCGAACTCACACCAAAACTCAATTACACACTTGCTAATCAAGATCGAGGCATTGCAATCAACAAATCTTAATCACTACAACACAAACTGTAAGTCAATCATCTTTAATTTCTTTTCAATTTGAGTCTAAGGTTTGTTCTCATGCATAAAATCGAATTGGGGATTTTCAATTTTTGATTAGATTTTTATGCAATTAAGACTAGGACTAGACAATGTAGTACTCACATGATTTCCTAAACCTAAGATTTTTATAAACCCACTTATTTTGCAAAATCTAGTCCGAATTTAATCACTTAAATTGGATTAAGATTAATTATTTTTGGTGGAATCATGTCTAGGATAGTTAAAATTGAATTAGGAATGATTAACATTGAGGCTTTTCAAGTTTAAGATTTTTGGCGCCACATTGAGCCGTTAGCCAAACACCCCAATTCCATTGTTTTCAAAAAGGTTCACGAGTCTAGGATCATGAAACATTTTTTCATGCATTGTTGATACAAATTAAAAACGTTTTAGGCATGCATACATGAACTCTCAAATATGGATCGACCTACATAATTAATATGTATTATTCGATATATTTGATTGAGCAAAAGTGAAGTTAGGAATGTTTGGGTAATCTCATTAGGTTTATTTTAGAGTCGAGATTACCGCACCTCCACATCGTTTGCATTTAGGCACACACACACATTAAAGTTGTGATAACTAAAATGCAACAAGTTAACATATATAAAATTATATTTTTGTAGGTAACGATGCCTCGTACTGATTATCAAGATACCAAACCCTACATTCCTCGTCTTGTAGACGATCCAAACATTCCCATTGAGCAAAAAGCTCATCTTGCCAAACTTCAAGATCGATATATACACGAAGGACGTGTAGTCGATGCTCTTTATGTTCTCACGGATAACATCCATGTTTGTTTCCCGACTATTGATTTTGATTGCTTATACAAAATAAACGATCAAATTTGTCCTCGTTTTGTCCTCGAGTTTTATAGTCGAGTCCGTACCTTCAATGACCTTGAGGGTAATGTCTTCCTTGATTATTGGATCCAAAACCAAAACATCATCTTGTCCGTCTTCGAGATTGGTGACATTCTCGGTGTTCCTTCGTATGGTCAGTGTGCATACAATGAAGACCATCCTCTAGAGTCACTTTTCTACAATCTTGAAAATGAAGGTACTTATCGTACCGAAATCCCCGACCTCGAAGCCATCAAACAAGTCATCCAAACTCCTCGAGTCGCCAACACGTATCAAAAACGTGATGGTTCCATTGTCCTTCTTGACCCCAACAAAATCTACCTCAAAGAACTCCTTCCTGACCTCAGAAGTTGGGAACTTCTTCTACGTGAGAACGTGTTGAGCCTTGCTAGCAACCGTGATCACATTTAGGCGAGTCTCGCCCATATGCTCTATTGTCTTAGTATCGAGGAACCATACAACCTCGCATACTATCTGGCCAAAAGGATGGCCAACATCCATAGTCGTTCCGATAAGCTCATGCCATATGGCATGTTGCTTACTCGTCTCTTCAAGTGGGTTATATAAAATTTCCCACATCTTACTGATGTCGACTATGTCCTAGTCAATCCCATCATGAAACCACTTGGTGGACCACAACGTCGCACAAAGCAACGCAAGGACAAAGGGTCCAAACATGGTCGTAAATCCACTTCCGATGTTCCTCTTTCTTCTTCCTCCTTTGGTCATGGTTCGTCATCTCAACCGATGGATGAGGACGATGATGAGGTGAACGAAGAAGGAACGTCAACGTCTCATCCTAATACCCCCTCTCCCGACACCTACTTTCGTAACCTCGATACTTCATCGTTCCAATGAACCACCGACTTTCAATTCGGGGAAACCAACCTATCTGCCGTAATGAGAAGGCAAACTACGATGTATAACCGACAAGTGTCGATGCATGAGCAGATGATTGGGGGGTTCAAGTCCATTGGCAAGGCAATCAAAGGACTCAGGAATAAGATAAAGAAGATGGGGAAAAGAAGAGACTAGTTAGGATTAGCTTAAGTAGTACTATTAACTTAAGTATTATTAAGCTATTATAAATAAAGTCATGGCAATGTCCATTTAACATAAACTAGCTTGAATTGCCTTAACATTCCCTACTTGAAATTGGTTACTTTTATTAGTTAATCAATCTTGATATTTTATGAGCTTTGTTTAGTTCTTAAATTTTTTATTGCATGCACTAGATGATAAAAATGCTTGGAATGATGCATGCTTGCTAGTTGCCTAAACTTAGAAGATCACATGATAATGTTAGTTGCTAGTTTAGACTAGTGTTAGGAAATTTATGTGATTCCTTCTTTAGTAGATTGAGGCTTTGAGATTTGCAGAAAATTGATTCCCCAGAATTTCCCCATTTAGGCAGCCTAGAATCTGCAGACCTGGAAAAAGGGTCAACTGGAGGCCACGGCTCCACTAAATTTAGTGGTGCCGTGGTATCTTTAGTGGTACCGTGCCCTTGGAAGACGAAATTAACTGTTCTCTTCCACTTTTTGACTTTCTTTTTCCTGGAAATCTGCAAACATAACCTGATTCCCATACACCCAAATCCCCAAATCCAACATCCCATCCAACTTTGCATGTTTTGATTTGGCTATATAAGCTAACATCATACATTGCCATCCTTACCACTATCACACTCACCATACAACTATCATGTCTTCCACCATTGCTACCACTTCACACAAAGCCAAGAAACCAAGACTTAACATCAAACCAACAAATGAAAACACTCTTATTGATCAATGGATCAAAAGTGTTCACACACCACAAGCCTCAACCAAACCAACCACCAAAGAGATAACTTTCATTGATCTCACCGTGGATGATGAAGATGATCTGCACACACCCATAACCTCAACTAAATCAACATCTTCTATATCTACACCCCAAGCTTTATCCAAGGCAACCTTAACCAAACCAACATCTTCATCCTCAACCACCATTAGAACCAACACACCTTTAACCTTCATCCAATCGCCATCACCATCACCACAACCTTTGGCTCTCACACTAACCCTATCACCTACATCACCCTTTGAACTTGGCACCAACACATCATCCTCATCACTATCACGATCACCACAACCTTTAATGGGTCATCCCATTCTTTATCCCCTACACTCGCATACCTTGAGTTGTGCTTGTTGCCACTGATGCGCGTGATGTGTCGTTGCGGTTTAGCAGTTTTAATGCCTACTCAAGTTTTAAATTTATATTTAGCCGACTTACCAATAACACACACACTTAACGAGCAGTGTACCCGGTCAGTATGAATATAATGGTAAGTAGAGTGTCAATCACTAAGAGTGGAACGTATTATCTCGTTATTCTAATCAGTATTTTAATATCCTAACGCAAGGGGGTTTCAGCCTGAGAGACTGGCACGGTTTTGTTTGCAATTAAATAATAAAATAAACCAATAGGCACGAATCAGCAAGTAGCACACACGTACACAGATAAATACTCGAGACAATAAGAGGGCTGTCCTTATGATTAAGTAGATTGTCACTTGTTTTATTGATAGCTTTATATGAAGTATATGTAGTTAATCCTTTCTCGTTGGTCCTAAGCTTATCGGCGAGTAAACCCTTAATGATGACTTATGTCTAAAAGTTATTCCTAAGTGATCAATTTAGTAATAACCGTGGGAGCCACATTATTTTCCGCAGTCAAATGCCCGCAAGCCACTAATAAACACAGAGGTTATCAATGCACTAATAAGTAGTAACCAAAGACATCAACATATAAACTTTAATTGATGGGAAAGCAAGTATTAAAGGGAGTGCAATCTTTCGTTGTCACATTACACAAGCCACCAATCCTGATGAATTAAAGTTTGCTAACACAATAAAACAAAACTACTTAATGAATTAAACACATGCAGCACCTTCTTACAACTCTTGTATCTTTGATTTGGGTGTGTCTTGTGCTGCCTCCTTGACTGAATTCGGTCTTAGGTTAAAACTTTCGGTCTTAGGTTAAAACTTTCTAATTCGTCTGGTCTACGGGGTATTTATAGTTTCTGTCTGAGGGAAGATGCGGCGCATCTAATAAGTAGATGCGGCGCATGTACTTAACTTCGCGTGGGGTCCAAGATTATAATATTCAGGAATATTCGTACACCGCCAGAAGATGCGGCGTAACTCCATGATTAGATGCGGCGCATGTCCTCTTGTATCTTGGATCGTATCTGGTGATATCTTGATAGAGATGCGGCGCATGTCATGAGTGAGATGCGGCGCATCTGGAGCAGATTAGTCTTGATCTTCTTCATTTCGGTAGACTCTTAACTTCTTGCATGTTTTGCTCCATAATCAGTCCAAAATCGCTAAGTTTCACCAAATGCTTGTTTTTACCTGAGAATTACAAAAGTAAACGATTAAGTATCAATCCTCATACATAATATAGTAAAACAAGTCAAATTAATAGGATAAATGATAGTAATAAAATGTACTTATTTGAGTTCATCAAATATCCCCCCACTTGAACTTTACTTGTCCCCAAGTAAACCTTAGAATTTCTTTTATGAAAATGTATCCTAAAAGATGTTAGGATTTATTTTTATATTTAAGCATGTATTCGTTTATTTCATAATCACACAACTAAACACTTAACGAATTAGAAGTAAAATAAAATAAGTCGATAAAAGCAAATCTAATCGTTTAACTGTCCAGTCGTGACGAATATTCTATCATAAGCTTGGCAAGTATACACATCTCCACCACTAAAGCTAAGGAATAACAAGTCTAAAGCGGTAAAAAGGGTTTTTTAGGCTTAAGGGTCGATTATTCTCTTTCACTATCGATCTCAAATTCCAGAAAAGGCGACAAAATCACAAATACATGATCGAATCCACGAACACGATACTTGCAATTGCTCAAATCCTTAACTCGAATAGGCTAAAGATAGGTCCAAACTTCACCAATAATAATATATCAAAAATGGCGACAAAATCATAAATACATAGCCGAATCCACGACTACGATACTTAAGATTGCTCAAATCCCTAATCTCAATAAATCAAAGGTTTGGTTGGATAAAGAATAATACAGGGTATGGATAACATTTGGGATATAAATTGGTGTAAAAATAAAAAATAAACAAAACAAATAAATTAAAATCCTAAGTGTGGTTAATCACTATCCCAACCATCCCATGAATAAGACTCATATCATTGAATAACTCACGCTTTAACACTTGAAACGCACGCTTTAGGTAGACACGAATTATACTCAACAAAATCTTAATCAAAGAATAAACCTTAATTGGCGTTCCATAACTGCCAATTCCCATTCAATCCATAGATATAGTACAACAAATAGTGGCCATATCGACCACTTACATAACTTTACATAAGTTGGTTTAACAAACATCCAACTCTCCCTTTTTCTTTTTCTTTTATTATTTTTTTTTCGATTTTTTTTTTTTTTTTTTTTTTTTTTTTTTTTTTTTTTTTTTTTTAAACTTAAAACATAAACATAGATGTGTAAAATTTCACCACATCACTATAACTTTCTTTCCGGATAATTTTTTTCATACTTTTCATACTTCAGAAATAACGGTAATAGCGAAAGTAGTAAACACACGAAAAATAAACTCAAAGATATACAATATTTACTTTCACTCCAATTGCATTGTGCAATTTCCCGACCTAACCAAAGATAATGAATTACGCACGCGAACACAGGTAATGTAAGGAAACACACTTTGCCTATAGCAATCAACCAACCACGGATTCTAATCTACAGGGTAGGCTAAGGTGTAAGGGTGTAACGAAACATTTTAAACATAGGTGTAAGAAACGAAAGGAATGGCTCTGAGTGTTTTTCTAGGGGTATCTTACTCTAAAAATGAGAGTAACAAAAGGTTTATACGGGGGTTAACTAACCAGTGTAGTTAGCTAATAACACATAACATATAAAGGCTATTTGGGTGTAATCCTAGAATTTTACCAATTTAGACAAGTCATTCCAATTATATAAATAATACTCATTATGGTGGTCTCGAATAGTATACAAGCCAAGTTCTAAAGTTTACAAGTCACCGGCACACTCATAGATTTGTGAATTTTGAAAAATCACAATTTTTGAAAATAACGTCATGTGTGCAGCTATGCAACTTAGATCTTAAACAAAAACATGCTAAAAAAAATTTTAAGTTTGATATATTAAGCACATTTTAAGCGTAATTTTTGAAAAAGTTTAGGACAAGTAAATGTTAAGTGTTCTAATTCTCCAATCCCCCCACTTAAGTTAAACAACGTCCTCATTGTTTGTATAAAAGGTTAAAAACTGGAAAATAAAAGAATTAGAACAGGAAAACTCCCCTGAGATTTGCTCGGTATGATCCTCCATTAGTATAAGAGCAAAAATCATCTTTTTCTTGTGGATTAGAACGTTAAAGCTTCATACTTGATGTATCCACAGGAAATCCAGGAAACTATAATACCACCAAAGCTTTAAAACACACCTAAGATAAGAAAGGTTCAAACTTGCATAATACATTAGTAGTTAGATAAAAATAAAACATAAAAATAAAAACTGAAAATCATCAGGTCAGTCGATGCGCCGTATCTTATTGAAGAAGATACGCCGTATCGAGCCTGGAATAAATACGGATCAGAATAAAGATGCGCCGCATCCTTAACCAGGGATGCGCCGCATTAAAAATAAACTGATAAATAGTTTTAAAGTCGAAAATAAAAATGCAGAAAAATTAAAATAAGATATGACCATTGCAGGAGATGCGTCGCATCTCAGAATTGAGATGCGCCGTATCCTCATGCGGGCCTGACTGACTCGACACAGAAAACAGAATAATAAAAATTTTCCGGGTTGTCTCCCGGTAAGCACTTGTCTTTATTCCAGAGTCTTCAAGTTAGACTCACGTTCAGCTCAGCAATAAGTCCTTGTCACGGTCCATCCTTCTTCCTTCATCCGAAAGATTTTCCCGTATATCTCTGCGACGTTTTCTTCCGTTCGACTTAATCTAGTATAACTCTTTGTCTTCACCGCAGTATATTCTTCATCAGGACCCAAAGAGTATTTGATGATTTTAAATTTTTCAGAAATAATCATGGGTGGCTCATTGTAAGGAATCCCAAGTAGTTGACACTTTCTTTTGGTGAACTCTTCCTCGTCTTTATCAACAAACTTAAAATAAGGATCCTTAATCAAATAATCATCTAGTTCTTCAATTAACGACTCATTATTATAATCATCTTGAATCGCCTCCCATTCTCTTTCCAAATCATATTGTAACCGTCGACTAAGCTTCGTGAAATCATCAAACTGTTTATGCACCCATTCCCAGAAAGTAGTACCCGATGTTCCCTTAAGTCCTTTCAAGCGTTCAATTCTGCCCTTTTCTTGTAAAGCCTCCGCCTTTTGTGGGCAGTCTTCAACATTATCGTACCACTCATAATCTTCAAAGGTTACATCGTTTCCAACCCGTTTCATCCCAATTATACTTCCCCCATTACAGGTTCCGTCACCTTTATAATCACAGGTCGGCCAAACACTACTCCCGTCCTTGAAAACGAAGGGTGTACAAGTGTGATTAATGTGCGCAAATTCCCATGGTTTATCCCAAACCCATGGTACTTGGTCATTCCATTCATAGTACCAGGTGTTTTTGAAATCGTCATAAGTCTTAAATCCTGGTAGATCTCCAGTAAGCACATCATTGTCGACTTGAAGAAGGTAGTTAAATTCCTTGAATTGCTTGCACAAGGGTGTCTCATAATCGAACAAATCAACGTCTATTCTGAATAATTCTTCGATGCCTTCATTGATTGTTGAATCATGAAGTGACGACCCATAATCGCTTTCTACTTCTTCGTCTTCTCCTCTCATCCAATATACCCATAATGCATCCTTAGTAGCTCGATCCATGCTCTTATGGTTATTAAACTTACTAGCCAACCATTCTGAAAAATCAACATCGTTAGGGTCATGGTTAACGTCAAAGCAAGCCTTTCCAATCATATTCTTTTTTATCTCCATGAACTCGTTAAATTGCTTCTTAAAACTCCGAGTCAACCATGAAGTCATAATCTCTTTGACTTCATTTGTAGGGGCAAATTCCGGACTACCATATTTGAGTTCTAGCCAATCATTGAGGGAGAGGTCTATCAATCTTACCAATCTGCCATGAAATAGTAACTCCGCCAAAGCATAATTCATGTCATTATCCTGATAGTTCTCATTTAATCCCCAGTACTGTTCGGAATAAGGCATGTAAGAGATTTGGGCATTGCTTCCACCACAGTTGTTGTTGCTTGAGTCCGTGTATGCAAGATAGAATTTCCCATCATCTTCTTCGATAGTAGTCCAGTTCAATCCTTCGGCTTCAATGATAGGCCATAAGAGCGACAATTCTTCTCCAGTGTACCCCACAAATACATCATAAGAGAATACCTCTTTGTCAATGTTGCATAAACGCATGAATTCCTTAAAAGCAGCTTCAAGAGGAGTTTCCCAAGAGAATAAATCTGCATCGATCATGAGCACATTGAATGAATCTGAAAACAAGCATTCCTTAGCAAGATATCCGTTAACTGACATGTCTTCCATAGCAAAATCTGTCATCCAAGGTAAAATCATCAGTAGGATTTGTTCGCTAGAAGAGAAACTAATGAATATAGAAACGGATATAAGAATAAAAATATCTGATGTCTGCAGACGATGCGCCGTATCCAAAGAGTTGGATACGCCGTATCTTAATACGTTAAAATTAAATCAGACTTTATTCAGAAAATAGATACGCCGCTTAGAATTTTGAATGCGCCGTATCGAATTAAATAATCAAAAATCAGCTTATCTAATTAAAATTAAATGCGTCGTATTAACGAAAGTTAATGCGCCGTATTTTCGTTACGTTTAAAAAAAATATCGATTTTTGATTCAGAAAGATGCGCCGTATCGATATAGATCGATGCGTCGTATCTGTTTAATAATTCGCAAACTGTTTTTAATTAAAATAATAGATACGCCGTATCTGCTAAAGCAGATGCGTCGTATGGCGTTAACGTTTAGAAAAAAAATTTTATCAAAAACAGATACGCCGTATCTGCTAAAGCAGATGCGTCGTATTGCTTTATCGCTTAGAAAAATTTTTCTTATTAAAAACAGATACGCCGTATCTTGGGGAAAAGATGCGTCGTATCGAATTAATTAAACGCGTTGTATTTAAAAAAAAATTAAACGCAATACGCCGTATCTGATAAATCAGATGCGCCGTATCGTTTGATTTAGCACAGTACAACGATAGCAGAACAGAAAAATACGAAAAATAAAACAAAAAATAAAAACACACAAACAAAAACAAAAATAAAAGCAAACAAATAACACAAAACAAATAACACACAGTACAACAAATATGCAAAATAATACAATGATGCAATTAATCTAATAAAAAGAAAAACCTAATTAAAATACTAATCAAATTAACAGATAATAACAATTCACTCCCCGGCAGCGGCGCCAAAAACTTGATGCGCGTGATATGTCATTGCGGTTTAGCAGTTTTAATGCCTACTCAAGTTTTAAATTTATATTTAGCCGACTTATCAATAACACACACACTTAACGAGCAGTGTACCCGGTCAGTATGAATATAATGGTAAGTAGAGTGTCGATCACTAAGAGTGGAACGTATTATCTCGTTATTCTAATCAGTATTTTAATATCCTAACGCAAGGGGGTTTCAGCCTGAGAGACTGGCACGGTTTTGTTTGCAATTAAATTATAAAATAAACCAATAGGCACGAATCAGCAAGTAGCACACACGTACACAGATAAATACTCGAGACAATAAGAGGGTTGTCCTTATGATTAAGTAGATTGTCACTTGTTTTATTGATAGCTTTATATGAAGTATATGTAGTTAATCCTTTCTTGTTGGTCCTAAGCTTATCGGCGAGTAAACCCTTAATGATGACTTATGTCTAAAAGTTATTCCTAAGTGATCAATTTAGTAATAACCGTGGGAGCCACATTATTTTCCGCAGTCAAATGCCCGCAAGCCACTAATAAACACAGAGGTGATCAATGCACTAATAAGTAGTAACCAAAGACATCAACATATAAACTTTAATTGATGGGAAAGCAAGTATTAAAGGGAGTGCAATCTTTCGTTGTCACATTACACAAGCCACCAATCCTGATGAATTAAAGTTTGCTAACACAATAAAACAAAACTACTTAATGAATTAAACACATGCAGCACCTTCTTACAGCTCTTGTATCTTTGATTTGGGTGTGTCTTGTGCTGCCTCCTTGACTGAATTCGGTCTTAGGTTAAAACTTTCGGTCTTAGGTTAAAACTTTCTGAACTTTCTAATTCGTCTGGTCTACGGGGTATTTATAGTTTCTGTCTGAGGGAAGATGCGGCGCATCTAAGGAGTAGATGCGGCGCATGTACTTAACTTCGCGTGGGGTCCAAGATTATAATATTCAGGAATATTCGTACACCGCCAGAAGATGCGGCGTAACTCCATGATTAGATGCGGCGCATGTCCTCTTGTATCTTGGATCGTATCTGGTGATATCTTAATAGAGATGCGGCACATGTCATGAGTGAGATGCGGCGCATCTGGAGCAGATTAGTCTTGATCTTCTTCATTTCGGTAGACTCTTAACTTCTTGCATGTTTTGCTCCATAATCAGTCCAAAATCGCTAAGTTTCACCAAATGCTTGTTTTTACCTGAGAATTACAAAAGTAAACGATTAAGTATCAATCCTCATACATAATATAGTAAAACAAGTCAAATTAATAGGATAAATGATAGTAATAAAATGTACTTATTTGAGTTCATCAAATATCCCCCCACTTGAACTTTACTTGTCCCCAAGTAAACCTTAGAATTTCTTTTATGAAAATGTATCCTAAAAGATGTTAGGATTTATTTTTATATTTAAGCATGTATTCGTTTATTTCATAATCACACAACTAAACACTTAACGAATTAGAAGTAAAATAAAATAAGTCGATAAAAGCAAATCTAATCGTTTAACTGTCCAGTCGTGATGAATATTCTATCATAAGCTTGGCAAGTATACACATCTCTACCACTAAAGCTAAGGAATAACAAGTCTAAAGCGGTAAAAAGGGTTTTTAGGCTTAAGGGTCAATTATTCTCTTTCACTATCGATCTCAAATTCCAGAAAAGGCGACAAAATCACAAATACATGATCGAATCCACGAACACGATACTTGCAATTGCTCAAATCCTTAACTCGAATAGGCTAAAGATAGGTCCAAACTTCACCAATAATAATATATCAAAAAGGGCGACAAAATCATAAATACATAGCCGAATCCACGACTACGATACTTAAGATTGCTCAAATCCCTAATCTCAATAAATCAAAGGTTTGGTTGGATAAAGAATAATACAGGGTATGGATAACATTTGGGATATAAATTGGTGTAAAAATAAAAAATAAACAAAACAAATAAATTAAAATCCTAAGTGTGGTTAATCACTATCCCAACCATCCCATGAATAAGACTCATATCATTGAATAACTCACGCTTTAACACTTGAAACGCACGCTTTAGGTAGACACGAATTATACTCAACAAAATCTTAATCAAAGAATAAACCTTAATTGGCGTTCCATAACTGCCAATTCCCATTCAATCCATAGATATAGTACAACAAATAGTGGCCATATCGACCACTTACATAACTTTACATAAGTTGGTTTAACAAACATCCAACTCTCCCTTTTTCTTTTTCTTTTTATTTTTTTTTTCGATTTTTTTTTTTTTTTTTTTTTTTTTTTTTTTTTAAACTTAAAACATAAACATAGATGTGTAAAATTTCACCACATCACTATAACTTTCTTTCCGGATAATTTTGTTCATACTTTTCATACTTCAGAAATAACGGTAATAGCGAAAGTAGTAAACACACGAAAAATAAACTCAAAGATATACAATATTTACTTTCACTCCAATTGCATTGTGCAATTTTCCGACCTAACCAAAGATAATGAATTACGCACGCGAACACAGGTAATGTAAGGAAACACACTTTGCCTATAGCAATCAACCAACCACGGATTCTAATCTACAGGGTAGGCTAAGGTGTAAGGGTGTAACGAAACATTTTAAACATAGGTGTAAGAAACGAAAGGAATGGCTCTGAGTGTTTTTCTAGGGGTATCTTACTCTAAAAATGAGAGTAACAAAAGGTTTATACGGGGGTTAACTAACCAGTGTAGTTAGCTAATAACACATAACATATAAAGGCTATTTGGGTGTAATCCTAGAATTTTACCAATTTAGACAAGTCATTCCAATTATATAAATAATACTCATTATGGTGGTCTCGAATAGTATACAAGCCAAGTTCTAAAGTTTACAAGTCACCGGCACACTCATAGATTTGTGAATTTTGAAAAATCACAATTTTTGAAAATAACGTCATGTGTGCAGCTATGCAACTTAGATCTTAAACAAAAACATGCTAAAAAAAATTTTAAGTTTGATATATTAAGCACATTTTAAGCGTAATTTTTGAAAAAGTTTAGGACAAGTAAATGTTAAGTGTTCTAATTCTCCAATCCCCCCACTTAAGTTAAACAACGTCCTCGTTGTTTGTATAAAAGGTTAAAAACTGGAAAATAAAAGAATTAGAACAGGAAAACTCCCCTGAGATTTGCTCGGTATGATCCTCCATTAGTATAAGAGCAAAAATCATCTTTTTCTTGTGGATTAGAACGTTAAAGCTTCATACTTGATGTATCCACAGGAAATCCAGGAAACTATAATACCACCAAAGCTTTAAAACACACCTAAGATAAGAAAGGTTCAAACTTGCATAATACATTAGTAGTTAGATAAAAATAAAACATAAAAATAAAAACTGAAAATCATCAGGTCAGTCGATGCGCCGTATCTTATTGAAGAAGATACGCCGTATCGAGCCTGGAATAAATACGGATCAGAATAAAGATGCGCCGCATCCTTAACCAGGGATGC
The DNA here is from genome assembly GCA_021014915.2 of Artemisia tridentata subsp. tridentata. Taxonomy (NCBI): domain Eukaryota; kingdom Viridiplantae; phylum Streptophyta; class Magnoliopsida; order Asterales; family Asteraceae; genus Artemisia; species Artemisia tridentata. The sequence continues at coordinate 114,818,559 of CP139509.1, forward strand.
GCCGCATTAAAAATAAACTGATAAATAGTTTTAAAGTCGAAAATAAAAATGCAGAAAAATTAAAATAAGATATGACCATTGCAGGAGATGCGTCGCATCTCAGAATTGAGATGCGCCGTATCCTCATGCAGGCCTGACTGACTCGACACAGAAAACAGAATAATAAAAATTTTCCGGGTTGTCTCCCGGTAAGCACTTGTCTTTATTCCAGAGTCTTCAAGTTAGACTCACGTTCAGCTCAGCAATAAGTCCTTGTCACGGTCCATCCTTCTTCCTTCATCCGAAAGATTTTCCCGTATATCTCTGCGACGTTTTCTTCCGTTCGACTTAATCTAGTATAACTCTTTGTCTTCACCGCAGTATATTCTTCATCAGGACCCAAAGAGTATTTGATGATTTTAAATTTTTCAGAAATAATCATGGGTGGCTCATTGTAAGGAATCCCAAGTAGTTGACACTTTCTTTTGGTGAACTCTTCCTCGTCTTTATCAACAAACTTAAAATAAGGATCCTTAATCAAATAATCATCTAGTTCTTCAATTAACGACTCATTATTATAATCATCTTGAATCGCCTCCCATTCTCTTTCCAAATCATATTGTAACCGTCGACTAAGCTTCGTGAAATCATCAAACTGTTTATGCACCCATTCCCAGAAAGTAGTACCCGATGTTCCCTTAAGTCCTTTCAAGCGTTCAATTCTGCCCTTTTCTTGTAAAGCCTCCGCCTTTTGTGGGCAGTCTTCAACATTATCGTACCACTCATAATCTTCAAAGGTTACATCGTTTCCAACCCGTTTCATCCCAATTATACTTCCCCCATTACAGGTTCCGTCACCTTTATAATCACAGGTCGGCCAAACACTACTCCCGTCCTTGAAAACGAAGGGTGTACAAGTGTGATTAATGTGCGCAAATTCCCATGGTTTATCCCAAACCCATGGTACTTGGTCATTCCATTCATAGTACCAGGTGTTTTTGAAATCGTCATAAGTCTTAAATCCTGGTAGATCTCCAGTAAGCACATCATTGTCGACTTGAAGAAGGTAGTTAAATTCCTTGAATTGCTTGCACAAGGGTGTCTCATAATCGAACAAATCAACGTCTATTCTGAATAATTCTTCGATGCCTTCATTGATTGTTGAATCATGAAGTGACGACCCATAATCGCTTTCTACTTCTTCGTCTTCTCCTCTCATCCAATATACCCATAATGCATCCTTAGTAGCTCGATCCATGCTCTTATGGTTATTAAACTTACTAGCCAACCATTCTGAAAAATCAACATCGTTAGGGTCATGGTTAACGTCAAAGCAAGCCTTTCCAATCATATTCTTTTTTATCTCCATGAACTCGTTAAATTGCTTCTTAAAACTCCGAGTCAACCATGAAGTCATAATCTCCTTGACTTCATTTGTAGGGGCAAATTCCGGACTACCATATTTGAGTTCTAGCCAATCATTGAGGGAGAGGTCTATCAATCTTACCAATCTGCCATGAAATAGTAACTCCGCCAAAGCATAATTCATGTCATTATCCTGATAGTTCTCATTTAATCCCCAGTACTGTTCGGAATAAGGCATGTAAGAGATTTGGGCATTGCTTCCACCACAGTTGTTGTTGCTTGAGTCCGTGTATGCAAGATAGAATTTCCCATCATCTTCTTCGATAGTAGTCCAGTTCAATCCTTCGGCTTCAATGATAGGCCATAAGAGCGACAATTCTTCTCCAGTGTACCTCACAAATACATCATAAGAGAATACCTCTTTGTCAATGTTGCATAAATGCATAAATTCCTTAAAAGCAGCTTCAAGAGGAGTTTCCCAAGAGAATAAATCTGCATCGATCATGAGCACATTGAATGAATCTGAAAACAAGCATTCCTTAGCAAGATATCCGTTAACTGACATGTCTTCCATAGCAAAATCTGTCATCCAAGGTAAAATCATCAGTAGGATTTGTTCGCTAGAAGAGAAACTAATGAATATAGAAACGGATATAAGAATAAAAATATCTGATGTCTGCAGACGATGCGCCGTATCCAAAGAGTTGGATACGCCGTATCTTAATACGTTAAAATTAAATCAGACTTTATTCAGAAAATAGATACGCCGCTTAGAATTTTGAATGCGCCGTATCGAATTAAATAATCAAAAATCAGCTTATCTAATTAAAATTAAATGCGTCGTATTAACGAAAGTTAATGCGCCGTATTTTCGTTACGTTTAAAAAAAAATATCGATTTTTGATTCAGAAAGATGCGCCGTATCGATATAGATCAATGCGTCGTATCTGTTTAATAATTCGCAAACTGTTTTTAATTAAAATAATAGATACGCCGTATCTGCTAAAGCAGATGCGTCGTATGGCGTTAACGTTTAGAAAAAAAATTTTTATCAAAAACAGATACGCCGTATCTGCTAAAGCAGATGCGTCGTATTGCTTTATCGCTTAGAAAAATTTTTCTTATTAAAAACAGATACGCCGTATCTTGGGGAAAAGATGCGTCGTATCGAATTAATTAAACGCGTTGTATTTAAAAAAAATTAAACGCAATACGCCGTATCTGATAAATCAGATGCGCCGTATCGTTTGATTTAGCACAGTACAACGATAGCAGAACAGAAAAATACGAAAAATAAAAACAAAAAATAAAAACACACAAACAAAAACAAACAAAAACAAAAATAAAAGCAAACAAATAACACAAAACAAATAACACACAGTACAACAAATATGCAAAATAATACAATGATGCAATTAATCTAATAAAAAGAAAAACCTAATTAAAATACTAATCAAATTAACAGATAATAACAATTCACTCCCCGGCAGCGGCGCCAAAAACTTGATGCGCGTGATGTGTCGTTGCGGTTTAGCAGTTTTAATGCCTACTCAAGTTTTAAATTTATATTTAGCCGACTTATCAATAACACACACACTTAACGAGCAGTGTACCTGGTCAGTATGAATATAATGGTAAGTAGAGTGTCGATCACTAAGAGTGGAACGTATTATCTCGTTATTCTAATCAGTATTTTAATATCCTAACGCAAGGGGGTTTCAGCCTGAGAGACTGACACGGTTTTGTTTGCAATTAAATAATAAAATAAACCAATAGGCACGAATCAGCAAGTAGCACACACGTACACAGATAAATACTCGAGACAATAAGAGGGCTGTCCTTATGATTAAGTAGATTGTCACTTGTTTTATTGATAGCTTTATATGAAGTATATGTAGTTAATCCTTTCTCGTTGGTCCTAAGCTTATCGGCGAGTAAACCCTTAATGATGACTTATGTCTAAAAGTTATTCCTAAGTGATCAATTTAGTAATAACCGTGGGAGCCACATTATTTTCCGCAGTCAAATGCCCGCAAGCCACTAATAAACACAGAGGTTATCAATGCACTAATAAGTAGTAACCAAAGACATCAACATATAAACTTTAATTGATGGGAAAGCAAGTATTAAAGGGAGTGCAATCTTTCGTTGTCACATTACACAAGCCACCAATCCTGATGAATTAAAGTTTGCTAACACAATAAAACAAAACTACTTAATGAATTAAACACATGCAGCACCTTCTTACAGCTCTTGTATCTTTGATTTGGGTGTGTCTTGTGCTGCCTCCTTGACTGAATTCGGTCTTAGGTTAAAACTTTCGGTCTTAGGTTAAAACTTTCTAATTCGTCTGGTCTACGGGGTATTTATAGTTTCTGTCTGAGGGAAGATGCGGCGCATCTAAGGAGTAGATGCGGCGCATGTACTTAACTTCGCGTGGGGTCCAAGATTATAATATTCAGGAATATTCGTACACCGCCAGAAGATGCGGCGTAACTCCATGATTAGATGCGGCGCATGTCCTCTTGTATCTTGGATCGTATCTGGTGATATCTTAATAGAGATGCGGCGCATGTCATGAGTGAGATGCGGCGCATCTGGAGCAGATTAGTCTTGATCTTCTTCATTTCGGTAGACTCTTAACTTCTTGCATGTTTTGCTCCATAATCAGTCCAAAATCGCTAAGTTTCACCAAATGCTTGTTTTTACCTGAGAATTACAAAAGTAAACGATTAAGTATCAATCCTCATACATAATATAGTAAAACAAGTCAAATTAATAGGATAAATGATAGTAATAAAATGTACTTATTTGAGTTCATCAGCCACCATAACCAAAATCTCATCATGAGCCTTAGAGATGAGTTAAGCTTTAGGTTCTCATACCTTGAGCACCTCCTCACACCACCAATAGGACCCATCATCCTTCCACCTCCACCACCACACAATAGCCCAAACTAAACATACTTATGTTTAGTTGTTCCAATAAATACTTAGGAACCTCTTGAAGTTGGAAGCAAATCTTGAAGCCTCATACCACTATTGATGTTTATGCGTCTTCTTCTTATTTAATTTGCTTCATTGTTGTAGTCATACTCATGTATGACATTTGCTTTATGTTTATGAAATGGGCTTTAATATGGTTGTCTCATGTTTATGTGGCTACTTAGCTAATATTTGTTGGATATTTGTCAAAAGTGCTACTTGTTAGATATTGTATATATGTCTTCTAACTTTGTTTTGTAGCACGAATCATTGCTTAATTCCTTGGTTTTTCCAAATGAGGGGGAGTATACATCAAGGGGGAGCCTTGCAACCTTTTTGCTTCGACAAAAAGGGGGAGAAATGGGAGTAAACTCATTAAAAACTTGTTAAAACTAATTTTAACTTAAAATGAGTTTATGTTTTGTCATCATCAAAAAGGGGGAGATTGTTGATGCAAATAATGTTCTAAAAACGTTATTCATATCTTTCGATTACTTCACATTTTGAGGATGACAAAATGTGAAATCACGTTACGTTAAAATTAACGTAAACAAGTTTTTAATCGGAAGATCCCGTTTCCACGCAAATCACTCTAGAACAAACTTACAACTTGACAAATGATCAAAGAAGTGATTTTGGGTTTTAAGACTTCACATTTTAATGTGACAAAACATTTTTTTAAAAATATACATGACAAATTATTTTTGAATAATTAAGAAATGTTTTAATGGAAAAATAAGTTTAAAAATCATAACAGCTATTTTTCCCCCCAAAATCAGCTCCAAACTTCCCCAAATAAGTTTTCACCAGAAAAGACAAAATTTGGAGCGTCTTTGTCTGGGACGGCTCCACGGTTCCACTAAATTTAGTGGAGCCGTGGGTGATTTAGTGGAGCCATCCACCTGTAACATTCAGATTTTCTTTGCCTATAAATACCAACCCACTTTACAGATTTTAGGCACCCTTTCACACACAGAAACTTCTGAGTTTAAACCTCTCACACCATTTTCTTTTCTTGATCATTTAGTTTAGTTTTTCTTTTGTTCAAGAGTGATCCAATCATCCAACTTAGAGATCCTCTTCATTCCTCTTCAATAGCAAGAGAAGAACACAAAGTATCCAAGTTGATACAAGGTGTTGTCATTCCTTTTCAAGTGCAAGAGAAGAACTCAAGGTATCCAAGAAGATACAAGAGTTATAGTTGCTAGGTTGTTTGTAACACTTGTTACATACTTGATTGTATCATAGCATACATCAAGATCATTTTTCTTTTGTGAGAGTGTGAGTGAAGATCATTGTGATCTTACAAGAGATAGTGAACATCTCTTGAAGCCATTGGGCTTGTGTGATTGATCAAGAAGATCAAGGGTCATTAGGATAGTGTTAGTCAAGTAAGTGTTGATCATTGTGATCGTGTCGAGATCTTGGTGATCTCTTGAAGCCATTGGGCTTGAGTGTTTGATCAAGTGGATCGTGGTAGATTGGTGCTAGCTAAGATTAGCACTCGACATCTAGCTTAGTGTCGGAAATAGGAAAAGCGACGTGTACGGTTTTCTCCGCCTTAAGGGAGGTTGTTGACATAGTGCTTGAAACTCTCGAGTGTGGTACTCGGGGAGTGGAGTAGGGCAAAGAGGTGCTTCGTAGCCGAACCACTATAAATCTTTTTGTCCCGGTTTGGTCTTTCCAACTTTTCTCTTTACTTACTTTACTTATTATTAGTTAGTTTAGTGTGTAGTTCATATTGGTCTTGATTGATTACACATAAGATTCGAATCAAGGTTTTTAGTAAGTAAACTTTTAAGAAGATTTTAAAAGTGTTGAAAAACCGGTAAAACTATTCACCCCCCCCCCCCTTCTAGTTTTCCACACACGTTTTGTAGGTTTGTGTGATTTATGGATGGCTCGAATATTAACTTATGGTGCCAACAAAGGTTGGAAGTGCTTGTTGATATTAGACAAGCTTATATGGTAGATATCGTGCTCGAAGTAATGTTGAACCCCCAAGTTGATGTTTAAGTATTGTAAAATGAATTAGAAATGTTGTCAAGTGTACAAGTCCAAGTCTTGGTTTTGAAGTAATAGTCGTGTGTATGGTGTAATTTATATTTGAAAGTGGGTCAAAAAAGGGTTTTTACCAAGACACTCATAGCTTTATAAAGCACATGTTCACGAGTCTTTTATACCAAGTATAGTTATGAAAATGAAGTGTTATGATGTTTAAATAATTTCTGGAAATCCTTGTGATGTGTCGGGTCACGGGAGTCGAGTTTTGGGTCAAAAGGAAAGTCGGGAGAAGTTTGTGTAGTCCTGAGGCTCTTAGCCGCCGGCTATGGGGTCTTCTGAGGCCTCCATTTGCAGCTGAAGATTGATTCCAATCGTGCGGCTGTGAGCAGTTCAAATTTCGGCCATTTTATAGATTTTGTATAAAATCAACCGTAAATTGTTAGAAGTCGTGCCACCCGTTTTTTTAAAGGTATTTGAGTCTAGTTTCATTTAAAAATACTTTCATGAGCTGGTTCTAAACAAAAATATATGAGAGTCTTTGATTTGTAACAGAAAGTCTTTTCGGGTTAAGCCGTTGCGCGAAAATTATTTTGGTCAAATTGGTCAAAGTAGTAAAGGGGTGTTTCACTAAATAAAATGGAGAACTAGAATTTGTTGGCAAACTTGTGTGTTAACTAGATTACTTGATGAATGTTGGCAAAAAATTGATGTAGCAAACTAGTGGTGTAGCGAAACAAACTAAAAACCCATGCCGAACTTATCAAGCGTACGATACTATTGAGTTTGTTACGCCTTTTAGTTTGCTAAAATGTTATCCAACGAACTTATATTCAACTAATCAAATCAACTCAACAACAAGCTATTAAATTCAACCAACGAACAAAATTTAAGCAGCGTTCAACTAGCTTCAACCAACAAACAAACAAACCCCGAAGTTACTATTGTTCAACCAAAAACTCCTAATCAACCATTTTACCCATTCAAATGTCCAATTAACTCATTTAATTAAGCTAATTATCAATTTATAACACTTCTAAGTACTTTCTAGCCACAAAAACCTAGTTCCTTTCAATATTTTCCTTCCAAAACTGAAAACACTCAAATCAATAAGTATGAATCTATCTCAACACCTATAATCTAATCCTAATCACTTTTATTCAATCAATTTTAACAATTCTGCAAATCCTGTGATTTTGAAGGTACAAATATGATGAGATATTGAGCCAGTGAAGAAGATAGATGTAATCAATATTCAACCTATCACTCTTATATCAATTGTTGGATCATACACATGCATATTGATTCGTGTTTAGTGTGTGTAGTGTGTGTGTGAATCGTGCGTGTGTAAAGAGAGAGTCCAGAGAGAATTTATCCTCAGTTAATGTAGGACTGAAAATATGTAAGATTTATGTGGTTCGGGAGGTCTAGGTTGATCAAAGAAGTTGAAAGCCTTCATCTTTCTAGTGAGAGAAAGAGTAGAGAGAGGGTGAAAGAAAACAATGTTTATTAGATTAGAACAAATGAAGGTTACACAATGATTTTCGCACACCCCTCATGGAGAGTCATGAGGGGTATTTATAAGCTCAATACAATATAAGTTTGCCAATTGTACAATAGTAGTCCTTGCGGGCACTACTTACTACGAATCTAGTCCAATTCACATGTAAGACGTTATCTTCACATACTAGTGAGGCTAACAATCTCCCTCCAAGATATCGTCACACGTGAATGGTTACAATGAGACCTATAAACAAAGTAAATTACAATAATAATAAACAATGTTGACGTTGTTGAAGCACATAGTCTCTGTAGTCTAGATACTGAGGCAGACTTGAAGTTCTCTCTTCCGACGATCTCGGCTTTGATCTTTGGCACTCTGAACTTCAAATGTAATGGTCCAGTTAGGTTATTACTCCATCCTAACTAGTGAGCCTTTTTCTTTCTTTTATCTGCTCCCTCCTGAACTTACAACTCTTTTTCATCAAATCACACAACGAAAGATGCAGCGGATAAAGTAGACACTTGACTGTAGCACCGTGGTTGTCGTTCGGGGAGCAACATAACAACATAACTCACATAAATTTGCATCTAAGTTGGTAATAATCCCCGATGTACACATTATTGGTACCTCATCGGTTCCAGATTAAGCACAGTTCCCTCAATCAATCCAATCACAGAAGACGAAACACTACTTTTTCCTTCATGTACTTCTCCCTCCTGATGGTTGCGAGTTATCAGAATCATCATACTGTTGTGTACATGCTGTAGAATTACCTTTTACTTGTGAAATATCAAAGCCATAACTTGTTTAAACATAATTTCGTGAGAATATGTCGAAAAAAGTACTCTCAATACACTTCTCTCAAACCAACCTTTAAACGAACCTCTTTTTAATTCACCAGCTAATAGTAATGACCACTGTAAGATCCTACAAAAATCCGTTACGATAATCTTTGTCAATTAATAATAACCTCGACTTCCCGTCTAACAAAGCCCAATTTTACGGGGAAATTTAAATTTTTTTTTTCTCTAATATACTATGCTCACGACCAGCACAAGATTAAGATAAGCCTACATATTTTATATGAACTATTTTCACTTTGTTATTTTTATTTTTATACTCTTTACATAGTATGAATATTCAAACCTATTAGATTTTATTATCATATACGTTCTCCGTTAAACATATCACACAACTAATATAACTAGTTGGAATATATTAATAAACGTTGATATTTTTATAAACATTATATTTTTACGTTACCCGATCTTGAGTTTCGTAACTTAAGGACTTAACGTTAGTAATTACCGGGATCAAACTATAGCCTAAACTAATAATATGTGTCCTAAATATGCTACATATCATGCAAATCATAAATACATGCAATTTTGACACATACGTTGCACTATTTATTTTACATATAAATATCTAAATGTGTATATAGTATACTCCATATATAAATATAAGAAATGAAAGCATGTCACATATCATGTTCATACCATATTTCCATCAGATCCACATGTGCTACATACTTACCGTAAAAGGCAACAACTAACTCAAATGTTAACGTGTAATATCTGTTCACCAAGCTCAACTCCAAAGCCCAAAAATCTCATTCTTTATTTCCTTAACAGTCGACTGGAACCACATCAAAACATCCATCCTGTTTTCTCCAAAATTTAAAACACAACTTATATATATTTTTTTGTACCTTCTAAAATAATTAGGACTTCGAGTTTCAGCTTTTGATATGAATGTTTGACACGTTAAATTAAACCAAAGTAAGATGAGCTTGGCCAACCCATTCGGTACATAAGAAAATTTATAACTTTACCAAATCGACCCATAGTTGTTTGCACTTGATTTTAATGTTTTTCTTAGTTCCTAGACATGTTATTAAAAGTATTCAACAACCAAGAACTTAATGATATACGCTAAAAACAATTTCTTTAAACCTTCATGTATCTAGTCGACATATGCAAATAATACAAACCAACTCATACTTGTTTTCCTTACATACATAATAAATATTTAAGTTCCAATAACAGTAGGCATGGTGTGGATGAATATAAAACACATATAACACTATAGGGAAGTTGGTGCAAGTTATGGTTATAATATAAACACATATACTATACATGTGTATATATATATGCACACGCAACCTTTCTCCTTCACCACCTCTTCTACATGACTCACTATCATCCTTACAAGCTTCTCTCAACCCTTAAACACACTACAAGCGACCAGAAACATGTACAACCGATTTCAAGTTTCATTCGAAAAATAATATAAGTCGATATTAACAAGCTTGTGGAGTTTTTGTTCTTTCAAAACCTTCTCTACACGATCACTCACCACTTTAGGGATGTGGTAAGTCTCCTAATCTCATTTTCAATTCATATCTCACGTCTTCATATCCCACATGCACAATATTTTCTTTGGCTCGAACGTGTTTCATTTTAGTTATTATACGTATAAGTATTTGTTATACTTCGATTTCTATAGCATGTCTCCTATTATGGTAGGCTTAAGGACTCATTTACATCATAATATAACGTGTACAATTTGTTTATAAGTCAAAACGAGACCCAAAATAAATTAAAGTCAAACCGGGTGAAAATCTAATCTAAGTATTTTCTTTGTACAAAACTGTCCCGAACAGCCTACAAAATGCCCCATTCATTCCGAAATTATACACACAACATACCAATGTTTTTGCACAAACCTATTGTTGACCTGGCTAGTTAAAAGATTCATGTTTTAAACTTTCCCTCATAAGCTCTAATAAGCTCTTAAAAAGCCATGGTTTATAAGCTACTCGACCAGATTTAAGGACTTAGAAAAATATTGAGTTTTTCAGATTAAAACAGTTTCGACTAGGCCACAAAACAGTATTTTATATTCGAATTTTTGTACATAGCAACCCAAAGTTTTTGCTCAGTTCGAAAGACCACCTGGCAAGCTACAGTTTTCATGTTTTGACTTTGACCCCATAAGCTCAACCCGACACTTAAAATTTCCTCTTTTAATTGTCACTTGCTAGCATTATTATTTCAATTCCAGAAAGTTTAAAAATAGTTTTTCGATTGGGCTTAGTTTGAGCCCAATAAGTTTTTGTGATCTAACAGCCCAATAGGCCCATGTGATATATTTTTAGAATCATAAAAATAGCCCAAGTCTAGGCTCAAAACTATTTTCACGCCCTCGCCTCTAAATTTAGTAACGGGCCTTAAGTTAAATCGTTAATTGGCCCATTAATATGAAAATAAGCTCTTTTTCAGAATAAGCACTTAGAATAAGCTAAAATCAACTTAATAAAGTTATAGAAATTTTCAGAATATTTTTCCCGTCATTTTTATGCAAAAAGGACTAAAAATGTAACGCGAGTTAACCGGAAGGACCAAAACTGCCAAACCGTGAAACCCATGGACTGAAGCTGTGAAAACAGTTTATAAAGGACTTAAATTGACATACCATTGAACTCCGAGCCTTATATGGACATATGGACAAGATTTGGACTATTATGGACTTTGGACTTAACCGAGGACTAACGACGTAACGCGATCGCAGTTAGACTAAAAAGTGTAAATCTGAAAAGAACAAGGACCTATTTAACTTTACTTGACATTCTTATTTATTTTCTATTTTCACCCATCATTTCATATGCATGTTTCATTTTAGTTATGCATTGTTTAAGGTTTCGATAATTAGAAATGTTAGCAATTTCACTTGCATATTATTTCAGCATATTTCGGGAAAGTAATATTTTGGGTCATTTGAGATAAGAACCGGGATGATATTATAGATATTATATTCTTAACTTGAAGCATTTTAGGCATATCACACACTCACATCACCGATCAAATCGTTATACGATTTATCCTTTCCACATTCGTTATTAGTCGTAAATTAGACTCTTAGACTTCGCTTATATTCAGGTCTAGTATTGAAGAAGTTTTCGTGATCGTTTACTAGCTCTTATAATTTCGTCTTGCCAGATACGCTCCAGGTGAGTCGTGGCCCCTACTTTTCACACTTGTTTTTAATAACTCTTTTGGGGGAGATACATGCTTTAACTGTTTTATATTACTTGAAAATTCTCATGAATTGCTCAAAACTATCAACTACGCTTTACCTATTTGAATTATACTTGAAAGGAATACATGCTCAATATATGTGCAAATTGTCTGTTTAGCTTAAACACGGAACTTGAAACATAACATCTCTGAACTACTTGATGTAACATGATACTAAGGATTACTGTATGCATTCATGTGACAAATGAATGAACTGTTACTTATTATAATATTTCTATATTCCACTGGAAATAATTGCCAAGATCAGAATACGTGTATTTTATGAACCTTGAGACCTTTTATTGCCTAAGCACACCTTATTGCCAAAAAGACCCTTTATCATGAGCCATTAATCACTGCGGTGAGCGCGAATATAGCAACAGCTTCGAAACCTGTTGGAGGACTGACAACCTATCCCACTAATACTGTGACGGAATGCTTAATCGCTAGTCGTATTAGTCGCGATGCGCTATATTTGAGAAAAATAGGAAGTGGCAAATCACCTATTACACGAGGGCATAAACTTTCGTCATTAATTTGGTGAACACTCCGTTTTACGGTACTCTGTTAACGTTTTGCGTGTCATGAGGCTTAGGGCAATATAACTTTATGAATATATGAATGTTTCATATATATCCTAGGATACAGCTGTATTAGAAGACCACCACTTTACATTGATAGACTTCAGATTCTAGATTATCATTCCCACTATGTAATATGACTGTGAATCCTGTACTTGAACTTTAACTGTACTATATGTGACTTAAATGAGAATTCTGCACGAGGCAAACCAAAATGCTTGATATATCATTACATTTAAAAGCTGACTCAACATCCCATTTCGAGCATATAACATCGTAGCTCAATTTCATTTAAAATATGAAACTTCTGATTTTAAAGATCATACATTATTTACTTGTGGATTTTATATAACGCAACTCTTTATTTAGAACTATTATCACCATACACCTTTCAAAGAAAGATATTTTCTATCAAACTCCACGAACTCACCAACCATTGTGTTGACGTTTTAAGCATGTTTATCTCAGGTAATTAACGGAGCAGGACAAGACACGGAGCGGGCATCTTCTACTCTGATAAATAAACTGGTGTAAAATCAAATATGTCATTCTTTCCAAATTATCACATTTTCTCATGGGATTTTCAAATCGAATAATTCACTTTTGTATCAATAATATTCTTTTGAATGACATATAACTTTCAAAACGCCCCTTCCGGGCCGTTTTCTGAGATTTAAACTTCGATCCTCACCGTAACACCCAAATTACTTTTCCGCTGCCACAAACCAAATTTGGGGGTGTTACAGTTTGGTATCAGAGCCTATGGTTATAGAGAATCAAACATTTTAAAACATCGAACTATAACCACATTTTCAAAATAAATGATTTTACACCTTATCATCTTATGCCTTCCGTGTCTACAGACTGCCGTACTCAATACATTACCTATTAAGATTATTTGTACTAATCTTTACATGCTTAATGTTTATTCTTCACACATTACGCACCATATTATTTCACACTCGACGTTACACCTTAAACGTATCATTACTCATAATTCCTATTTTCGATTGCTACAGAAACATGTCTTCTCTACCCGTTGACATCGCTAAGACAACCCCTTCTACTACCCATGTATCGTCTAGCTATCATATCATACCAAATATTGAAGATCCTTATGTACAAATGTCACAACCTCAGCCTGACATAAAACTTACTCAAAACTCATCTTCGTCATCACCTACTCACTCCCCTCCACGTCATAAACTTAGGAGAGCAACTGAATCCTATTCAGATCCGATTGGTGGTCAACCAACATTTGAAATTGGACAAAGTTCGCGTCAAGAAATGACCTGGGAAAACATCAACCTAAATTCTCCCTTACCCAATACCTCAGATTTCTCCATGCCAGATGTCCCGAACAATGTGTCCTCACCCAAATCTCCTGACTACAATGTAAACACCCGAGACTCCATATGGATTCGCCTTCACCAACACACCAGCATACTAAACGCTCACTCTGAACAGTTAAAAGAGTTACATCCATTACGATTTGAATGGTTCGACCGTAACATTGATACCCTGTTCAAGAGGACCGATGCTGAGAGACGAGAAGTGTTTGGTTTAGGAGTAAATATTGGTAACATGAAGGACAACTATGAACAAGAACTTAGAAACTTGGATGCCAGAACCCGCTGTTTAGGTAGAGGCCATACTCAAACCCACATTAGAATTGAAGACATTGAAAGAGCATTATGGTTAGCTAGAGACACAGCAAGAACCCAAAGCCAAAAGATTGCAGCCTTGGAAAACATGTTAGCTAATCAGATGAATGCATGCCAAGAACGTTTCTCGGCCATGGAAGCTGCACAACTGGATCTTGAGGCAGAAGTTAGACGTCTACGTCAGAGACGTAACTGATCTTAAGTATCGTTACTGTACTAAATAAACCAAATAGTTTTGGTTAGTAGTTCATGTAGTTCCAATAACTTCCAGAGCTTGTAATCGACTTTTAATGTATAATAGCTATCCTTTCGTATACTTTCCTGTTGGAAACAAATTCCTCTCATTCAACCTTATCATGATGCTGTAAGTGCAAAGAGTCATGCAAAACCTCACTAATTGTTACTCTCTTGAATAAACAAATAATTCCACATGAATCAATGAAACATAGAATTCCAAGAACAAATATTCAGAAGAAACTTGATGAATGAAGAGGAAGTTGTTAAACTTCAACTGTTGTGAATAAATTCATGTACTCCTTAATAATCGCATATCAAGAGTTGATTATTATTTTACGATGCTACCTAGACACATCGTACTTCTATGATCCTCAGTTGATTTGATTTCGTATTGAGACCACATTGTTAGCATTAATATACAAAATATCTTACTATTTGAATTATTCTAACAATAAAGTGAATACTAAATCAACGTTTCGTGTAATGTTCATAAGGAATGGACAGCATGAACCGCGTAGTGCCCACAACAATCATGACCCCTAAAACCATCGAGGAAATGGTAAACAAAATCGTTGAAGTGGTAATGGAAGTCACCTCAACAGTCCGTCTAAACGACAATGATATGACAAGCAAAGAAAGAAAGAAGTTTATACCTTGTAAGCATAACCATGAACGTTTCATGGGATGTAGGCCAGCATGCTTAAAGAAGTCAAGGACAACAACTAAACCGATCCGCACGTGTACCCAAAGAATTAGGCAGGATATTGCACTTAAGAAAAATAACCAAAAGCAAAGACATGAGGAGAAAAGACCCTTTACCCTCAACGAATGCGAGTTTCACAATGATGTTTGCACCCGCAATCATCTACAAGACCGCATTGACTACCTTCGCCAGCAAAGGCTCGGCTCAGAAATGGAAGGAAACTACGTCACCACCCATACCAACCGAGACAACTACCGTGGAAATAAACCCATGTGCCTAAAATGTAAGATGCATCACACCGGATATTGCACTGCAATATGCGGAAGGTGCAAGAGGACAGGCCACAAGACAAGTGACTGCAAAGTTATGGAAAGTAAGGAGCAGCATTCATCCATAAAATGCCACGGATGTGGTGCAATAGGGCATTACAAGAGCCATTGCCCAAACTACAATGCCAACTGGAAGGACAAGATGGATGTAAAAGAATGAAGACTCGTTAAAAGAGCCCAGTAGTACCAAAGAATGACCTATAGGTTAAGCAGATGTATGGATTCCTGCTGTAAAATAAATAAACTCTAGTTTAGGACTATCTAAGTTGTATTTCCGTTTGTATTTACCTTAGGTACAATGGAGGTAACCTAAGTGTAAAAGTTATCTTTCTACCGTGTGAAAAAATCTACCTTGTAATATTTCCATGATAATAAAAATCTACGTCTATTTCCATTTCCATTACACCTCTCTACTATTAGTCGTTATGTAACAAATACATTAATAGTACCTCAAGAATTTAATTAATTTTATCATGATCAAATACTAAGTTGTTACCATATTGCAATGGAATCCCACTTAAAACCTAAGTATATATCCAAGATGTCCAAATGTTATCTTAGAAAATTTTGACTTATCCTCGAAAAATGAACAGAAACTTATATTATTATTTTTATCAGAAACAGCCTGACTTTGTGACAAAATTATTACAACTAAATCAGATAAAACTCTTTGAAGAAACATAAATGCCGAACCACGAGTTACATCATTTGGTCCTAAATTATACATAGCCTAGCTACCTATGTATAATTTAGGAAGAATCATGTTATAAATGGGACAGCTATCCTTTCAAAATTTTAATAACAACTTTCATCCCAACAACAGAATCTTGAGACAAAATAATTTGTTCATAAACTTTACTTTTTAACCAACCCCAGTCAGATCTACACCCATCACTCATTTCACTATTATATGAAGACAAGAAATTACGAAAATTTGAAACTTTAAAAATTCACAACAACCTACGAAAAACACAACCAACATAAGATTTTATTAGAAACCATGGAGGTTAATACATAACGAGATGATTAACATCGAAAGTGCTAAACAGTACATGAAACACAACATAAAACATACAACCTTCAATCGGTTGGCCTACTATAGAAACAAACACTACCCCCAACCCAACCATAGCAAGACCCACCATAGGATGAAGTACCCTGATTATTCTGAAGACACACAAAAGCGAACCATTAAACATAACAACTTAACATAAACCTAAACGAGAATTTATTCCACATTACATCGACCCACAACAAAGCTACATTTTAAGCACCTAAGCGCGACCCTCACTTCCAGAAATTATCCGCAAAAATCGTTAGGATTGTGAGGGGTACAATAACCAACAAGTATCCGATCCAACCACGGGTATCTTCGCCGGGAAGAAAAGCCAAACCAGCAACGACGAAAATGATGAACATGGCTGCAAATAATATGGCGATCGGTGGCATTTTGTTTGGAAGAAGAAGTTGAATGAAGGAGATGAAATTTGAATGAGAAGAATAATTGAAAAGGTGAAAAGGGAATAAAGTGGAGGAAAAAGAAGAAAGTTAAATAGGAAAAGTAGGTAAAAATAGTACCCGCTATTTTACTATTCACTATCATTAAATTTCAAACCGCTAGCATTAAAAATTCCCTAGTACCGACCATTAGAACTCTAAACATTAAGTGTTAAGTGTTCCCTACTTTTGACTGTTAATTTCACTATTCGTGGCCTATGAATTCAATTATTGACCCAACTTTCGAATTTAATTCATTTGGTACGAATAAATCTAGCGAGAATCTCGCTTCTTTGATGTTCAAATAAGAAATATCTCGACAATCTCTTCCGTAAACTCTCACCTCAGCACATCATCTTTTTCAATACCTATCACGGACTGAACTTCGGGACGAAGTTCAAAATTGAGGGGTAGATACTGTAAGATCCTACAAAAATCCGTTACGATAATCTTTGTCAATTAATAATAACCTCGACTTCCCGTCTAACAAAGCCCAATTTTACGGGGAAATTTAAATTTTTTTTTTCTCTAATATACTATGCTCACGACCAGCACAAGATTAAGATAAGCCTACATATTTTATATGAACTATTTTCACTTTATTATTTTTATTTTTATACTCTTTACATAGTATGAATATTCAAACCTATTAGATTTTATTATCATATACGTTCTCCGTTAAACATATCACACAACTAATATAACTAGTTGGAATATATTAATAAACGTTGATATTTTTATAAACATTATATTTTTACGTTACCCGATCTTGAGTTTCGTAACTTAAGGACTTAACGTTAGTAATTACCGGGATCAAACTATAGCCTAAACTAATAATATGTGTCCTAAATATGCTACATATCATGCAAATCATAAATACATGCAATTTTGACACATACGTTGCACTATTTATTTTACATATAAATATCTAAATGTGTATATAGTATACTCCATATATAAATATAAGAAATGAAAGCATGTCACATATCATGTTCATACCATATTTCCATCAGATCCACATGTGCTACATACTTACCGTAAAAGGCAACAACTAACTCAAATGTTAACGTGTAATATCTGTTCACCAAGCTCAACTCCAAAGCCCAAAAATCTCATTCTTTATTTCCTTAACAGTCGACTGGAACCACATCAAAACATCCATCCTGTTTTCTCCAAAATTTAAAACACAACTTATATATATTTTTTTGTACCTTCTAAAATAATTAGGACTTCGAGTTTCAGCTTTTGATATGAATGTTTGACACGTTAAATTAAACCAAAGTAAGATGAGCTTGGCCAACCCATTCGGTACATAAGAAAATTTATAACTTTACCAAATCGACCCATAGTTGTTTGCACTTGATTTTAATGTTTTTCTTAGTTCCTAGACATGTTATTAAAAGTATTCAACAACCAAGAACTTAATGATATACGCTAAAAACAATTTCTTTAAACCTTCATGTATCTAGTCGACATATGCAAATAATACAAACCAACTCATACTTGTTTTCCTTACATACATAATAAATATTTAAGTTCCAATAACAGTAGGCATGGTGTGGATGAATATAAAACACATATAACACTATAGGGAAGTTGGTGCAAGTTATGGTTATAATATAAACACATATACTATACATGTGTATATATATATGCACACGCAACCTTTCTCCTTCACCACCTCTTCTACATGACTCACTATCATCCTTACAAGCTTCTCTCAACCCTTAAACACACTACAAGCGACCAGAAACATGTACAACCGATTTCAAGTTTCATTCGAAAAATAATATAAGTCGATATTAACAAGCTTGTGGAGTTTTTGTTCTTTCAAAACCTTCTCTACACGATCACTCACCACTTTAGGGATGTGGTAAGTCTCCTAATCTCATTTTCAATTCATATCTCACGTCTTCATATCACACATGCACAATATTTTCTTTGGCTCGAACGTGTTTCATTCTAGTTATTATACGTATAAGTATTTGTTATACTTCGATTTCTATAGCATGTCTCCTATTATGGTAGGCTTAAGGACTCATTTACATCATAATATAACGTGTACAATTTGTTTATAAGTCAAAACGAGACCCAAAATAAATTAAAGTCAAACCGGGTGAAAATCTAATCTAAGTATTTTCTTTGTACAAAACTGTCCCGAACAGCCTACAAAATGCCCCATTCATTCCGAAATTATACACACAACATACCAATGTTTTTGCACAAACCTATTGTTGACCTGGCTAGTTAAAAGATTCATGTTTTAAACTTTCCCTCATAAGCTCTAATAAGCTCTTAAAAAGCCATGGTTTATAAGCTACTCGACCAGATTTAAGGACTTAGAAAAATATTGAGTTTTTCAGATTAAAACAGTTTCGACTAGGCCACAAAACAGTATTTTATATTCGAATTTTTGTACATAGCAACCCAAAGTTTTTGCTCAGTTCGAAAGACCACCTGGCAAGCTACAGTTTTCATGTTTTGACTTTGACCCCATAAGCTCAACCCGACACTTAAAATTTCCTCTTTTAATTGTCACTTGCTAGCATTATTATTTCAATTCCAGAAAGTTTAAAAATAGTTTTTCGATTGGGCTTAGTTTGAGCCCAATAAGTTTTTGTGATCTAACAGCCCAATAGGCCCATGTGATATATTTTTAGAATCATAAAAATAGCCCAAGTCTAGGCTCAAAACTATTTTCACGCCCTCGCCTCTAAATTTAGTAACGGGCCTTAAGTTAAATCGTTAATTGGCCCATTAATATGAAAATAAGCTCTTTTTCAGAATAAGCACTTAGAATAAGCTAAAATCAACTTAATAAAGTTATAGAAATTTTCAGAATATTTTTCCCGTCATTTTTATGCAAAAAGGACTAAAAATGTAACGCGAGTTAACCGGAAGGACCAAAACTGCCAAACCGTGAAACCCATGGACTGAAGCTGTGAAAACAGTTTATAAAGGACTTAAATTGACATACCATTGAACTCCGAGCCTTATATGGACATATGGACAAGATTTGGACTATTATGGACTTTGGACTTAACCGAGGACTAACGACGTAACGCGATCGCAGTTAGACTAAAAAGTGTAAATCTGAAAAGAACAAGGACCTATTTAACTTTACTTGACATTCTTATTTATTTTCTATTTTCACCCATCATTTCATATGCATGTTTCATTTTAGTTATGCATTGTTTAAGGTTTCGATAATTAGAAATGTTAGCAATTTCACTTGCATATTATTTCAGCATATTTCGGGAAAGTAATATTTTGGGTCATTTGAGATAAGAACCGGGATGATATTATAGATATTATATTCTTAACTTGAAGCATTTTAGGCATATCACACACTCACATCACCGATCAAATCGTTATACGATTTATCCTTTCCACATTCGTTATTAGTCGTAAATTAGACTCTTAGACTTCGCTTATATTCAGGTCTAGTATTGAAGAAGTTTTCGTGATCGTTTACTAGCTCTTATAATTTCGTCTTGCCAGATACGCTCCAGGTGAGTCGTGGCCCCTACTTTTCACACTTGTTTTTAATAACTCTTTTGGGGGAGATACATGCTTTAACTGTTTTATATTACTTGAAAATTCTCATGAATTGCTCAAAACTATCAACTACGCTTTACCTATTTGAATTATACTTGAAAGGAATACATGCTCAATATATGTGCAAATTGTCTGTTTAGCTTAAACACGGAACTTGAAACATAACATCTCTGAACTACTTGATGTAACATGATACTAAGGATTACTGTATGCATTCATGTGACAAATGAATGAACTGTTACTTATTATAATATTTCTATATTCCACTGGAAATAATTGCCAAGATCAGAATACGTGTATTTTATGAACCTTGAGACCTTTTATTGCCTAAGCACACCTTATTGCCAAAAAGACCCTTTATCATGAGCCATTAATCACTGCGGTGAGCGCGAATATAGCAACAGCTTCGAAACCTGTTGGAGGACTGACAACCTATCCCACTAATACTGTGACGGAATGCTTAATCGCTAGTCGTATTAGTCGCGATGCGCTATATTTGAGAAAAATAGGAAGTGGCAAATCACCTATTACACGAGGGCATAAACTTTCGTCATTAATTTGGTGAACACTCCGTTTTATGGTACTCTGTTAACGTTTTGCGTGTCATGAGGCTTAGGGCAATATAACTTTATGAATATATGAATGTTTCATATATATCCTAGGATACAGCTGTATTAGAAGACCACCACTTTACATTGATAGACTTCAGATTCTAGATTATCATTCCCACTATGTAATATGACTGTGAATCCTGTACTTGAACTTTAACTGTACTATATGTGACTTAAATGAGAATTCTGCACGAGGCAAACCAAAATGCTTGATATATCATTACATTTAAAAGCTGACTCAACATCCCATTTCGAGCATATAACAACGTAGCTCAATTTCATTTAAAATATGAAACTTCTGATTTTAAAGATCATACATTATTTACTTGTGGATTTTATATAACGCAACTCTTTATTTAGAACTATTATCACCATACACCTTTCAAAGAAAGATATTTTCTATCAAACTCCACGAACTCACCAACCATTGTGTTGACGTTTTAAGCATGTTTATCTCAGGTAATTAACGGAGCAGGACAAGACACGGAGCGGGCATCTTCTACTCTGATAAATAAACTGGTGTAAAATCAAATATGTCATTCTTTCCAAATTATCACATTTTCTCATGGGATTTTCAAATCGAATAATTCACTTTTGTATCAATAATATTCTTTTGAATCACATATAACTTTCAAAACGCCCCTTCCGGGCCGTTTTCTGAAATTTAAACCTCGATCCTCACCGTAACACCCTAATTACTTTTCCGCTGCCACAAACCAAATTAGGGGGTGTTACACCAGCTAATAGTAATGACCACTGATGGAGACAACCCGATATGACCAACTTGAAAAAGAAGTAAAGACCCCAACTTTGTGACTTAATGCTTGTACTAATTCACCTCTTGAACAATCCACAATTTCATGTGACACTGAGTACTACAACGTAACTCCTTAAAGTGATAGCTATACACTGTGAGCACTACAATGTAACTCCTTACGTCAGTTATAACCAGATTTTCAAGTCTTAATCACTATGAAAAATGCCCAGACAAGTTATCTTGAGACATGCAACCAACCAACCAACGTCTCTAAGATAAATAAGTATACTCTTGAAATGTCACTTCAAAATCAAATCAATAATACCGTACAAAAACCTCGTGGTCACTTTGTTAAAGTTAACAATGCTAGCCATGAAATTAGTATCCCCGTGAAAATTAGTATATCCGAAATACCACTCTTAGTCCAATAATTATCACAAATTTTGGCTAACTTTATCATTAAACCAAAAATTTGCAGCCCATGAAATCATTTTTTGAATTTAGCCCAAAAATCGCGTCAGCCCAGTTCATTTAATCATTTGAGACCCGATCCAATAACCAAATGATTATAACCGTACTTATGATATAACCTAAACACGTTGTATCCTTTCACTCTAACCCTAAAACACACATCTTATTTTCATTCGCCCCCATCACCAAAAAGATCTTACCTAACTTGTATCTTCCATCAAAATCAGTCATCAACCAAATCTCATAGCACCTTATGGCTTTTTGATAATCAATCTCAAAAATCAAAGCACTTGTAGCCACACACCTCCATATCACTTCAAATAACAAGACACAAATCAGCTTGCCTTCTTTCGAGCTCAAAATGAATTACAAGTACCTTGCTTGGTGCTTGAATCATTCACACGATATCACAATTGAGCACCATGAGCACTAATTTATCTTGTACCTGCTTCGAAGAACCCAAGGAGTACTTACGGCTTTAAGATCTTCTTGAAAGGTGGTTTTTCGTTATGTGTTTAAACCGATTGAAAGAAAAATGATAACAATATTGTTATTGTTTTATCTTTGTAATGATCGGATAGTGAAAGAAATGATTGGTTTCTTATATGGATCTATGATGAGGATGATTCAACTAAAAAAATCTTCAAAAGATATGTGAAAAAGTTGAATCAATATGAGATCTAGTTGCATGTTGGCATTTGAGTTTAGATCAATGATGAAAGTTTTCTTTCGATTGTAGACCTTCAAAGTCTTGATGTTATATTGAATAGCATGAAAGAATAAGTTTGAGAACTGGTAATTATCTTATTGTGTCGAGTCTTGTGATTGATTTGAGATGGAATAGGATTAGTTTCTGATGATAGTTAGGAGTAGATGTGATAGTAGTTTGTGAATCGGTGTTGTTTGGATCTGTAGTCTTCCTTTTTCATTTTCGATTTTGATTCTTGGACTGATGATGTACAAGGCTGATAAGGATTTATTTGGTACCTTTTTAAAGGGTCATTTAAGCCTACAATCGAGTAAATTTGATCAAATATTGCCTCAAATCATTTCTTTTTGTATTTAGGTACTTGGGACGAGAATTCTAGAAATTAGCACTTTTGGAGCATATTTGGACGAAAAAGTGAAGAAAACGAAGAAGTCGCGAAAAACCTTTCAGACAATAGTGTCTGACGGCATCACATGCTACAACATGACGCCGTCCCTTGTAATTCAAGATGGGGTTTCTAGGTAGCTACAAGTGACACTCTGAGTTTTGAAGTGTTAACCTAACACCATCATGTGTTAAAATAAGATGGACATCACGCTTTAAGTTAACAAGAGACGGCACAGAAGGATTTTACAAGTGACGGCCTCAGATCCCTTTCTGATGCCGTCAGAGCGACGATTACACAGATGAAACCCTAAACCACGGCGAGTTGACGGCGTCAGAGGCTATAACCTGACGCCGTCAGAACTGTATTCCTATATATATATTTTCGAAAGTTTTTATTGTAAAGAGTGACATCTTTGGAGAATAAACCCTAGTCGAATTTCAGCAGCTTTGTAAGGGTTTTTCAACCCTTGAACCTTATGCTTTATTGAAGATAAGTTATTCTTTTAATCATTCAATATGTCTATATGTTGTTTGATTAATTGTTTATCTTTTCTTCTATCTATCATGCTAGCTTAAGTTTGCTTGTGTTTGCTTAGATATAATGAAACCTAGTTATTGAATATTAATTTAATTTCTCTTGTTTAGTTGATTGTTATCGCGTTAGGTTAAGAAAACTGGCTGACCTCTTATATGTAACTAGCTTGAACGTCTTAAAAACGCAACCGTAGATTGCACTATTGGTTTTGTTCGTTGTATTTATTGCGTGAATTGCGGCTTGTAGATCCTAGAAAACTTAATGGATGTTAAGGGATTTGGGGGAGACCAATATTCATAGAGTTGGGGACTTCGGCACCTCCCCACGACCAATAATAAGGAATATGAAGCTTCAACTAAAACAAGGACATGACAATTCAACGAATCAATAGGAGATAACTAGGGAGTAATCAAATCTAAGTAAACACGCTTTTCCTATCATAAGAAGTTCACCAATTTATTTTTTCTTGTTTTTAGTTTAATTTTAGTTTTATAATTAGATTTTGGGTTAGATGATTAACAACTAATTCCGCCCACTCCTTCAAAACTGAGATTTTAATTGCTTTTAAAAAATATAAAAATACAAAAGGAATCATCCCTCACCTCTAGACCTATCTCGTCATACATCTTGACCTAACGACACTATTCCCCTAGAGAACGATCAATCCCTCGGACATACCTATACTACACTACAACGATCAGGTACACTGCCTAGAGGATTGCAAGCTTCCCAAGATCCCTTGAGAAGTAAAACCTTTTGCGTGAACGCAATCCTTGCATCAAGTTTTTGGCACCGCTGTCGGGGAATAGTTATTGTTTAGGTTTGATTTCTATTTCTTTTAGGTCTACTCACTAGATTCCTATCAAGTGAGATTTTTATTTTCTTTTTATTAGCTTTCTTTAGTCTATCTTTTCTTCGTTCCCTTTGTTCGTATCCCTTCATTCGCCATCATGGTGGGTGAAGCCATCTTTGAACCTATCAACCAACAACACCAAGCTCCACCAAACCACAAGACCCACCAATTAACCAAGACTCACCTCGTGCTCGTACTCTAGGTGAGTGCTCGCGACCTAGCCACCAACGCTATCGAAACACCATTGAGCTCCTCTAAAGAGCCAATGTGTCTCCCTTGCGATCCGACACCATCCGGTTGGTGCAAAGCGGATGTGCATTCCATGGACTTCGTTCCAAAGATCCAAATCAACATCTCAAGGATTTCCTCAAAATCATAGATTCTATAGACCTTGATGTTTCAACTCAAGAGACAACACGCTTGCGTGTCTTCTAATTCTCTCTAAGTGACCAAGCTGGTCAATGGCTCGAGGGTTTACCCGCGGGATCCATCACATCTTGGGATGATCTCACCTCTCGTTTCCTTGATTAATTCTTCCCACCGGGGAGAACTACCAAATTAAGGAACGACATCTTGATGTTCCAACAATGTCAAGGTGAAACTCTTTATGAGGCTTGGACTCGTTTCAAGGACTTACTCCAAAAAGTTCCTCATCACGGCAATGATCTTTGGCTTCAAGTCCAAAGTTTTTACGATCATGTGAATCAATCCACAAGGCAAACCATTGACCAAGCGGCCGGTGGTAAGCTACGTGACAAGAATGCGGAGGAATCGTGGGGAATCATAGAAGATCTTGCTCTCTATGACAACGAATGTTGAAATGACCCCCGCGAGTTGAGCAAAACGGTCAAGGCAATATCCTTGCCCTTCGAATAACTCAAGCATTCCCAAACATAGGATCATGGAACTCGAAGACCAAGTCAAGTTTCTCATGAAATCCTACAAAGCTCCTAAACCTTCAAGTCAAGTGAACAAAATCACTTCTTCATGTGAGTTATGTAGTGGTCCCCATGACACTCGTGATTGCATGGAACTCCCCGAACAAGCTTTTGTAGATTATGCATCCTTGCGTACCGACAGAGCGGGAGACAAGTGGTTCACTTTCAAACCCGAGCAAAACACTTATGGTGATTCATACAACCCATCATGGAATAATCATCCAAACTTTAGGTGGAAACAAAACCAAAATTCTTCTCAAAATAAATTTTCAAATCCGCCTAATCGTTTCCAATCAAACGGTTCATATTTAAACCGTACCTTCAACAATAATCCTTCCAACAATTCCACTAATTTTAAAGGATTAATGTCCAATTTTATGACATCTGAAGAAGTTCGTTTGTCTAAGTTTAAAGCCGATTTCAAACAACAACAAAGCGAGATGACCAATAAGATTGACAATTTGTTGAAGGCACTCAACAACCAAGTGATGACCCCGTCAAGTAGAGTTGCTAGAAACACAAGTGGGGGTAGCGAGGTTAAGGATCCTTCATCATCTAAACATGTTCACTTTGTTAATGCCATTACCCTAGTGCCATCAAATAGGAGTAGTGAGGAAGAAGACAAGTATGTTATTGAGAACAAAAGTGATCCTAAGGAGGAAATTAAGAATGATGGTGAGAAGGAAGTGGAAGAAGTTGATGAAGATCACTTCAACAAGTGTCCTACAATGGATGAATGCGCATATCATAAGTATTTATTTGAGGATCCTAAGACACTGTATTGCATAAGTTCACCAATCCTAAAAATGGGTGACCCATCTAACATAAACATACCATGTAACACCGGGCACGTGCATATATGGAAGGCTTATATTGACCTTAGATCCCCCATAAACATCATGACTAGGATCCACCACCATTGGATAATGAAAAAGCAACTTAGGCCTAGGAAAGATCCCGACACGGGTAGGGTGAATAATTTTGTAGGGAGAGTTAAGGGAATGCACGTATATGTAGGAAACTTCACATATGTTATAGATTTCGTGATTGTTGAAGATATTCGGCCGGTGATTGATAGTTGTTTATCTCACGTAGTGTTTGGAAAACCATTTGTGGAAGTTTCTAAAATGACTTATGACCCAACCTTGGGGATAGTTAGATTTACGGATGAAACCGACGAGACTGCCTACCAAATGCGATATAAGATTGAGCAATTTCGTCTGTTAATAAAAATAAACCTTCAAAACGTTTATTTATATTTTACGATCTTTCAATGTTTTGTCGATAACAAACGTAAAATCATTTTAACGAGATAAATAAATTACGTAATGCTTTGAGCCAATAGTTTACTAACTCATTTCATTAAACAAGTAAACCTTAAACATATCTAGTTAACAAGTTTACATGAAACCAAAACTATTTTATAAAAACACTAAAGTAACATTTGTTACTTACATTTTATAAAATACATGTTAAGAAAAAGCTAGTAAACACTTGGACTATCCATGGCCCAAAACCAAGTCCATAAACCATAAACCATGGAGCTTGACCCATGACCCATTGCATGACATCATGCATGACATCCATAATGGGTAAAACCCATGACCCATAACCCAAAGTCCATAACCTATAACCCAAAGTCCATGACCCATGACCTAAGATATCTTTGACATCAGGCATGACATCATCAATCCATGGATCATAACCCATAACCCATAACCCGGTTTGTAACCCAAAATCCGGACTGGTTTACCCAGTTACCCGTATCCCTCGGTTTACACTAGCCGGATCCCTCTGGGAAGGGATCCGGTGGAACCGTGTGAATAGTAGGCAGTTTTGCCTATAAATAGTGAGCCATTTCTCTCTTATTTCTCACCCCTTTTAGAGTTTACTTCTCTCTATACTTTAAACTCTCTAACCTCAGATCCAAGGATCTTTCTATGTAGTTTCTCTTTGTGATTCTCTAGGTTCCTTCCATAAGGCGAGATCACAACCTCTCGAAGACATGCAACCTCTCGTCTTAACTACATATAAAGGTATTTTACAAAAAAAAAAGATAAGTGTAGGGAAGATCATATTTGTTTAAAAGAACGAAATTGAACATGAAAGATAACAAGTAATGATTAGCATATATTTATGTGTTTGTTTTGAGTCAAATGCTTGTATCGAGTTACAATGAATGTTCTGCAGTTTTTCCAGGTTTAATACTCAGATTTTTCGGGAAATTTTCCAGAAACAAAACGTAAAAATACTGTCAGGTCATACCTGACGGCGTCAGGCACTGTAGCAGCACAGTTTTCCAGATTTTTGTTTTTCTGCTGGAATTTAAATTTTTCAAAAATTTTAAGAATTTTAAATTTCCAGGAATCTGTAGACATTTATTTTGCAAGCATTATATCTTACTTTGCTTTCTAGTTTAGTTTTAGTATATATAGTGTTTACCGCCGATTTTATGCGAGGT
Source organism: Artemisia tridentata subsp. tridentata (assembly GCA_021014915.2). Taxonomy (NCBI): domain Eukaryota; kingdom Viridiplantae; phylum Streptophyta; class Magnoliopsida; order Asterales; family Asteraceae; genus Artemisia; species Artemisia tridentata. The sequence continues at coordinate 114,846,762 of CP139509.1, forward strand.
TTTGTGTTTCGTTTTCTTAGTGAATTACATGTTATATTGGACAAGAAGACGGAAGTATACATTGGAAGTGAAGCTTATCATGTTTGTTTTCTTGGAGGAAGATCTAACCATGTTTTCACATCGTCCATGCCGAGCAAATCAGGGGAGTATTAGTTTCTTTCTCTATTTTATTTTCCCGTTATCATAACTTTGATACTTTTCAAGAACATTGGGGACAATATTCAATTTAAATGTAGGGAGGGTAAAATGGGATACCTTAGAAACTATAAGAGTTAGTAGTTAGCGAGTCGAGTCGAGTCTTGGCTTAGCAACGCCTCATTGTACATGTAATTGACCAAGATAATTGACTTGCCACCAGTAAAATTCCATTTATTCAACAAAACCGTGTTTTTCCAAACCTTTACACCTAACGTTACAATCCTTGGAAAGACCTCTTTGATAGTTTATCCTAGGTGCTTACGGCAAAGTGGTGGAGGTATTTGATCCGTTCTCAAGCCTATGGTAATCTATGTGCTATGACAGGTAGAAAGTGTTTTATTTTCCCGTTTCCATTCATGTTATATAAGTTTATACACCCGAGAGATGTGGGAATCCAAACACTTTATGTGAGGTGCTAGTATATAATTTCCGTGCTTATTTTGACTAACGTGGAACGATTGTATGTTGTAATTACTTTTATATTAATGTTAAATGACACCTAACTTGTAAATTGATTAGAATAAAAGGCCATTTGCTTGAGGATAAGCAAATCCCAAGTGTAGGGATATTTGATAAGGATTTATTTGGTAACTTTTTAAAGGGTCATTTAAACCTAAAATCGAGTAAATGTGATCAAATATTGCCTCAAATCATTTCTTTTTGTATTTTAGGTACTTGGGACGAGAATTCTGAAAATTGGCACTTTTGGAGCATATTCGGACGAAAAAGTGAAGAAAACGAAGAAGTTGCGAAAAACCTGTCAGACAACAGTGACTGACGGCATCACATGCAACAGCGTAGCTTGAACGTCTTAAAAACGCAATTGTAGAGTGCACTATTGGTTTTGTTCGTTGTATTTATTGCGTGAATTGCGGCTTGTAGATCCTAGAAAACTTAATGGATGTTTAGGGATTTGGGGGGGACTAATATTCATAGAGTTGGTGACTTCGGCACCTCCCCACTACCAATAATAAGGAATACGACACTTCAACTAAAACAAGGACGTGACAATTCAACGAATCAATAGGAGATAACTAGGGAGTAATCAAATCTAAGTAAACACGCTTTTCCTATCATAAGAAGTTCACCAATTTATTTTTTCTTGTTTTTAGTTTAATTTTAGTTTTATAATTAGATTTTGGGTTAGTTGATTAACAACTAATTCCGCCCACTCCTTCAAAACCAAGATTTTAATTGCTTTCAAAAAATATAAAAATACAAGAAGAATCATCCCTCACCTCTAGACCTATCTCGTCATACATCTTGACCTAACGACACTATTCCCCTAGAGAACGATCAATCCCCCAGACATACCTATGCTACACTACATGTTGGGAATTATGAAAATAATGAGTGTTTGCAGGTTATTATTTATGGTAGCATGTTCAAGGGGAAGCATTGTTCAAGGGGAAGCATTGAAGACAGTTTTGTAATATCAAATAGGGGAAGATTGTTGGGAATTATGATGTTTTGAATGTTGTTGACTAGAAGCTTTTGAAACTCGAAATCTTTTGTAACCAGCAACTGAATGTACTTATCTCCCTTATGAATGAATGAAAATTGCTGTGATTAGCTTTAAGTCCAAGCATTAAGAAACTGCAAAACAAAGATATCTAACAAAAGATACTGAAAAACCTGCAAAACAAAATTAGAGAAACACAAACCATAGACATAAACGAAAGAAAACAAGATAAAACTACAAGCATACAAGCATTAACCTGCAAAACAAAATTAGAGAAACACAAACCATAGACATAAACAAAAGAAAACAAGATAAAACTACAAGCATACAAGCATTAGCCTGCAAAACAAAATTAGAGAAACACAAACCATAGACATAAACGAAAGAAAACAAGATAAAACTACAAGCATACAAGCATTAGCCTCCCCTTAGGCTAATGCAACCAGATAAATCAGCAAACAAAATTACAACAACATGATAAACCAAACAAGACAATTACCAAGGATACCATTGAGAATAAGCCATTCCCCCTCCAAAGATGTGATTATTATAGGCAGGTCTGAAATCCCTTTGAATATATGAAGAGGAACCAGCAGAAATGGTTCTCTGAATATCAGCAGAAACAGAGGTACCAGCAGGAACAGGTCTATCAGCAGGAATGGGACCTCTATAAAAGTTCATTCCTGCTGCTTGTGGAACATATGGTGGTATTTGTTTAACATTTTTCCACAATGATCTGGTTTGTTGTTGCCCACCTTTCATTCTTTTCTCATGATAATCACAATCTTTAATTAGATGATATTGACTGCCAAACACAAAACATGTCTTCTTCCTAACAGCCTTATTTTTACAACAACTTTTCTTAATATAGACACCATTATCACTAATGGAACTAGAGACACTTTTGTTTTCAAATGAATTAATTGAGCTGTTGACTGTAAAGGCTGATTTAGAAGTAGATTTATCATTAGTTGAACTAAAGGGCTTCTTGTATTTGGGTGAGATTGACTTTTCACTTGAGTCACATGAAACAAAGTCTTTAGACTCAGCTTCTGATGACTTGTCACTTGAGGAACAGGAGACAAAGTCATCAGGTTTAGGTAAGTCTTTTGACTTTTTTCCATAGGTCATGTGTGACTCATCTGAGTCAAGGTCAAGGCCTGAATGAATAGGGACAGGCTTAAAGACTCCTCTGATAGGTGGAGGAACAACATTCATTCCTCCTTCAGGCACATATTTAACAGGCATTTGGTAGTCTACAGGTTCAGGGTTAAAGACACTATACTCATTAGGATCATAGTATTGATTTTCCCCTATCAGATTACCATACCCTAAACCTCTTTTAGTTTTTGTAGACATAGAGCTATCAACTAACTTGTTTAGGTTTTTAGATGAATCTTTCCATTTATCAAACCTAGCCAAGGTATTGTCAAGCTGAGACTGCAATTCCTGTTTCTCTAACACCACCTTAGCTTTTTAAGACTCGGAATATTTAAGATCATTAGTGGTGTTTTTCAAGTTCCTTTCTAAAACTCTTATCTTTTCTTCATAAGCTAACTGATTACTTTGGTACCAAGCTTTTTGATTTTCTAATGTTTTAACTGCTTTGTCATAAGCTTGTACCTTAATAAAGTATTCATTATACTTGGATTTCATGTCATCATATTCATTATTAAGAGTTGAGTACAATTCTTGACATGCTGAGTTACATCTTTGTACCTGAGATGGGAATCCTAACAGAGCATATTCTTCCAAATTTTCTTTTTCTTCATAGGACTTATTGTGGAACATGTTCCTAATCTTCCTTGCGCACATTTCAAAACCATCTCCTGATAGTGACATTGTGACAAGGTTCAAGAGAGAAGTTTTAACAATGTTTCCTTCTTTATCAGAGATCCTCACCAGGCTCTGATACCACTTGTAGGATCGAGTACTTCGAGCTTGATTGAGCTTGGTATAAACGAGAACCTCTGTATGCTATACAAGCGTTTATGCGGAAACTAAACAGCAAGTATAATAAAGAAGAAAACTCTAAACGACAATGATCCTCTATGGATCAGACTATGAACTAAGAATTCTGTTATTGATGAATGTTTTTCTTGAAGTGTTACAATATGAATGGCTGTATGTTTCTTATATAGATAAGAAACCCTAATACCTAATACAGCCTGTTATTAATAAAACATGTAAAGAGATAAACATCAATCTCTTCTAAAAATAAATCAAACAAACACTCTAAACTTACGGGATAACAATAACTAATACCCGCAGTAATAACACTAACAGCAGGAACAAGATATCACTGTCGGCAGCAATGAGCTTGAGCAGGAACCATAATTGTCGGCAGGAACCAACTCCACTATCGGCAGCAATGAGACACTAACATCTGTCATCTTCAGTCCTTCTTGTTTTGTAATAATCAAATCATAATTCCCAACAATCTTCCCCTATTTGATATTACAAAACTGTCTTCAATGCTTCCCCTTGAACAATGCTTCCCCTTGAACATGCTACCATAAATAATAACCTGCAAACACTCATTATTCCTCCCCTAAACTTGTGGTTGACCTAGTGGATCGGTAAACTAGGTTAACCTCAAGTTTCCTGTATGATATAGCTTTAACTTCTCAGGCTTGAGGACTGCGACTTAGCAGCAGCAATAATTAGTAACCCCGTAAGGAAAAATAATAAATAGATAAAAAAAAATATATGTAATTTTTTACCTATTGTAAACGCCTCAAGCGTATCACGACATGTTTTCTCGGCCATCTTTAAATAATCGTCGTTGATGTCGGTGGTGACCCCGTAAGCGAGCACCCGCATTGCGGCTGTGCACTTTTGTATCGACGTGAACCCCGGGTTACCGACTACGTCGGGTCTTTGTTTAAAGTAATTGAAACGATCCTCCAAATCTTTCGCGATACGCAAAAATAACCTTTTGCTCATTCTAAAACGTCGTCTAAATAATTGTTCGTTATACGTGCAACCCTCGTCGAAATAATCAGCCATCAGCCTATCGTTAGCCGCAGCACGGTCTCAATCAACTTGTTTTCTTTTTTGAAAGAGACACCGCTTCTAGTTCTCGGTCGGAGAAATCGTCATCCGAACTAGATTCAAGAAGAAAGGAAGTCGAGGGAGAACTCATTGTATAAAAAAGGGAAAGATTTGTATAAAATTTAGTAGAAAAGTGAGTGTGTTTGAGAGTGATTTTATAAAATTAGATGTGTGTATATATATATAGGATATATATAGGAAGTATTGATTGAATTTAATTTTTTTTTTGTCAAAGTTTCCGTTCACCAACGGTTGGATTTTTGGGAAATCTCGTGGGCAAGGGCGCTGTAAAGTCCACGCCTGAAAATTTTTTTTGGCAATAGCGCCCCGTGATTATGGTGCTTGGGGCGTGTTTGGGCGCTAAAGGGCAAAAAAAAGAGGCAATAACGCCTCACTACGGAGGGTCTATCAGATGTATTTGTATGTACTTGAAAACTCAGTCAAAGATTTTAAGCTTAAAATGATACTTTATTTATGCCAAAGTGTCCATGTTTTTTTTATGTTGTCACAATTTAGTAGTCCACGAATAAAAATGTAAAATTTTGATCAGATTTATCATATTACCGTCACCTGAAAATTATATATAATTACAAATTAAAAGAAAATTAATTAATTAGTTAAGTGTAAAATTATCATTATACAAAATTGAATAAACCATAAAGATTATACTTTTTTAACACTTTGTGTTTTTTTTCCAGATGTACATTTATATTGAGCTGGACGAAGTAGTATATATACTAGGTGTCGTTGTATGTACTTGAGCGATGGTCTGTATGTGCTTGAAAACTCTAATTTTTTTTTTAAGGTGAATTTCTTATTAAAACTTCGTGTCGCAATTCAACAGCGGAAGGTCTAGCTTACGTTGTTTTAACTGGGCCCGCGCTAGAGAGCTCCCTCGAAGTGGAAAGCCTTTAACCAAATACCCGATGGGGGGAAAACCCCCTACTAATTCGCCCGAAGGCACGACGATTAATAGGAGTAAACCCTGCCCCCTCAGACTTGACCTGAGTATACCCAAGCCAAGCCCTCATAGAGGGACTTCCTAGTATCTCAAAGTTGATACTAGTGGGGTTTGAACTTGGGACCTAAAGGTTACCAAGCCAAGTTCTTACCACTAGACCAACTCATCATTGATCAAAGTTGACTTCCTAGTATCTCAAAGTTGACACAAGTTGTTACCACTAGTGGTCGTTGTATGTACTTGAGCGATGGTCTGTATGTGCTTGAAAACTCTAATTAGAGATAGTCAAAAACGAATATATTGTCATGATCTTTTGTGTCAAGTTTTGTCCTTTTGGTTGTCTTTACTTTCGACTCGTGTCACATGGCTGTACGTTATGTTGGTCTCTAAGTAATTCATTGGATAGCAGATGTCCTTGTGGGTGTTTTATTTGTAAACATTATTGTATTGTTTGTGTTGGTATTAATGATAATTTTGCCATTTTCTATGATTCCAAAAGTAAAAATCACATGCTTGTGATATTGAGATACTTGTTTTCAAAGGCATAGTTGCGCAGATGTGTTTAAAAACGTATCATAAATTTGTGATATTGAGAAGAAACGTTATAACATGGTTGGTCTTACAAACTGCTACGTACGGAGATATCCCATTGAAAAAACCCGAATGACAAAGCATTAAGGAGGCCCAAATCCAACATAAGTTATACTCATTTTATGAGCTTAAGAAGAAAAAGACATAAAACCGCTTTTCATGAAATTTTAGTTTCTGTTACATTATGTTATGTTAATGGGTTGATCGTTTCTAGTCTCTAGCGGTCAATACAAGCTGTTTAGACGTGTTAAAAATTTGCTCATTGTGATACATTACATTGAATTTTTCAAGCCTAACCCGTTTATTGACTAGACATCGAAAACAAAACAAAAATATTCACAACGCTGAATCGGTTAATTATCACTCAATTCATCAACCTAAAATAAACAAAAACCAATTTACGAATCTGGGTGGAGAGTAAACTTATTAGAATGTACACGTTAACTATAAATGGGAAATTGTAACGTCCTTATTGTTATCTAAGAAAGATCTGACCACCAACAACCTTGTGGCCCGCTGATAAATGCTTAGTTAGTTAAGCGTTCCCGGGTGAGAGTAGTACCGGTATGGGTGACTTACCGGGAAGTCTTCACTTGTGGACCACAATGCTCTGTTGGTATTTGGCTATGAAGAGGAGAGTTTGTGAGCCAATGTTGTGCAGGTTCGAATCCGAGCCGGCCCCGGTTTTCATCCGACCGTTACTCCAGCGAGAAAACTCGTGTGGAGGCGGTACGGTTTTTGGGCGGACGCCGTTAAACAATCCCCACTACACGATAGTGTGGGCTCGGTTAAGACAACATAGTCTGGGTATGTGGTGAATAAGGGTCTGCCGATATGACGGGCGCGACTCCAATCCGAAAAATGAAAGTCGCCTTTAAAAAAAGAAAAAAAATCTGACCTTGACATACAATAACTTTTTATTATTATTTGTTTAATCACCAAACATTGAATATTTCCCGTTGACTATTGTACTGATGATAAAAGTCGATGATGAAGCAATCAAGCAAAAACTTTGCATTATGTGCAAGTGATCAAAAGTCAAACCTAATTAATTACTCTTGCCACCAATAAAACTGTTAGGCCGAAGGGAGTGCAGCGAACCCCCTGGCGATTAGCCCTTGGAATGCCGGCGGATCGCCCCCAACACCGCCCCCCCCCCCCCCCCCCCCCCCGGCGACTTGCTCCTCAGGCGATAGATATGGCTCGCCGGTTTGTGTACAATGTTCGATAAATATAGCCGTTATCAAACGGCTCATCTTCTTCTTTTTTTTTTTAACCTTCAATTTTCAAAAAAAAAACACACACTCAACACATATTTTCCAAAAAAAAAAACACACACACACAACACTCTTATTTCTAAAAAAAAAAAAAAACCCACCATAACGTAAAAAAAAATTTCATGGAAGATTTCGAAGATTCGTCATCCTCATCATCAAGTTCCGATTCTTCGGAACTAGATGAGGCGATCGAAGGTGCCATTTATAACACCGTTAATACATTTATTGAAGTCGTGAAAGAGCGGGTAGCAGATGATGGCCCCGTTTTAAGAAGAAAGGCGTATGTGAATCGTCGTCGAGAGGAGGCAAACGAGAAGTTGATGCGTTTTTACTTTGTTGATGAACCGGTATTCGATGTATACTTGTATTATTCTCCATAACATGATTTTGGAGGATGAGGACAAGGCATTTTGTCAAGATTTCAACGAGCACGACGAGACATTGAACCCGAGTATTGGACTCAAGAAACTCCAATGGAGCAACGGATTGAGAATTCAAATGTCGTTAGAAGCCGCGAAACACACAATATGCTTAAGGCGGATTTGGTGGATCATTTATGGGATAATCGTGGCCCGAATGAACAAGAAAACGCGCCTCCAGAAGTCGACGAATTTGTTAGTGATGAAGAATAATTTTTAGTATTATTAAGTATAACAATTATGTAATATTTATGTTTTACAATTATGTATTTTTAGTTATAAGAATAATTTTTAATATGTATTTTTAGTTATTATTTATATAAAATGTATTTTTAGTTATTATTTATATAAAATGTATTTTTAGTTATTATTAATAACTTAATATTGAAAAAAAAAAAAAAAAAAACAATCATTACAAGTGACACGTGTCGCGAGTCGCCCCACCCTCCTGGGTAGCCCCACTCTCCCTTTTTTTTGAGGCTACCCAACATGCTGACTCAGCGCCACGTGTCGCGAGTCGCCCCTTAGTTGGGTAGCCCCACTCCCTTCAGTCTTATCTGCTGACTAAGATAAGAAGAATCGCAGTTCTTTTAGTTACGCAGAATATATCTTATTGTACGATAACAAATATTGAAATATCTTATTGAGGGGTGTTTGATTTATACTTATTGACTTAATATAAAAAAACTGAATTAATTAAGTTATATGAAAACTGTTTATTTGTAATTTAATAGAGAAAAATGACTGAAAAAATTAAATAATAATTTAAAGTTGTCTGCATTAAGTCATCTCTTAATTAAATATAACTTAATAAAAAAAATTAACAAACAAGCCTTTTGCAAATAAATGATTCTGACTTTCTATTAAAGAAAAATAAGCCATTTGTCTATATTCCACAATTATATTATTAAGAAAAAAAACAAACACTACGTAAGTTACAAAGTTAGTCCATGTGGTTTACACATTTTATCACTTTTCGTCTTTAAACTTAAATAATTACACCGCCCCTCCTTGTAGTTGTCCATTTTTAACAGACCGATCCTTTGACCAAACGTTCATTAATTCGCTCTGTTAAATTCAGCCCCGTCAAGGTAATTTTGTCATTATCACACTTCATGTGAGTATATTCTTTTACTTTACAAATACTCATCTTCAACCTCTTTCTTTTTAGCTTTTTTGCAACAACATTAATACCTTATAGTCTCGTACCACCAAGTCATTCACCCTTGAAAACATATTCACAAAAACAAAACTCAAAACAAAATCAAATCACAAACCCATAACACATTATCTATAAACACCCCATATCATTCAACTTCAAATTTTGATTCAAGGATACCACAGTGAACAACAAAGGCAATCCCCAATACCATGTTACCACAATCTGATTCAAGGATACACATGTTGTTCATTGCAAAAAAAAAAAATGTTTAGTGCATAGGTTGAAGATCTGTTCGGTTAGAGATGAACGTTTTGTTGTATTTGTGTTTTATGGATTTTTTAGAAAGGAAATTCAAGAAAAAAAAATGAAGGTCAAGGATGAATGTTTTATGTATCTTCAATTTCATTTTCATGTCATTTTCTTATATATGCTACCTATTGGTGACCACTCAAACTTTTTCCTTTTAATCCATAAGTAGAACGTGTTGTATATATTACGTGTATTGCTATTAGAGACAAATAAACATTGACATGAAACCATAAAAAGTGTAGATGATGATACCTTAAACCTTTTGATTGTTGAGACACAAAAAACACAAGTAAGGAAAATGTTGAGACCTGTGATGCTCACAGTTTCCTTAAGACAGATTCATCCTCTCTACGGCGCTTGAGAATTGTGAACGTCTATCTCCCAGGATACAACAACAACGGATAAATCCGTTAGCACAAACGGGTTATCAAGGCAAACAAAAAACGTGTCTTCCCTCTATTACGAACGGATACACATGAAATATGAACGGTAACAAAAGGAGAGGAGTGATGAGTTGTGTATCTTATTGGTGTCATGTATGAGAGAAGAACTCTCAATAAGGGAATGAAAGAAAAATGGTCCAATAATAAATTATACAAATGGCTCATGAATACACAATTAATTCGATCGTTACATTTGACCACACATTCAATTTTGTGTTAACACCAATTAGTGTATTTGATGACCATCAATTGTCATTCAAACCCACCATATGACCAATTTTTCCAACAATCCCCCACATGAATGAAATTGATAAGGAAAACGAATTTCAAGGACACGAAGTTGTAATAGAGTTTTGCAGTTGATATTTGCAAAGAATAGGTAGGTCTTGTTACACCCCGTGCCCGATTTGACTAAAATTTAAAACTTTTCCGCGAAAACACTTGGACCCGTTACTGACCTCCTATCACTCTTTTATAAACAAACTAAAATCTATTGCAAAACAGACATTGAGACAATTTTTAGAAGAAACTAGACTCAATTACCTTCGAAACAATGGATTAAAAGTTACCCGATTTTTAGACAGACACTAATACCATATGGTATTAGTCTAAAATGCACCAATTTTCAGTCTAAAATACACCCTTTTTTCCTGCACTTTTAAACTGTCACTATTACCCCATGTATTAGTCTAAAATGCACCCATTTGCATCTAAAATACACCTTTTTTCCTGCACTTTTAAACTGACACTGTTACCCTAGGTATTAGTCTAAAATGCACCAATTTGCATCTAAAATACACCATTTTTCATGCACTTTTAAACTGACACTATTACCCCAGGTAATAGTCTAAAATGCACTCATTTGCATCTAAAATACACCATTTTTCCTGCACTTTTAAACTGACACTATTACCTCAGGTATTAGTCTAAAATACACCATTTTTCTTTAGATTTTCTGCACTTACATATTTTGACCCATTTTCCGAAAAACAACTTTTTCCACTTCGACAATACACAAAAACTTCCAGATTTCATTAACTTGACATAAGACATCGTTATCATATCATACGTGGTCTCAACGACCCATAAACATATACTTTACTTGACGACGGGTGTTTGGCATTTTGACCCGTTTTCATACACTATAAGAAATGACCTTGACATACTTTAACTTCCCCATCTACAAATAGTTTGACACTTAATAACGACCTTTAACAAACCATTTCGACGCTTGGGAGTACAACATCAGCATAGAGCTCGGTATCTACCTAAGCTCCTACTATTGAGAATTAAACCAACAATTAGTACTGCCAATCATATAGTTAGTACTGTCAAGCATGAAGTTACAACTGCTGAAGATTACACCAACAGTACTAAGTCAGTTAGTACTGTTAACACAGATGGTTAGTACTGGTTATAAGCTAAAGACAAATGATGAAAGACGTGTGAAGATATATATAGAATAGATATTGTGTATATCTTATTAATATAATTTGATACGTATATTAGTTTTACTTGTAAAGGACTTCTTGCATTATAAAAGGAGATCCTTGGTTAGGATTTTAAGATATCTCTAAGTCATACGAAAGCTTCAAGGTTGTTAAACCCTAGTGATAAGTGAAGATCACTTGTAGTAATATTGAAGCTATTTGTTCGGTTAAACATTGTGTTCATACTTTCACTGTTACATTCATACATCACCATACACATAATCTTCTAAGTGCTTTGTAGTAAATTCCGCGTGCTACTGAGCATATACTCAAAGTATCTTCAACACAAGTCGTGTGTTTAGATCCGGTCAAGTGGTATCAGAGCCAGGTTTCTGATACTTTGAATTTGAAGATCCAGAAGTACTTATTCTCTTTCAACCAAAAAGATGGACACGGAAACACCTCAAACCTCAATCCTTGCCAAACTCCCAATGCTAAAACAAAACGAATATGATCTCTGGAGGCTCAGAATTGAGCAATACTTCATGGTGCAAGATTATGCACTATGGGATATCATTATCAATGGTGATTCATTTAAACCAACGACTTCTGAGGAAACACTTGCTGATGGTTCCAAAACCACAAAGCTCAACACTGAACCAGTCACAAATGATGAGAGGGTCAAGAAGAAGAATGACCTCAAAGCCAAGAGTTTGTTACTCATGGCAATCCCCAATGATCAGGTGTTGAACTTCAGTCATTATGAGACTGCAAAGACACTTTTTGCAGCTATTGTTGAAAGGTTTGGTGGCAATGAAGCCACTAAGAAGGCACAGAGAACATTACTGAAGCAGAGCTATGAGAATTTTAGTGCCACAAGCATTGAAACTCTTGATCAAATCTTTAACAGGCTACAGAGAATTGTGAGTCAGCTTGCTGGTTTGAAGATTGTGATTCCACAAGAAGACCTAAACTTAAAGTTTCTCAATAGTCTGTCTGCTGAATGGAACACTCATGTTATGGTTTGGAGTAACAAGCCTGAACTGGAGAAGATGACACTAAATGAATTGTACAACAATCTTAAGATTGTTCAACAAAAGGTGAAAAAGGGAGGAAGCACCAGTTCTATGCCTGGAAATATGGCATTTTTGTCATCCCCCAGCAATAGCAGTACCAAGAATGATCCTGATGTTTGTACTGCTAGCCCTACAGTTAGTACTGCTAGTGTAAAAACTAGTACTGCTAGCTTGAGTGATTAGACTATCTATGCCTTTGTATCTGAGCAATCCAGTGGGTCTCAAATCTACAATGAAGACCTTCTTCAAATTGATGAAGATGACTTGGATGCCATGGACTTAAAGTGGCAAATGGCCTTGTTAAGCATTAGGGTAAAAAGGTACTTTCAAAGGACTGGAAAGAAGCTTACTCTCAATGGAGGAGATGTTGTTGGCTATGACAAGTCCAAGGTAGAGTGTTATAATTGTCACAAGATGTAACATTTTGCGAGAGAGTGTAGAAGCCCAAGACAACAAGATAACAAGGCTAGAGGGTATAGAAGTCAGCAGGGTAATAGGAGAACAGTGAATGTGGAAGAGACTTCTTCCAAAGCAATGGTAGCTGTTGATGGAGCTGGCTTTGACTGGAGCTTCATGGAAGAAGAGGAGGAACCAGCCAACTTGGGATTGATGGCCTTCTCTGACTCAGAGGTACATGAAGTTAAAAAGTGTTCTAATTCTTGTCAAGCTTTGAATGATTATGAGTCTCTTAAGATACAGTATGATAACCTTAGAACATAATTTAATGAAGTAAACTTTAGTCTTTCTAATCATAAAAGAGGAATAGCTGTTTTGGAAGAACAATTTGTTTTTTATAGAAAGAATGAATCAAACTTTAATGATGATATAGCTGTTTTAAAGAGGGATTTGCAACTGAGAGATGATAAGATGAGTGGGCTTATATATGAACTAGAGAAACTTAAGAAAGAAAAAGAAAACATACAGTTAAGTGTTGACACTCTTGAACATATATCAAAAGGAGTTCAGAAAATAATAGAGAGTCAAGTACTTAATAAAGATAAATCTGGTTTAGGATATAAGTCTGTTGCACCCCCCAATAGAGGAATGTTTGTACCACCAGGAATTGACTTAGCTCATACAGGTTTAGAAGAGTTTAAGGATATTGAGTTTCCTGGATATGGTCCTAAAACAAAAGAGAGTCCTACTAAATTTGTTAAGGCTGAGGATTCTTTTGTGAGTGCAAGTGATACATCACTTTCTGAGGATAAGGTGTCCTCTGGTAGGGACTCAGATGCACCAACCATAGAGGATTGGACATCTGAAGATGAGGATGATCAGGTTAAGGTTAAACCTGATGTTGTTAAGGTATAAGTAAAACATGTTCCTAAAGTAGTGAAAAATGAAAACATAAAACCAGTTAGGAAAAATGTTAGATATGTTGAGATGTATAGGTCTACACATAGATCTTCAGTTCCTAGGGGAAATCAAAGGAACTGGAACAACTTAAAATTTCAACAACTTGGTGATGAGTTTGTTATACAGAACAAAGGGTGTATGGGAATACCAATGCTAGGGTAAATCAAAACAGTCCTACTAGATTGACTAACCCTAATGTGAATCATAAGATGACACCCAGAGCAGTCATGTTGAAGTCTGGCATCAAATCAGTTTCTACTGTTAGACAAAACAAGTGGTTTAATAACAAACAAACTGTTTCAAGTGCAAAATCATTTTCAAATCAGTGATGGCTTGGGTCATTTGGCTGCATATTGTGACTCAAACCCATGGAAAAAGAAGGTTTTTGGGAATTCAAGGGTGAATGAGAATACCAATGCTAGGGTAAATCAAAACAGTCCTACTAGATTGACTAACCCTAATGTGAATCAAAAGATGAAACCTAGAGCAGTCATATTGAAGTCTGGCATCAAATCAGTTTCTACTGTTAGACAAAACAAGTGGTTTAATAACAAACAAACTGTTTCAAGTGCAAACTCATTTTCAAATCAGTGATGGCTTGGGTTAATGGCTTGGGTTAATGGGTTGGGTCAATGGGTCAATGGTACAAACTGTTTCAAGTGCAAAATCATTTTCAAGTGCAAAATCATTTGCAAAATCACTGACTTGGATCTGCCTCATGCATCAATATAATTCCTACTGCTAGGCACTTGAATGTTAAGGGTCAATGGGTCAATGGTGCATTAATGACTTTCAATAGATATAATTATATTGATGCACGAGGCAGATCCAAGTCAGTGATGGCTTAGGTCCCCAAAAGGAACTAAATCCTTTATTTAGTGTGCAGAAACATCCTACAAATGATGGAGAAGATAGAGGATACTCAGATAGTGGATGTTCAAGGCACATGGCTGGTAACTTGTCATACCTTTTAGAATTTACACCTCTGGATGGAGGACCTGTTATCTTTGGTGGTGGTGTTGGTGGAAAGATTACTGGTAAAGGTATTATTAAAACTGGTAATCTTGACTTTGAAAATGTGTATTTTATACCAGAGCAAAATGGCTTGGAGTAACTGTTGCAAGTTCAATACAAAATTGGGCGTTCCTTGTTTCCGTACCAATTAGATCTTAATGCTTGAGACCTGCGCACTAAGAAAACAAAAAGACACCGTTAGGCTTATCGTGGGATTGTCTCCCACGATTATCCTCCGGCGTGAGAGTAAGTAATCGGTTTTTAGGGTTTAGTTGAAGAGTTAGGGTTGAAGATCATACCTTTAATGAGAGTCGAGAGACTCTTTATATAAACACGAAACCCTAGTTGGTTTCGTGTTCCTCACTCCTCAGGGTATCCCGCATGGGTCGGTTGTTTGATACATATCTCATAAATAAGAGATATCCTATATCAAGACCATAAATAACTTCAGGTTTGGGCCTTCGTGAGCCCAAACCGTTATCGTGATAGCCCATTCGTGATAGGCTCGAGCCCATTCGTGATGGGCTTGAGTGGTAGTAGCGTCCATTGGTCGGGTTCGTGACCCGAATGCAGACTATACGTCATCATGTCCCCCCAGTCTAGTATGCGTAGTGTAACGACTGCGGATGCTAGACTAACAAATGTAGCAAAAATATTCCTCGATGCGTAGCGGGGAAGTTTCAAGTGTTTCCCGCCTAAAGAAACTATATAATAAACTAGTACAAGTACATTCGTATCTCCTTCGTAAATCGTGAGGGGTGGGTGAAAAAGTGCTTTACCTTTTGGCCTCCCAGCCACACGATTAGAGCAAGTAGGGTACATGTGTCATCCATCCACGAATATGTGTAACCCTATATAAAGGTTAGCCGTCGTTTCACTGTGGCTACCATAGTAAAAATCATCATTTTCCACCATTGTTAAACCTTCAAACAGCAATTAAAAATCAACGAAAGCTAAGGTAATAGCGCGTGCGCTTCAGAATCCTTTAAATTCTAACCATGGTGCTTCAGTTATCTGATTTTAATTCCAATATATCTGAGGACGAACTTCGTCAGTTCACCTCAGATTATTACATCCCTATCGCATTGCACCCGGTAGTTCCGGTGGCGACTGCGTCAATTGCGAACTTCCCGCAAGGGAAAGTGGGGGTTTACACACGCTTCTTCGAATTTGCGAACCAATGTGTGCCCATTTCCCTATTTTTGTGTGATATTTTAAACCATTATCGTCTACATATTTCACAGCTGCACTGTATAGGTGCAGCAAAAATAACTAATTTTGAAGTGAATTGTCGCTTGTTAGCGATAGAACCCACAATCCATCTATTCTGCGCGTTTTACCACACGTCGTGGTCAAACGGGTGGGTGTCCTTTTCCAAGGGTGCAGGGCCACTGCAGTGCTATACAGAGAAGTTAGACGCACTGAGGGTTTGGAGGGAAAAGTTCTTTTGGGTTGATAGTGCATTTTTTCCATGGATTTTTGAGTTCTATACTCAAGAATCATTGCCGAGAGATGAGCGCCCCATCCCCGGAACGTATAGCGCGGAGGATGCGGAGACAATTAATGCCAATCGCATACCGATCAAGGCGTATCCAGAGGAGTTTTTGGTGCACATGGGCATCAGTCGTAATTACTTCGGTAGTCCGGAGGAGGTGCCAACTTTTTTGGACGAGAATAGCCGGGGTGGGTGCTTGTCTCTCCCTTCCTCTTCGCTTATTAGTTGTAAGCGTTCTTCCCTTTATAGCTTATCTAACTCATTTTGTGTTTGTTTGTTGTTTGTTGCGCAGAGATGGATCTATTCAGTGTTGTTCGCTTGGAGAGGCCAAAACAAGTGACTGTAGGGGTGCGCCCTTTGAGAGATGGCGAGGAGCCAGTTCTACAGGCTACCGCGGGGCGCACGATGGAAATCGTGCAGGAGGAGTCAGAGGATACGCCCCCAATTGTTTTAGAAGCTACTCCTCTGCGCAGTTTTCCCACTCCTGAGGTACAAATCCATGTAGAAGAGCTATCGCAGACTGATTCATCGGAAAGTGGGGAGTTTGCCATGTCTGAAGGTGGGCAAGAAGGCGCTGGCCAAGGGGTGAAGCGCAAGAAAGCTGCTGGAGATGATGGCGCTGGTACGTCCAAAAGAAGGCGCCATCTCATCTCTAGTGAGCCATCATCATCATCAGAGGAGAATGCGTCGCAGAAGGATACAACTGAAACTCCTTCCTTCAAGTAAGTAATTAGGCTTGTATCTTTAGATCTGCACTTCTTTATTCCGCAATGATATTATAAAGTAGCTCTGTTATCTGCGTGCAGTGTTGAGGTTGCTGGTGATGATGCTGCGCGCGCTGGGAAATCGCCCCCAAGGCGAGTCCTTTGCCTGCTGATCATCTTGCGCAGGGGGGCCAAGAATCTGGGACAAAGGCTCCCGAAGATGTTCCTACGGATCAGTTGATTGAGGAGCTGTGCTTGGCTGCTGCGCAGCAAGGCTCATTGGTTGCACAGCTGAAGGCTAGGTATGCGGGTGAGGGTAGCAGCAATGCGCAGAAGGATAGGGAAATTGCGCTACTGAAGGCGCAGTTAGCTAATGCTCAGGCTGAAGTAGAGTCCACCACTGTGTATGCTCAGAAGCTTGCTGATGAGAGGCTATCCTTGTTTGCTCAAGTGAACCAAGAGCGTGCTAACTTCAAAGAATACAAGGCTTCTTGTCTTTGGGTTTTGAAATATTTGGAGAATGGGAAGAATGAGCACTTCGCTAATTTGGAGGAGTTCCGCAAGTCCGTAGGATGTTTGCTGGAGAAACAGGAGAGCAAGCTGCGTAAGCTTAGCATTGAATACGATGAAGAGTTGTACCCTCACTTGGTGTCAACCATTGCTGAGCGCAGGTGGCTTATCAGCCATGGCTTGCGCCTTGCTGCCTTGAGAACGTTGGAGTCTCAAGAGGTGAAGGACTCCTTTGGGGATGTTGTTCAGTGTGCGCTGGCGCGTGGTAAGGCAGAGGCTGTAGAGGAGCTGTGTGCGAACAAGATCTTGACTGTGCCCGCCGCCCAATTACCGGGTTACAACGAGAACACTTATGATGATCTTGTTGCTGCGATGGAGAAGTTGAAGCTTTTGGAGCTTCCTCATATTGCTCAACTGGAGTGTGACCAGGATTATCCCATAGGTGTGATTATGGAGGGGCTGACTTTGGCTAGGCACACAGCAGATGACGCTGAGGCACAGCTTGATTATTTTTGAAGCCCGATGTGTCGCAGCTGCATGTACCCATCTTTGCTTGTCCGCGTGATATCCTGAATCCTTTCGCTCTTGAGAAGGAAATTCCTCTAAAGAAGTCCCTAGAGGCCCATGAGATGAGACTTGCAAAGAAGAAGGGTGTGAAGGGTAAAGCCATCCTTTGTGGTCTTGGTGCGGCCCATATTCCGAGGTCTGATGGAGTGCCCGTTAGCGTGCCAACGGTGTCACCCAAGGATGTTGACCTGTTGAAGAAGCTTGAAGAGGCTGGTAGTGTGGCGCGCCAAGTGGGCAGTTCAAGGCTTAAGCGCACACGTAGTATATAGGCTACTTAGATGTTGTGATGTTTTGTAACAGGTTCACTTTTTGCTGCACATGTGCATGTTGAATCTATATTTTATATGGACTCGTAGACTACAATAAAATGTTGAAAAGTACGATTGTACGTATATTATATCAAATGTGATTATGGTTATAATGTTTGTACTTAGTTATTTTGTTTTTGCGTAAAAGACGTCTATGTTGTGTCTAACATAGCAACTTGTTGTGTATATACTTAAGAAAATTTATAAAAAATCCATAATCGTGTATGAAGTTCATAAAATTTACAAGTTTATTGATTTATATGCAGCGTACTGCAAATAGTGTTACACCCCGTACCCGCTTAGACCAAAATTTAAAACTTTTTACACGGAAACGACTCACTTTTACGGACACCTGCTTACTCTTTTAACTACTGACAAAAATCTATAAACTTTTAGCCCTTGAGACTATTTTTAAATGAAAGTAGACTCAAATAGCTTCAAAACGATAGGTCATACGACCCATTTCGACTTACGGATTAAAAGATATGATTTTTCGAAAACTGCCCAACTAACCGTGACGCCGTCAGAAAAATGGTGACGCCGTCAGACCTTGACGGGCCAGAGGATTTTTGGAAGATTAAAAGGGGACGCCGTCAAGAAGGCCATCAAGAGCAAAACTGCAGTTTTCACTAATAAAGACCCATTTTGACCCATTTCAATGACAATTATCACATACGAATTCCGTTTTACACCAAACTTGACCAACTTCATTATATTTACATAATAAACATGTTCCAAGATCACTTGACCCGTTAACTACCCAAAATGGGTACGAACACGCTTAAACCAAACACCCCATTATCATTACTCAAAAACACCTAAAACACACTTTGACCCATCGATAGACTCTCAAATCGTTATGACCTTTCTAACATACAAATTGACACTCGACTACACTTTACAAATCAATAAAAGACTCTCGGGGGTACAACCTTGTCACTTGAGCTCGGTGTTCTATACTAAGCTCCTAATTACTTGTTTTCTTCCAAATCCATTCCAAATTCTTATGCTACACTCCAAGCCTTCCATTCCGCCGCACTTAAGCCTACAAAAACATTGACAACTAAAGAATAAGCTTACGCTTAGTAAGTAACCCATCGTAAAACATATATTATACACATACTTTCACATAAGCATCATAATCATATAAGAGCCGCTAAACTACTACATACCACTCATATCATACACAACTTCATATCATAACCACATTCATTCATCACAACCATAATTAACAACATACCTTAACTAGTCCAAGTCCATCAAGCTAACTTACTCTTAGCCAAAGTCACTAGCCACCTATTTCCAACCCATAACCATTCCAAATCCAAGTCTCCTATTCTTACACAAGCATAACACATATATGATAATACATACATAACACATGTTTTAGGGAGAGTTACTTACCTTAGTCCAAGCTAACAACATCAAAGTCATCATCATCACCAACATCATCCATCATCATCATCAATCTTCTACAACATATCAAACCCTAATAACATAGCAATCAATCACATAAACAAGGGTTAATCTAACCCATAAAACATACCCATCTTTCTTCCTACATCATCATATGACCATATCTTGATCATATGATGAAAACCCACTTTCTCCATAATCTATAGCTTCATTAATATTAAGAATATAGATACTTACAAGTGATGATTATCACTAATGAAGGCTACCAATACTTGATCTTCACCTATTTCTTCTTGGATCATCATTTAGCTATTTCCCTCCCTTTTTCTTTCTCTCTAAATCCGGACTCCATCACACACCTCAATAATTGAGGAAACAACTAGAATAAACTAGTTATAGCTAGTTAGGTGGCTCTTTGGCCCATTGGCAAGAATAGCCCCTCAAGTCCTATCCCTTCTATTTTAGCCACAACTAACTTAATATAACACTTTGCTACAATAACAACTTAGGTCCCTTTAGTTATGCATCACATTTTATATTACTACTTTAGTCATACTTTGACTATTAGTTTGACTACCGGGTTTGACTTTCCACGTAACTTTGTTAACCAACCAATCACATCCAATCTTAGCATATTTCATCTAGGGTGGGGCCTACTCGTAACTGGGAAACGGGTGTTACAAATAGCATATCAAGGAGTTAAGTGTCTTAGCTCCTAAGTTGTTAAACGCGCACAGTGTGCATTGTTGTGTATCCTTCGTGGGATACACATTGAACTTACTCCAACGTCTTGAGAGTAAGGTGTTTAACAAGGATGCGTGATCCGATGTTGATGGGTTTGCAACCCTCTTACTCAACGAGTTTGTTAGTAGGTTTACTCATCCTTTTACCATCGTGGGTTTTAATAAGTGCATGCACGCCATGTAGGCAGAAAATAAAATAACAACAATATTGAGAAAAATAACATGTAAACAATAAAGTGAAATGTGTCGCGGAATTAGCTAGAAACCGCGACATTGAATTAATACTTGCAAGTTTTTGTGAAAAAGAAAAAACATTTGCCTAAATGAAACAAAATGTAAATACACGGATATTTATTAAGCACTTACTAAAGTGCGGAGGTGTCCGTGTGTGAGGTCGTAACCTTTCCTAAAGATAGCATCTCTTAAGATTGCAAACATTCCATGTGCGTTGTAGCTCGCGGCCATCCATGCCACGCTGCTTGTATGCGCCTTTACCTAGTGCTTCAACGACCTCATAGGGTCCTTCCCACTTCGGTCCAAGTTTACCTGTATCTTCTGCGTGGCTTGCATCGTTAGCGCTATATACAAAGTCGCCTGGTCTGAATGAGGTGCTTCGAACTTTAGCGTCGTAATATCCCTTCATTTTTTACTTGGCTTTTGCTTCACGTATAGCTGCGCGTTCACGCCTTTCTTCCAATAGGTCCAAGTCGATACGTCGTTCGTCGTCATTGGTTGCGACATTAACTTCCGCGGTTCGAATAGTTGGCATCCCAATTTCAGCTGGTATGACAGCTTCTGTCCCATAGACAAGAGAAAAAGGAGTGTCTCCATTGCTAACTTTGATTGTCGTGCGGTGCGCCCATAAGACATGCGGCAATTCGTCCACCCATCTTCCTTTGTGCTTGTCCAGGCGCGCTTTAATTCCTTCGCCTAAACTACGATTTGCGCGCTCAACTAAACCATTGGTTTGTGGGTGTTTAACTGACGCGAAGTGTTGTGTGATATTTAGTTCTGCGCACCAGTCTTTGAACGGATTATCGGGAATTGTTTTTCGTTGTCCGAAACAATCTCCCCCGGTAATCCAAAGCGGCATACAATATTTTCCCAAACGAATCATTTTACTTGATTACCTGTGATTGTCGCCACTGCTTTCGCTTCAATCCACTTAGTGAAGTAGTCTATTGCCACAATAAGAAATTTCAGTCCCCCCGCTGCAACAGGGAAGGGACCCGCAATGTCGATACCCCACTTATAGAATGGCCATGGAGAAGTGATAGGCGTTAGCTCTTGTTGTGGTCTGCGCGGGATGGGTCTATGAACTTGGCAGTCGTTACACTTCTTTATCACCTCACGCGCATCATGATGCATAGTGGGCCAGTAGTATCCTGACCGCAAGGCTCGCGCTACGACGGATCGTGGTCCTGAATGCATACTGCATGAACCAGCGTGGATCTCTCGGAGTACGTAATCTGCCTGAAGAGGTCCAACGCACCGAAGCCATGGTTGTAGGAATGAGCGCCGATATAGGATACCATCTCGAAGTTCGAACCTCTGCGCTGTGCGCCGTATCCGTCGAGCATCCTTCTGCTCCTGGGGCAATATACCTTTTCTTATGAACTCCACAATAGGGGTCATCCACGTAGGATTCTCCTCCTCTATTACCGTGGATATTTCCATCTCTGAGATGGATTTATTTTTTAGAATCTCCACCAGCACTTGTTTTGACAGGTGCGCAAAGCTTGTAGATGCGATCTTGCTTAGCGCATTCGCTTTCTTGTTTTCACCTCTAGGAACTTGTTTAATGGTAAACCTGTCAAAACCTTGGATTAGTGATTTGGTCTTGTCGAGGTATTGAACCATGTTATCCTCTTTAGCCACATATTCTCCTAACACATGGTTGGCTACTAATTGGGAGTCCACATTTGCTTCTAGGTTGCGTACACCCATTCAAGTTGCAATGCGTAACCCGGCGATTAGGGCTTCATATTCTGCCTCGTTGTTCGTAGCTGTGAATTCAAAGCGCAGTGCATAAGTGAATTCCATTCCTTCTGGATTAGTGAGGATAAGGCCAGCGCCCGACCCATCCACGCATGAAGATCCATCCGTGAACAGGACCCATGGTTCTTGTAGTTCTACCTTTCTCAGTGGAGGTGCGGCATCGGTGTCTGGTTTTTCGATGATGAAGTCTGCTAGTATTTGCCCTTTAACCGCAGTGCGTGGTCTATAAGAGATGTTATACTCGCCTAGCAGCACACTCCATTTTTGTAATCGCCCCGATGCGTCAGGTTTAGAGATAACTTGCTTGTTAGGTTGGTCTGTGATCACCACTATTGGGTGTGCTTGGAAGTATCTACGCAGTCTTTTGGCGGCAAATACTAACGCCAAAACCAACTTCTCCATTGAGCTGTAGTTAATCTCTGTCTTCTTGAGTGCTTTGCTTACAAAATATACCGGTGTTTGTACGGAGTTCCTATCTGTCAGTAGCACTGCGCTGACCGCTCCATGAGTCGCAGATAAGTAGACAATTAATTCCTCCCCTGGTCGGGGTGCGACTAGCTTAGGAAGCGCTGCTATATGTTGCTTAAGCTATGTGAAAGCTTCTTCCGCTTCCGTAGTCCAACGAAAGTCTCCCTTTTTTGTACACTTCTTGAGTGTTTTAAATAGAGGAAGTGACCTATCCGCTGATTTGGATAGGAATCTGTTCAAACCGGCTAGCTTTCCATTCAGAGACTGAACTTCTTTCAACGTGCGCGGTGAAGGGAGTTGGATGACAGCCTCTGTTTTTTCTGGGCATGGCTTAATGCCATCTGGTTCTATCAAGTATCCCAGGAACATGCCTTCTGTAGCGCCAAAAGTGCATTTCTTAGGATTCAACTTCATGTTGATCTTTCGTAGTGTTCTAAATGTTTCTTCAATGTCGCGGACCACTTCGTCTTCAGTATGGCTTTTTATGACAAGGTCGTCCACATAGACCTCTAGGTTGCAGCCCACTTGCTTTTCAAATGCATTATCTACCAATCGCTGGTAGGTGGCGCCCGCATTCTTCAGGCCAAAAGGCATCTTTGTATAACAAAAGACACCTTGGCTTGTGTGGAAGGCTATTTTTTCCTCGTCTTCCTTGGCCATTTGGATTTGGTGGTACCCTTTGTATGCATCTAAGAAACATTTAAAGGGATATCCGCACAGAGATTCTACCTTCCAGTCTATCTCTGGTAGTGGGTAGCAGTCTTGTGGACATGCTTTGTTGAGGTCAGTAAAATCCACACACATCCGCCAGCTGCCATCACTCTTCTTGACCATTACTGGATTGGAGAGCCAGTCATGGTAATAGACTTCTCGCATGATGCCTGCGTCCACAAGTTTGTGTACTTCTTCCAGAATGGCTTTTGCGCGCTCTGGAGCCCGGCCGCGCTTTTTCTGCCGTACTGGGGAATATCCTTGTCGGATTTTCAGCTTGTGTTTTGCAATCGATCGTGGCACACCAGTCATGTGCTTTGGTTCCCATGCGAAGATATCCAGATTCTTTTGCAAGAGTGCGCACACGGCCGCTCTGCCTTTATCAGACAACGATCCCCCGATCGATACTTCTTGTTCTGGATAATCAGGATGAATTGCGACCTTCAGATTTGGTACTTTAGCTGCGCTCTGTTCTGGGGTGTGCGTCGTCTCGCATGTAATCGTGTTACACTCTCCTGGTGGCGCAGCGCTATTGTAGATGGTGACAATGCCGCCTTCTACCGGGAATTTGAGCATCCCATGTGCTGTGGACGGTACTGGCCGTATTGCCGAAATTCCCGGTCTTCCAATAATGCCATTGTATGGTGAAGGAGATCTGATCACCATAAAATTCATCCAGGCTGTCGTGGAGTGTTCCTTATTACCGACAGCGACTAGTAGTCGCAGTTGCCCCATGGGCCATATCTTTTCTCCTGTGAAGCCAGTCAACGAAGTCGTGGCTGGGTTTAACTGTCTTTGTATCTCAAGGCGCAATCTCTTGAAACAATGCTCATACATTATATCCGCTGATGCCCCTCCATCAACATACATGCGGTGGATATCGTGACCCCCCGCATTTATCTCAATGGTGAGTGGTTCCGCCACTGCGTTGTCCGCAGCCAAGGTCGGGAAAGAGATTTCGCTTCCATGAGAAAATTTCTGGCTGATCTTTTGCCTAGTCTTTCACTGCCATGATTGTATCATGTAGATCGTGTCAGCCTTATCCTTAGGTGCTTCTTTTTTGCCCCCGGTCTTCTGTTTGTCTTTTCCATCCTTGATGTTCTTAACTAGATGGTCCAATCTGCCTTCTTTTACTAGCTTATCTATTAGTTGGCGCAATTGGACACACTCATTAGTTGTGTGGCCCTTCTTTCCATAATACTCACAGTATCCATTCCCTACGCGCCGATCTTCTGGGGTGCGCATCGGTGGTGGTCTCGGAAAGTTCGCGCCTTCCGTCGCGAATATCTCCTTTGGAGTCTTTGTTAGTGGGGTATACTTGTCGTTTCCCCGTCCGCCTCCTTGACTGAGGTAGCTTTTGTTACGACTGCTACTCTGGTCATTGGATTGTCTCCTTGGCTCTTCTTGTGACCTATAGTTTGAGTAGCCTTTCTGGCTATCCGCAGCGGCGGCTTCTCCTTGGATGAAGGACCTTGTGCGCTTCATTAGTTCGTCAAAGGTTTGGGGAACCCTATCATTTAACTTTTTGATAAGCTCGGGGTTATTGATCCCGTTCATAAACCCTGAGATCTTTAGTATTTCGGGACATGCCTTGACATGTATGCATTCATCTTTAAAGCGCTCCATAAAAGCGCTTGTGGATTCCCCTTGGCGCTGTTTTACCCTAGCGAGCTCGACAGGGTTCTTGGCGCACTTCTTCCTCTGAGTAAAGTTCAAACGAAACGCCTTCCGCAACTCTTCAAACCCATCGATGCTTCTACGTGGAAGCTTACTGAACCAGTTTCGCGCATTCCCCACTAATGTAGAGTTAAACATATGGCACCACACAGGTTGTGGCCAATTTTCGATGGTTGCTGCTGATTCGAAAATTTTTAGGTGGTCATCAGGATCACCTGTCCCATCATAAGTTTTAACATTGGCGGGCATGCGCCTTCTCTTATCTTCTGAAAAATCACTGATGCGCGGAGTGAATGCGTCAACCTTTTGGCGGCGCCAGGGATGAGACATATCTTCGTCCTCCTGGTCGCGGTATCTTCTCCTAGACTTCCAGTGTCCTGTTTCTTTGTCCTCGTTGTCCGAGGAGTTACTTGAGGATGAGCTTACCTTTTTGCGGCGCTTGCGCCGACTATCCTCGGAATCCGAGCTTGAAGGGCTTTCGCTTGAGGAGCATCGTCGCCCAAGTCTATCGTGGATCCTGCGACTGCCAAGTCTAGCGTGGACATTGGTGCGCCTTCCATCATCTTCATGCTCCTCCAGAGACTGTAAGTCGGCTGCTTCATCGTCCACAACTTTCCTTCTGATCCTAGTAAACACAGGATGTCGGCGGCCATCCTTCTCGCCCCTTTCCTTTCGGTAACGTGGTGGGGATGCCTCATGCTCAGGATCAAAGTTGAGCCTGGCTTGCAGGCTCTGACTTGACCTCTTTTTTGCTTCCTCTCGCATCAGCGTAGCCAAGGTTTCGTAGTTTTGGGACACGAAATCACTTGGCGCTAGTTCAGGCGCGACTCCTTCTAGCGCGAGGATGTCTGTTTCCAAATCAGGACCCTTGTTTCGGGTGGGCGCATTTGGCGGCTCAGTGAAGTTTAATTCTGACATGGTGAGAGGAGTGCGCAGTAGATCTACCGTGCTAGTGGTTGTTGTAGTAGCATGGGTAGTCCTTGTGATCGGTTCTACTTGGGTAAAAGCCAGATCTGAGTATGATCCTAGGCTTTTGGGCGCACTGGTTGTTCCAGAGGCCTGCTTAGCGGCTGAATCAGTTTGCTGCTTCTTCCCCAGTAGGTCGTCATGCGTTTTCTTTGTCTGCGGAGTCCGCTGATTTGGGTTTCCATGCTTCGTCATTCTAGTTCTTCGTAGAGTTCTTAGTGTATGGTCCCACGGATGGCGCCACTTGTTGATACAAAAGTTGGGCGTTCCTTGTTTCCGTACCAATTAGATCTTAATGCTTGAGACCTGCGCACTAAGAAAACAAAAAGACACCGTTAGGCTTATCGTGGGATTGTCTCCCACGATTATCCTCCGGCGTGAGAGTAAGTAATCGGTTTTTAGGGTTTAGTTGAAGAGTTAGGGTTGTAGATCGTACCTTTAATGAGAGTCGAGAGACTCTTTATATACACACGAAACCCTAGTTGGTTTCGTGTTCCTCACTCCTCAGCGTATCCCGCATGGGTCGGTTGTTTGATACATATCTCATAAATAAGAGATATCCTATATCAAGACCATAAATAACTTCGGGTTTGGGCCTTCGTGAGCCCAAACCGTTATCGTGATAGCCCATTCGTGATGGGCTCGAGTGGTAGTAGCGTCCATTGGTCGGGTTCGTGACCCGAATGCGGACTATACGTCATCAGTAACATTTGCAAGTTCAATAAGCAAAATGGCTTGGAGTATGTGAATTAAGTGAATTATGTTTGGACTGATTGGTGCTTTGGAGTTTAAAGTGTGTAAACTTAGCACACAACAAATGCTAATTGGTTCACCATGTCTAACCTACATCAAGAACCAACTAGTCCAGAGCAAACGGTTTCTAGTAAAGACTAATCAAATCCGTTTATGGTTAATAGTTTACCAAAAACTATATGGTTATCAACTTACCATATCTCACTGTAAAGAGTTGGTTAGTCCAAAGCAAACGGCTATTGGTAAAGATACATCAAATCTGTTGATAGCTGATAGTTTGCTAAAAACTATAAGTGGACAAAAAAAATGTTTTTATGTCTACATTGAGTTTATACTGCTATTGAAAATTTTTACTAAACAGTTTGTACTGATAGTTCAAACTAGCTTTGAAATGTGTTTATGCTCTATGATTCACCTCTCTCAGAAGGTAACACATCTGGAAGTGATGAGAGCAGCTTTGAAACTAAACGGAATTGATGGAAACTTGTACAAATTGTCATATTGGAGGCTGAGCTCAAGCATCAAATATTCAAGTTCAAGTGATGGTGAAAATTCTTCCAAACAGGGGAGGAATTCAAGTTTATCAGTTGATTTAAGATGATTATGTAACTCAGGGGATGATATCAGTTAAAAAAAATTCAAAGATTATTGAAGTTAATTGCTGGAGTGCTTGCGGTTATAGTTTCTTCAAAGTTTAAAAGTGAAAACAAATTCTAAAGTGATTCAAGATTGAAGATAAGTGTTTGAAAGAATTCCCCCATCATCTATATTGGAGTTTAATTCAAAAAACTTAATGATTTGCACATAAATCATAAGTTTAGGGGAGGATTGTTGAGAATTAAACCAACAGTTAGTACTGCCAAGCATATAGTTAGTACTGTCAAGCATGAAGCTACAACTGCTGAAGATTACACCAATAGTACTAAGTCAGTTAGTATTGTTAGCACAGATGGTTAGTACTGGTTATAAGTTGAAGACAAATGATGAAAGACGTGTAAAGGTATATATAGAATAGATATTGTGTATATCTTATTAATATAGTTTGATACGATTATTAGTTTTACTTGTAAAGGACTTCTTGCATTATAAAAGGAGATCCTTGGTTAGGGTTTTAAGATATCTCTAAGTCATACGAAAGCTTCAAGGTTGTTAAACCCTAGTGATATGTGAAGATCACTCGTAGTAATCTTGAAGCTATTTGTTCGGTTAAACATTGTGTTCATACTTTCACTATTACATTCATACATCACCATACACATAATCTTCTAAGTGCTTTGTAGTAAATTCCGCATGCTACTTAGCATATACTCAAAGTATCTTCAACACAAGTCGTGTGTTTAGATCCAGTCACCTACTTCCTTACCTAAATCCTTCTAACATTCGCATAACCAATCCTTAATCCATAATCCAAGCTATAACATCTCCATAACACATAAACCTACAAAACATTGTCAACTATAACGGTAAGCGATAACGCTTAGTAAGTAAAATGATAATAACATACCATCATACTTCAATCAAACATATAAGCATCACAAATATTCAAACACTTACTTCGCGGCTCAACAATCTAATTCTTACTTTAACACATAACATCAACTTACTCTTACAACCAAAATCATCACTTAGATCACATTCATCGCAACACCTAAGCACATCTTATGTCTCTTATTACTAAACACCCCAACCCGATAAGGGTAAAGATATCACAATAATGGTTTCATATCAGATCAAAACAAAGCATACATCTATAGTAATACAAGAATTCTCAAAGGTTACAAATGAAATACAGAAACTACAAGGTTACAAATGAAACTTCCGATAAATACTAATTCTAAAGTATAATAACTTCTAACCATCTCTAATCCAGAATAGCTATCAAATCTTCTAAGTCCAAGGTTCTCTCCACTCATACCCCAGCTTCCAAACTAAAACCTGCCGCAGGAAAAGAAATGCGGCTGAGCTACGAGAGCTCAGTGAACAGATATAACGGTAACAAGCAGTAATACAGAATAATGAACAGTAAATGAAATACGAATCAATCAGAGTTATGGCATAAGAAAAGGTAACAGTAATGAGAAGTACAAGGGTATAAGGTGTAGGAAACAGTAATCCTCTACGAGCCCAGTAACAGTAACAGTAACAGTATCATCATGTAGCCATATAGAGGGGAGACCTCTCAGTAATCAGTAAATATGAGGGGAGTCCTCAATCAGTAAGTGGAGTAGCTAGCTCCCAGAGTGTGAAAGACGTGTATCGCACACACCATCAGTCACCAGTAATAACAGTATATATATCAGTAACAGTAACAGCTAGGATGCATCCATGCGCCCCAGGTGGCCAGAAACTCCTCATACACCAAATCAGATAAAGTCAGGGACGGGATAGGTCATCACTCTCCTACCCTAGAGTCATGCCATCGGTGCATCAATGACATGAACATGAAACCCTCATGCCTAGTGAGTGGCTCGTAGTCTCAAACTGTGGGTCAAGGTCAGATACCATGTCATAATCAGAGTGTCATATCAAAGGTTCAACATCAGAAGGTTCAATATCAGAGGGTCAATGTCAGAAGGTCAATATCAGAAGGTCAATATCAGAGTTTCATAGCAACAGTTCATTTAAAAAGGTTTCTATTAAAAGTCCATTTGAAGCAATCTTTCAATAATGGTGCTCATAAAAATTATCTTACAAAATAGTCTTCATAAAAATGGTCTTTCAAAACGGTTTTCATAAAGATAGTCTTAAAAATAGTTTTCTTAAAAATTGGTAGAATTTCATATAAAAGTAGTATCGTATCGTACTCAAAACATCATTTTAAACTATTGAGTTTTCTCAAAACATTTCCAGGTCATAATTAAAAGGTTTTCACAACATAGATTCATATCAGAGATTATAACAAAGGGGATCAATAGAAAAGGTTCAAAGCAAAGGGAGTCATAGCAATGGCATCAAATCAGAAGCTAAACAGATCAGAATATGAAAGGGATCATAGCAGAGTTCACAGAACAGGGGAAGCATAGCAGGGTTCAAGGGAAAACAAGATATAAAAAGAAAGAGTTCATGAGAAACCTGTGAGAAGGTCAGAATATCTGTACCTTATACCGCAAGTGAAAACACAACTAGAAACGAAAAGATCGTAAGCAAACTCCATCTTCAGCGAATCTACACGAATTCATGATTGTCTTATTAATACTTATTTTAAATCGGATTACTCATTTTAGTCGGCTCTCCATTTTTAGTAATTTTCTATTTTTATCACGTCTTCTGATTTAATAACATTTAGGGTTAAAAATGCCATTTAGATAATTTTAGCCTTAATATGATGAGTATTTTAGCTTAGGGTTAATATGACACCTTTAGCACTTTTAGAGTTTAATGTGTCTAAATATTAAATTATAGGGTGATATGTGAATTTAGTAGAAAGTAGGCATAAATAGTTTGTACTGTCTACTTTAACCAATCAGCCAAGACAACTCACGTCCTATTACTTTGTGATTTGACTCGAAAAAGAATAGAACACAGAAAGAAGAAAAAAAAGAACCCAAGCATACAACACACAACTGCACACGTTACCCTTTTATTTTCCTACACTCACACTATGCAAAACAAACCAATTTACTCTTTTGTTTTACTTGCTTCGTAGATATAACACAGGAAAAGAATGACCATGCAAGAAATCCTTCTTCTCGTATGGCATATATTGAACGATATTTGCAAACAAAACTGCCCTTCAAGACCACGTTTACTCACACGAAAATGGTTAAAGTGAATGCATTCAAGACCGTGCCCATCGTGTTTCACATACGACACAACTACACATATTTTTATCGACACACAATATACTCGCGACACCCTCTTTATTCACTGAATGGGTTTTCGAAACAGTAACAAAACAAGTATGTCATACACGTTATATGGTCACTCTACTTCTTAGTTTATGATACCCCATTGTCTGTTTTTAAATTCGAAAATAAAAACCGAGTCGGCACGCATGTTTACTCTTTATCTCAGTTCGTGCAAGCTTAGTTTCATAAGTGCAAAAAGGGTTGAACACAACAAATCAAAACAGAAACATGAGGGTCGAATATAGATCGATATATATAGGTCGCCAAACTCGTTATTTTATGTAAAAAAAAATTATGATTTTATGTGAGTTAATAGTCGTGTAGCATGCAGGTTTCATTTTACTCGATCCATATACGTTTCATGCCACTTGTAACACATATGTATAGCAGGTTTAAAGAAAAGGAATTAAACAAGGATGATACTAAATACCCTTGATGTTGGCGGATGGAGAGAAACAAAGATCAGGAAACCAAAGAACACCACAACTTCGACCTCTCTCGAGCCTGAAGCAAAGCCCACGCTTGATACCTTTGTACTAGAACTCGTCCCACGTCCAACCGCCAATTAGAAACCACAAACGAGTCCTTTTGCTTTGTTTTTGGATCGCACAGGAAAAGAAAGAATAAAGTAGCAGTCGAGCTTTTGTGTAAAAGTGTTCATTAGGGTTTGTGTTTTTGAGATAATGAGGAAAATTTGCATGATATACGGTTTGAAATAGGACGAGTGAATGGGCTCTCCAAATTTGGTAAATTGCAAAATTAGTGGACATGATATGGTGGGCTTTTATTGATAATATATGTTTGTTAAAGTGTACAAAGATGTGGTTATGGCAATCTCATTTAGAAGTAGAATTAATTTATGGAACAATGTGTATATTTTGTTTTATGTGTTCAATTATTAAGGTTAAATACTTAGGGCATAATCGGAATTAAATGTCGAAATATTTTAAACGTTATTTATAAATTTGAGATCAAGGGTATTTTTGGTATTTTACGTATTCAGAAATTCTGGGTTTTACATCTTAAGTCTCTTATTACTAAACACAAAACATACATAACATATATATGTTAGAAATCCATATAACACATGCCATCATCATTTTACTTACCTTAGCTCCAAGCTAAGCATATAAAAGCATCATCATCATCCTTATAATCATCATCACCCTATGTCATAATCACCATAAATACAAACACTTGACACATAACCAAATAACTATAACAATGGTTAATATAACCATATCTCATCTCTAAACACCTCTAATCATCACATAATCATATATTGATTATATGATGATCAATCCCACAACTCACTAACTTAAAATAGATTACTTACTTGATGTAGGAGTGGTTAGTATACACTTAACTCTTGATTAGGACCTCTAATCTTCCACCACTTGATCATTAGCAAAACCTTGTCTTTCCCTCCCTTTTTCTTGAACCGACACCATCACCACACACACACACAAAACACTTATCCAAATGAACTAATAGAAGTCTAGAGATCCCTCTAGACATTTGTTAGGTGGAAGTTTGCCTATTTGGCAACTTTAGTCCCTTTAGTTATCTTCTTCCTAATTTATCCACATTAAACTTTAATACATATTTAACACATTATAACATTAGCCCCTTTAAGTCTATTTTCATTTCACATGATATCTTCCATAACCATCTAACACATTCATTAACTACTAGATTAACTATCGGGTTTGACTAGTCATTCACAAAAAGCCTTAGTCAATTTCATTGTATCCGGAAAACGGGTCTAACAAGTCTTACCCTTTGAACCTTCCCTTGTGAAATATACTTAGACTCCTAGAAGCCAGTAGAACTCGATGTCTTTGAACTGTCTGCTGTTTGTGGAGACGACAATATATATTCACACAAATATCTACTTGACACTTTTTGGTTCTCATAGTTATGTTCGTTATGGTCATGAACATTAGCCTGGTTCTGCGAGAGCTTTTAAGAATTGTGCCCCCACAATTCCCTTAGACGCGACCCCACTTCTCTCTTACATAGGTGATTCTCGATTAATCATTAAAAGCCATATGCTTAACCTCATATTGTCACTGTTATAGGAATGGACTAGGAAGTTCACTAACTCCCTTAAACGAATGTGGAGTTTATTAATCCCCCACAGTGACCTCAGTTTATACAAGTAGGTTGTCCTATTGAACCCAGATCTTGGGATCTCCAGTCAACTGGGTTAGGTTTTCCTTCATATAAACTTTTTAAGGGCTTTAGTCCCATTCCTTTTCATGACTTGCTAACTAACTCTCACATTTAGCATTTCACAAGCGGATCCATAATGTTATTCTATGACTTCACATTGTCAATAGGGATAACTCATGCTAAGAGTAGTTGTCGTATCGACATAATATGTCTGTGCAAATTCGAGTTTTGTTCAACTCTTTAAATATATCATGCTCAAAGTAATTCTTGAGTATTCCAACTGGGCAAGAACTTCACCTTTGTTGGTGTCCTTTTGAACTCTAGCTAGGCCTGAATCCCCCACATGGAATCTATCTCAAGAATTTTATAAAAAAGGTTATCCCTTTCAATGTATTAATCTTGTTTAAAAGATTATTCTCACAAAGATATGACATCAAGACCATTGGTAATTTGTCACTTCATAAATTTCATACTAGTGTATACATACCTTTTGAATGTTTTATGTTAATTATTTTCCGTATCATAATAAACAAATTCCAAGTCTAGCATGCTATAGACTAAGGAATCAAGCGTATGACAGAAGATGCATCATTCTGATTACTCATACCTTCATCTACTAACATTCTTCTTTTAGACAAATCACCACCTTAAACCACACATGTTTTAGGATGATCCCACAAGGTATTTGTGTAAGTCCTACACTTACAACATGTCATTCCAATCCACTTACGATTATATATATAATCACTTTTAATCTCTTATCATTATATGATTATCACGACTTATTATGTGATTATAATCATATAAAATCAATGTGTAATCATTTTACACAATCAAAATATGTCCAACTTAGCGAATGGATAATAACTCACTTTAGATGACAATCACACATTCAAGTTAGTTACGAAAACCAACTTAATTTATTTTCATCTATATGTGTGTTCTTTCTTGACATTTCATAATGTCCTACACGGTTATGTTCAACACATAGTCATTTCTTACATAATGACAAACCGTTCAATTGTTAGCAATATGAGTTGTAACAAGTCTTAACAATTGTTCATTGTTCGTCTTTCTAGAATAACAAGTAGTTTGATTATTTGCAACAATATTCACAACAAAATATTTGCAACATCCAAATTTCCCAATACTCGGTACAAAATCGAGCAACTTGTTTATCATTGCTCATAAAGAGCCTTTTTTTTCGGGTCTTAAACCAAGTCATGTGAATGAATATTCATCACTCAAATATGATTACTAACACAAGTGTCAAGCCAATAAATTATTGTGATATGGTCGACCACATTATCACCTATACCATGGCATTGAGCCATTCACAATCTTGGCATCAAAGGTTTCTCATAATTTCGTTGTCGTTTTCTTGATACTAAATACACCACAACGTGTATTAATCAAGTCAATGAAATAATAATTCCCCATTAACAACATTCTCTTTAGAAACATCCACTTTTCATTGATGGTCAAACACTACAACGCATTTTTTTCCTTCTAAAAAAAATGTATCGACTGACCAAAATAATAATTGCGATAAAACAACATTTTTTTTAATCAAGTTTAGTGTCTTAGCTATGCACTTGAAGAAAATTAAGCTCAAACTCATTCATTCACTATGCAACATATGCATTTTTTTTCTTCATGACTGCACAACTATGACAACAAGTATAATAGAAGTCCAAATAACACCAAAAATTCGCATCTCGCGACTATGTGTTTTATCCCAATATCCGGTTATGAAAACACTACTAGTTACACAAACCAGTACCACGGAAAAATTTCAGCCAACATGCTTTGAACTCTCTATTTTATTTATTTATTTATTTTCAATCATAATATAATGATTCAGAAACTTTTAAAACCATCACGAAGTTATATATCTTTAAATAAGATGCCATAAGACTACAACTCAGTTTTCTTATAATACCATAATGATAGGTTCAAAAAGAAGGTTCGTAGTTTCGTAGTTAGTTGTGACAAATTCACACGAAAGAATTTTATTCCATTTATGTAACCAAATGACTCCAGTTTGGCAACAAATGAAATAAAACCTAATTTTCCCTTTTATAGTTTCTCATATGATCATTTTAAACGTTAAAAGAGAAGATAAATAATAACAAAATTGAAGAATCCATAACTTCCGTGAACTTTTACTTAATATACCAAAGTCAAACCGACTTCAAGCAATCAATCACATTTAATATATTAAATGACAATCATCAGCATATATTAATACAAATAAATTTCAATAATGTGAAATATGCATACGGAGTAATAAAGTTTCTTAAACAATAAACAAAGCTCATTATTTCTCCTCGTAAGCAGTGGTAAATGGGGTATGATAGTAGCTAGAGATTAGATATGCAACTCATATTCTATATTTCTTTTCTTTCGCATAAATTCATATCAACTTAGTAAATCAATCATTTGTTTCCATGTATAATTTCTTTTACGATACCACTATATTAAAATCAATTGCAACAAAAACCATGCTAACATAACAAGTTCCGCCGCCTAGTTGAGATTCCCACAAAATATTTCTTATTATTGCCGACATAAAGCAATGTCACAAATAAAAAACCCAAGAAAAACAATATATCACAATAAACTCATGTGTCCAACAAATTTGATTTATCTATATATATAGCCATATACGATTGCAACTTTTAAGAATTCGTATATCAGTTATATGCCAAACCTTTTAGAGAACTTATATATCAATTAACCGCATGTAATATATTAATCACTGTTATCATTTTGAAATATATATATTCATTGGATAAAATCATCACATGGCCATGTTATGTATGACTACTTATATAGCT
This sequence comes from Artemisia tridentata subsp. tridentata, assembly GCA_021014915.2. Classification (NCBI taxonomy): domain Eukaryota; kingdom Viridiplantae; phylum Streptophyta; class Magnoliopsida; order Asterales; family Asteraceae; genus Artemisia; species Artemisia tridentata. The sequence continues at coordinate 114,882,693 of CP139509.1, forward strand.
TTGTATTATTTCTGTCGATGAAGTAATCATATTCGATATTGACGAATACGTAAGTTGGCATACATGATGGTGTCTTTCTAATACATAGGAGAATTAAAATATTTAATTTCAATTACAAGAACCAATAACTCACCCAATAACTCATGCGTTAAAAGAACCGTTATCACCAGCAAATATATTTTTTAATTTCAGTTAAACCAATTTTACTAATTAAAAGAGAAAAAAAAAAAAAAAAAAAAAAAAATCATTCAGGCTTCTCAACAAAACGATATAAGAGTGGGATTTTTTTCTTTTCTTTTCTGTAATTAGTGTTCCTTTAATTTTCTCGTGACTACCTCTAATAGCAACATAGTATGTCTTAAGATTGTTGTATATATTACGTGTATTGCTATTAGAGACAAATAAACAATGACATGAAACCATAAAAAGTGTAGATGATGATACCTTAAACATTTTGATTGTTGAGACAGAAAAAACACAAGTAAGGAAAATGTTGAGGCATGTGATGCTCACAGTTTTCTTAAGATAGATTCGTTCTCTCCACGGTGCTTGAGAATTGTGAACGTCTATCTCTCAGGATACAACAACAACGGATAACTCCGTTAGCACAAACGGGTTATCAAGGCGAACAAAAAACGTGCCTTCCCTCTATTACGAATGGATACACATGAAATATAAACGGTAACAAAAAGAGAGGAGTAATGAGTTGTGTATTTTCTTGGTGTCATGTATGAGAGAAGAACTCTCAATAAATAGTCAAGGGGAATGAAAGAAAAACGGTCCAATAATAAATTATACTAATGGCTCATGAACACACAATTAATTCGATCGTTACATTTGACCACACATTCAATTTTGTGTTAACACGTGTATTTGATGACCATCAATTGTCATTCAAACCCACCATATGACCAATTTTTCCAACAGAACAATCTTTCATATTGTTGTTGAATTTAAATTTATATGATGACAGTTTAAGTGGGTTAAGTTGTTGGGAATTTGTATAAATGGGGTTTAGGTTGTGTCTTTATTTGAAGTTAATGAAAGAATCTGGAACCTCACATTCCATGAAAAGTGTAATGGTGGTGGTGGATGTATGTGTTGGTCGACAATGTTAAGTTTTCATGCGAGTTTTAGTGATGCATGTTTAATGTTTGATGAAATAGTTGATGTTCGCGAGTGAATTAAATCTGATGAAATAAGTGACTTTCATTTTGGATTGATAGTAAACCGTGTGTCTGAGTTTTTAATTTATAGAAAAAAGAAACTAAAAGGGAAAAGGGGTTGAAGATGAAGATGAGCAAAGTGACCAAAAATGCCTATACAAGCAGAGTTTAACGAAGACCAGCTAATGAAAGTTTGGTCAAAAGACCGGTATGCTAAAAATAACCAAAGAGACGAAATATGTAATTACTGAAGGTTAAAAGACTAAGAGTGAAAAAAATGTAAACATAAAGACAAAATTTACAATTTACTCTATTATTAAATTTGAAGGTCCATTCCTTGCACGGAAGAACGATTCATGCAACCAAACAAACAAGTGTACGGCAACAGAAGAGTGTTGACACGCATATAGTTACGAAGAAAAAAAAAATTAAATAATCATTTTCTTTTTTGAATGGCAATTAAACAATCATTCGATATATTATTTGCAAACAATATATTTGAATAAGGGCTTTATAACATGTGCCCTACGGCACATGTTAAGTATACAAAAAGACAAAAAAAAAAAGTACAAAAAGCACAAAAAAGTACTTAGGCCCACATGTACTTTTTGTACTTTTTGTACTTTTTTTTTGTCCTTTTGTGTACTTATCATGTGCCCTTAGGGCACATGTTAGAAAAATCCATTTGAATAAGGGATTATACGGCCCCACTATAGTGGGGGTTTGCAATCATTGCATGCATTGAGTGGTTGTACTGTGTGCATCGTGAGATTATACTGTATGCTTCGCGGTTTGTACGGTTGATCCTATTGAGGTTTTGTATAGTATACCCCATTTGAATATTATGGTGTAGTTTTTAATGTTTCAAAATGGTAAACTTCAATTTTATCTGTTATTAATAAGAGATTTTTGAAAGTATAAAAATAATGTTGAAAAACTCAATTGTATTCATGAGAGTGCATTATTATATACTAGCAGGGTACTCGCGCGTTGCGGCGGCGGGTACCCTGAAATAATATTTTTCGGTGAATCATGTATTTTAGTTTATTATGTTCTTTTTAATAATAAATTTACGGATATCAAGAATTTCATGTGACGTATTTCAACTCCTTAACTAAGGAATTTATGTCGTCTTTTTGGGTCTTTTTTAAAGTCATTCGTATAACATGAGCCCGTTTGGCCAGTGCCCGTTTGGCCCGTGCCCGTTCGGGCTCGAGCCCATTTGGCCCGTTGACCGTTCGTGCTTGAATATTTGTATAACGTGTTTTATTATTTGTATTAGTAACATTTAATGTAGGAATTGTGTTTAAGTTGATTGTACAATATGCTTGATAATTTGTATTTCTTATGTAAGGGGTGTTTTAATAACTAAATTAATTGTATTTATTGACCAATTAATTAATTGACTACATTAAATATCTTGACCAAATTAATAGTGCTTTGTATTTTGTACATTAAGCTTTAAGACTTGTAAGTCTTAAAATTAAGATTGATGAGAAAGATCATTAATAGTGCTTTGTGTATTGTACAATAAGCATTATATCTTGTAAGTCTTAATTTTAAGACCAAGAGGAGAGAGATTCATCCATGCATTATATGTAGTATAGATACGTGTAAAATTTGAGTATTTCGTTAGTCAATTAAAGTGAAAGTTGGCTACGTTATACAGTTCTATAAAATAATACACTTGGGACCACCAAAATTTATTAATTAAAAGAGTTATTAATTAATCGATAAATTAATAATTATTAATTTATATATTAATTAATATTTTATTAATTTATAGTAGAATACTTAGTTTACAAACACCTTTCAAGCTTCCACTTAATTATCTATACTACCTTATAATGTATTTAGGACATCTATACTTAGAAGTCTTAAAATGTTTAAGACCAAAAACATTTCTTTAATAGGAAAGATGCATACACATATAATTAAAAGCCTAGAAATTTAAGTGTCATTAAAAAGTCTAGGTTGTTACAAGTATAGCTTTCAATGCTTGTAATCTTTTAAGACTTACAAGAAAAAAAACACAGTGTACACCACTTTAATACATATAATTTTCAGACTTACAAAATAAGAAGCATAATGTACACCACTTTAATGCACATATTAAAAAAAAAAAAAAAAAAAAAAAAAAAAAAAAAAAAAAACACATTAATGCTTTTTAATGTAGTCAATTAATTAACTGGTCAATAAATACAATTAATACAGTTATTAAAACACCCCTTACATAAGAAATACAAATTATCAAGCATATTGTACAACCAACTTAAACACAATTCCTACATTAAATGTTACTAATACAAATAATAAAGCACATTATACAAATATTCAAGCACGAACGGGCAACGGGCCAAACGGGCTAGAGCCCGAACGGGCACGGGCCAAACGGGCTAGAACCCGAACGGACACGGGCTAAACGGGCACTGGCCAAACGGGCTCATGTTATACGAATGACTTTAAAAAAGACCCAAAAAGACGACATAAATTCCTTAGTTAAAGAGTTGAAATACGTCACATGAAATTCTTGATATCCGTAAATTTATTATTAAAAAGAACACCATAAACTAAAAGGTTTGGGACTTGCTAAAAAAAGTAGTCTTAAAATTTGTAAGACAAAAAACATTTCTTTATTAATAAATAACAATCCATTTACTCATTTTTTTTTTTTTTTTGAACATTCCATTTACTCATTTAGTCAATAGCAATACGTGAAATAACAAATGGTCAATGCGTTAAAAGCCTGTACTAAAAAAAATGCTTTATGACCAAAAACATGACTTTATGGCTGTGGAAAAATAGACTTTATGATGTTATATAAAAGCCATGTAAATGTCAATAAAAGACTTTAATATCACCATTTCAAAAACTTGTAACAACCATTTTATATTAATAGCGCCCATTTCAAAACTTGTAACAGCCCGTTTAAGATTTAACCGCCCAAACCTCCTAGATACAAAAACATATCACATACAGAAAAATAACACAAACTAACCTACCACAATCCTCTTTTCTCTAAAGAAACAAAAACACACAAACTCACCATCCCCTCCATCCTATTATTTTCTCTCTATATTTCAAAAACTCAAACACCAGTTGATTCGGACGTCACGACTCACGAGCACTACTAACATCGCCCCCAACACCACCGGTTCTTGCTAAAACAAGTGGTGTTTGAGTTTGGTGGTTTAGTTGATGTTTTAGTGGTTCCGGTGGTGTTTTAGTGGTATCGGTGCAATTTTTGTGGCTTGGTCGTGTTTTGAGTCTTTATGTGTTCTATCTTTGACGATCTGTCCAGATCTAACCGGATGTTTCGGGATCTAACTGGTTTGGTGTGTTTAGTTTTGAGGTTTGGTGGTGTTTTCTGGTTCAGGATCTATTAAGATCGTATAAAGTTTCGCTGTGCTTTGTGGTTCAGGATCTTCAAGCCCTCCAGACCCTTTACACCCTAACAACCCTTTAGCACCTACCTGGGTTCGAAATACAACAAAGACGAAATCCAATTTCATGGTTCTTTAATCCGAAACCATCAACAACAACAAGATTCAAATGAGCTGTGATTTTTTCTTGGTTTAGCTTCGGTATAAAAAAAGTAATAAAAGGGTGATTTTGGCTTGTGTTTCGTTTGTAACGAAAGATAACAAGAAAAAGGATGAGGTGATATGAATGTTGACTGCATTTGTGTGTAGGCGTGGTTTTTGTGTGAGTGATATTAGGGTAATAAGCCTTATATCTCCTTAGGTTAGAGTTTGAGGTTGTGGGCCAAGTTTGGTAATAAGCCTTGTATCTTTTGGATTAAGTTTACTTTTGGGCTCAATTTGATGATAATTTTTTTTTTGTTAATTTCGGGCTAAATTATTTGTGTTTGTTCGATGTAACTGTACCACGTTTGTAGACAAGCGTGAATCGAAACCATACGTTCATGAATTTTAAGATTGAATTTTCTTTTCAAATATTCATCTTCAAATATACGTTCAATATTTTATTTTTGATGATGTTTTGAATGAATAGCTTGCATTATACTCACAAATAAAAGTAACCCATTAAACCTGTAACCACCATTTTATTAATTTGCTAAAAAATTGAACATTGAACGGCTATTAACTTGTAACATTCGTGTATATTAATGATAGAAATTGAAAAACTATACATCCTGTTGCTATGCAAGTATGCCCTTTAGAGAAATGGTTCTTTGAAAAGGAGTCCTTAATGTTAACAAATACAATTTGTTCAAAGAAAATTATTTCCAAATCTTTTTAAAAAACTAGATACCGGTTGCCGCTAGGCTATTTGTATCTAACTACACACAAAGATATTTTATCTATCATGTTTCAAGATTATTTATCTCGATCAATCTTCCCTCTAAAATTATAAATAAGAGAAAAAAACTCTCACACGCAAATATTACACTAGGATTCATGATAAAGCGGCCCCTAACAAATATCATCGCAAGCAGAAAATTATAAATACCATAAACGATTGTCACTAGGCACATGTACTCGGCTATCTTACTCTTTTATAATGCATGAATAAAAAAAAATTTTAAATTTTGAGATTACAATTATACATGCTATTTGTACAATAATGTTAAGCTAATATTAAAATTGTAATCATTTTTTTAAAAGTGTAGAAGAAAAACGTTAATGAATTAATATTAATTGTTTCTATCTCTTAAGTTATTTAATAAAAGATTTACAATAAGTAACTACGATTACAAACTTTTCTTAACTCTTTGTATCCCTTAGGTTCGTGGTTGTTGATTTAGGCTCGGGTTTCTATAAGGGCGTCTGAATGTTAAAAACCATAAGCTTGGTTTGGGTTTATTAATGATCGTTTTTTGTTGTTTCAGATTGAGCAGGTCGGCTCGATTTTTCTGTTTCGCATATTTTTTGAACACCCCTATCCATAAAGCTTAACTTTATATAAATTATGTAGTCCTTTTGAACAACAAAAAAACGTTGATTACTAATGTTACAGTTAGAAAAAAAAAACATATAAATGAAAAATATTTGCTTGCCACAAATTTAGTCACAGGGTACCCGCCGCCGCATTGCGCGGGTACCCTGCTAGTTGTATACAATGCATGTATATCAAATGAACGGCCCAATTTGAAAGAAACCTTCAATCTCCCACCTTATTATGCTTCTTGTGTTCAATGTATCACTTTATGGACATTAAAAATATTTTCTATATAAATACAAGATCAAAATAGGTTAACACAAACAAATCATACACACAACATTGCTTCCCATCTTAAAGGTGTGAAAAAAACAACAATGACAGACGAGATTCGAAGAGCATTATGCAAGCACAACAAGGATAATCCAAGTCTCACTAAAATGTAGTTGCACAGTTGTTGACTGATGAAGAAATTATTGAAAGCGTTATTGGAATTAATAAAGATGATATCGATGAAGAAGATGATGAAAGTTCTACAATGGAGCCCCCTTCGCGAAACGAAGCTATTAAAGCGGCAATCACATTGAACAATTTCTTGTTGAGCTATGAGAAAACAACACCAGAAGTTCTTACCATGCTAAGGAAAATTAGAGACGAGATTCAAGGGGAAATTGATTTCAACAAAAAACAAAAGACAATTGAGTCATTTTTCAAGAAACTTTCATAAATCATTCATGTAATATGCTATATATAATGAATTATTAATTTATATTTTATATGGGGTCTAAAGAAATTATTAAAAATGTATTATCTTATAATTTTAGCGAATTATTAATTTAGCACCCTATCCCTGAGTCGGGACCGGCAAAAAATATTATCTTAGAGAGTTTATTAAATAATCGAGTATTAATTTATTGAGTTTCTACTGTATCAAAATTATCTAAACTCTATATAAAAAAAAATATATATATATATAAACACATGTCAAATTTGTAAAAAAAAAAAAAAAAAAAAAAAATAAATTAAAATAAAAACTTATTAATAAAACTTTAGTTGTTAAAATTTAAAGAAATTATATAAACTTAAATGTATACATATCGGTTTTTGTGTTTTTTCATAAATTTATAAATTTAATAAAGAGTGGCGCAATAACCACAAACAACTTCCACAAAGAACTCTCACAAAAAGAGGTAGATATGTTTAATTGGTGTATTTGGGTATATATTCTCTCTTTAATAAATACCCCATATGTTTTATAAGGAAAGATCATATACATACACAAAGTTTCCGGTATAACAATGGACAAATCTCACCAACTTATTTCTCAATTGAGAAAAAATTGAGGAAAATTAATTAATATTTTAATTAAAAATGCAATTACACATATATTTTTATAATTTACATATCTTATGAACCGTTATCGTTAACTATAACAAATTATACCGTTGCTACGAACATTTTATTATTTTTCACTTTTTTTAGTATTGAATTTCACATAATACATTACATGTGATTTAACACTAATTAGAAATTTTGAACACTAAACAATTTTATTAAAATTTGACATAATTATTTATATATAAATTAAAAAGTTTCCCCGCTTTTTGTGAAGCAAACCACATATTCATGGCTTTTCAAGCATATAACACACATTGTATATCAACTTTTAGATTATAGCAGTTTATTTATGAAAACTCTATAATCACATGTGATTTTATCTTTTATCCAACTTTGACGAATTAACGGCTCTAATATATGAATCGAAATATAATGTGTTATCAGTGTTCTAAAAGGAGCGCCAAGGCGATGCAAAGGCATCGCCAAGGTGTGAGGCGTGGCCTCGCCGCCACGAAATGGACATTGGTGTCGGCTTAAGGCGTAGCGTGGGTTAAGGCATAAAAAGGCGCGCAAATGCACGCCAAATCTTAAGGCGTGGCACCATTTTTAGAAGCATTTTGGGGATTTAAGGATTTAGTCTTGGATTTCTAGTATTTGGACTATTTTCTACTTGGCTTGAAGCATTTAGGGGACTTATGCATATCATTTTTTGTAAACTCGATATGTATATAAAATATGATATTATTACATAAATGATAAATCTATAAATATTTTTTTGCCGCTTTAGTCATGCCTTAAAAAACGCCATGGCTCGTAAGGCTTGAGGCGTGGCCATGCCGCCACGCCACGTGTAACCACCAGTAAATTTTCACTATAATTAACAACCATTAAATTAATCTCCGTCATTATTTTTAATTGTCATTTTAACGGGAAAATTTAAAATTTTCTTTATTATATTATACTCACGACCAACACAAGATTAGGATAAGACTATATATTTTATATTTAACTATTGTCACTTTGTTATTTTTATATTATACTCTTTACGTAATACAAACCTATTAGATTTTATTAACGTATATGCTCTCCGTTAAACTTATCACACATCTAATATTATTAGTTGGAGTATATTGATAAACTTTGATATTTTTATAAATATTATATTTTTACGTTACTCGGTTTTAAGTTTCGTGACTTAAAGACTTAACGTTAGTAATTACTGGAATCAAACTATATCCTAAACTAATAATATATGTCCTAAAATATGCCACATATCATGCATTGCAATTTTTTTAAATGACACATACGTGTATTATTCTTTTACATGCAACTATATATAACATTTATCATTTTGTACCATAACATGCAATATAAGAACATGTATAATTTTGCAATATAAGAACATGCATGCATGAGATATTGCCAATGAACTATAAGTGATGTGTAGGCATATCCTTCCATAAAACATTCTAAGTTAACGTGTATAACATACTTGCCATACCAAGTTAATATTTGTCACATATATATATCAAACTCATAAGCTTGGTAAGTCCCTAAGCATTTCTAATATCTTTTATATATTTACTTAACACATGAACTTAATAATAAACAGATTCTAATGAGAAACAAGGCCAAAAACTGATTTTCTTTTCCTTTTCTGTTTTAACGTGAACAAACCAACACCACTTAATGTGTGTAGTATTTTTGAAACCATGAGCTGAGATGCATAATAAAACATCTGGGTACACTAAAATACATGCTAAATAATTACAAGGACAAGCTCATGAAGCTTTTAAGTGGATAGAAACATATTTTTGTTCTTTCTGTTTAGCGAGCAAACAAAACACACCTCCTTTATAGTATAACTTTGTAGGCGTTAAAACTACTTCATGAAACCCTTAAACAAGTAAAAACAATCAGTTAATGAACCATAAGTCCTTACAAGATTTGAAATCGTTTTACTCAAATTCTGCTTTTGACGCTAAACCAAGCCTTAAACTAAGTTTGTTACTTCATCTAGACTACATGTACAACATTAGATAGCCCGAGGTACCATCACTCAATGCCATTCGATCCACCTTTAAATTCCAGATTTAATCTTAACTAAAACTAACACTACACAAAACTAGTTAGACTTAACTACTAGGCAAACTATAAGCCACAAGGATCTTTTTGGTCTAGAAATATTACACATAGACTTGCTCCCTTGATACTTGCCAATGATAGGTAAATCCCTTGGTTCCTCTTTGACCACCTCACGCCACTTCCCCCCCCCCCCCCCATTAATTGGTCTTTTCTCCACCACTCAAGCCAACAATATTAAGCATGGTATACATATATACACATCACCTTGTCTCTCCTTCACACTATAAGATGACCTAGGATATTAGAAAGCCCTAGCTTTCCTTCCTCTATAAAATCGACATACATTCCTTCATATTACTCAACCCTATTTCGACATTCACCAAGAACAGAAACCCATTCACTTAAATTCTGATCCCATAGTCTCAAATAGAAGCAAAGGAAGTGAACCCAAAAGCCTAGAAGGAAGGAAAAACCCTTGTTCCATTTAGAAGTCAAGCTAGCCTCATTTCTATTCTAGTCAAATTCCAAGTTTGTAAGTGCCTTAAACCCTTTTCAATACTTTCCATAATCTTTAAACATGTTTGAATATGATACTAAACAAGTTCTAATTAATAACATAGAACAAAGATATGTTTTCAAAGGTTTCTGTAAACATCAGTAAACAAACAAACCATATTATTACTTTGTAAAATCATGTGAGATTAAAGGCTATAAATTGTTACATTAAAACAAGTAAATCAACCATATAATAAGTTATAAACACAAGCTAGATAACTTGGTAAAAATTCTTAAAAATCTGTTTTCTTTTTCTGCTTCTGGTTCTTGTCGCCAAAAACCAGCCCAGACGCCTAACTTGCCCCTTACTTTTCTACCTCGAGATTTAGATACCAGCCCCAACCAAATACCCTATTTAATCACCACCCGGGGGACTCTAAAACGCCCCTATAACCCGGTCGAAACAGCTAGTTATCACGTGTCTTTTTGGGTCTTTTTCTGGTCGCACAACAAAAAAACCAAAAACCTATTATTGTACACTATTATTGATTTTACAAATATAAGCCATAAGCTACTAAGAAAATAACTTTTAATAAGCTTAAAAATATGTCAACAAACTACGGAAAAAGTCTCGTTAAGTTTCATAATCAAAAATCCGTTTAATCCTTTTATGTTCCTTCCTTGTCGAACCAGCCCAAACCCCCTACTTACGCCCTATTTTTCTACCACGTGAGGAAGGCTTTAGACTCAACCAAATAGCCTATTTTAATCACCACCTAGAACACTATAAAACGCCCCCATAACCCTTTTCAAAACAGTTAAACAACCCATAGTTATTTGGCCCCTTTGTCCTTGTCTTGAGCCACAGAAACTAAAAACCTATAATTAAGTTTTTCGGATATTTTTGAATCACGACCTATGAAACACTTTATGGACCAACTAAATAAACTTATGAACATATTAAGATATTATAAAAATAGTGACGTAAGTTTTAATGTTTGAATCCGAACAGTTTTTCTTTTTCTTTTTCTGGTCGAAAAACTACCCAAGTGGCCATCTTTGAATAAAAGTTTCGACCAACAAATGAACTTTAAAAAATCCGGAACTTGCTCATTTTAGAGGTCTCATAGCAATGATATTAAAAGAACAAAAGCATACTCAAAACCTTGTCTCGCCCCGTCTCGAATTAACTCTTTTTCTTGGCTGGTCGAACAGCAAAACAAACCACCCTTTTATAAAATCATCCCAACTTACCTACTTTGAGTAATTTTTGTGAGCAAACAACGAAGGTCTAGAACTTGAGATTAGAGCCATTTAAAAGAACACCCGGCAAAGTATTAAAAGAATTAAGAACATTGTAAAAATACTGTAAGGTCTCGCCTATATTTATTGTTCTTTTGGGCGACTTGGACATAAAACCAAATGCATCCTTTTTATTTATTTTATTTTTGAAAAGCTATAAATTACAAATTAGAGTTTTCTTGGGCTGAAAAATGAAAATTTTACAAAGATATTAATACAAGGGCTGTTTTGTCAACAATCCATATTAGAGGGTATAAATTGTCATTTTTGAAACTATAAGGTAAAAACTGTCATTTCACCAAAGTTGAAGGATAAAAGTTGTCATTTTTATAAAAGTTCAAGGGTATAAAGTACAATATTTTTATATACACTTCGATAATATATTTCACCACTTAATGATTCGGGTTTTGTTATAAAACCTATATAAGAAATACACTTAACAACTCGGGAGTTTATAAAACTTATATATGAAATATTTATATGTCAGCGAACGAACAAGCGAAACATAGACATAAAATATGAAATACGATAAAATCTTATCATCCACCAATATTTGAAGGGACTTCATGTTGTCCCAATTAACATTTAACCGTTAATAAAACATTACGAAACGAATATTAAAATCACAAATACTTGAATACGAATACTGAAAAACTTGACATATTCATCTAGGTTGCATATCGGAGCATTTTATCCGCTATATTTGATTTGTTTTCCATCCAGACTGCTCAGGTGAGTCATAGCCCCTCTTTTCTTACTTTAAACTCTTTGGGGGAGATACATGCTCGTTTTATCTATAAATCTTACTCGTTTTACTCGATTGATGAAATATTATTGAAACTTATTTACTGAACACAAGTAACTTAATGAACGTTTTCCTGATTGTTATTGCACTAAGTTAACTGTTGCATATTTATATTTATTTTAAAAAGTCCCTCATATCATGCACCATTAGTCACCTGTTGGGTGAGCGCGAATATAGTGAATAGATCTATTGGCCTGACGACCCATTTGTACTAGTCGGATGGATATCTTTGTGGTAGCCGGTTATACAAATGCATTATATTTGAAATCTATGAGGAGTTTTTGGCAAACTCTCACTTGGGGGCAAACTACTTTCATTTTAATTATGTTAGTAAGACTGGAAACTGTCAACGCATTGCGTGTCATGAGGTTTAGTGCAATATACCGAACTGTGATATAACTGAATTCTTTTTATTTAGCTTGTGATCAAACTGATTATAACTTTAAACGTTACGGATTTACTTAACTTTTGACTACTGAAATCAACTGTTTTACTTATAAACTCTATAAACTCACCAACCTTTGTGTTAACCTTTTTAGCATGTTTATCTCAGGTCTATAATGAGCGATGATGGCATGGAAAGGCACGGATACCGATAGAAGTCTAATTATCATTCGAAACTTATTTATTAAACTGTAAACCTACTGGGACCTCATTTGTATACTCTGATATTTATAAAATTCGAATGATAAATCTTTTAAAACGACTCCATTAGAGATCGTTTTCTATTACTATAATTGTTGTACTGTCGAGTAACACCCAGCTTGAATTCCGCTGCGTATCACAAAATTGGGGGTGTTACACCACGCCTCACGCCATTTATAACCTTGTGTGTTATACACGGTTAGAAACTTATGAATGTTTAGTTTTCAGTAAAAAACGATGAAACTGTTAGAATTTTGTAGAAAGAGTTATGTTCAATTTACTACATGTTTTAATGCTTGAACATAAAACGTAGTGTTGAATCATATGTGATTTATTAAGCAAGTTTCAAAAAAAAAAAAAAAAAAAAAAAAAAAAAAAAAAACAACTTGAGAAATAAAATAAAAAAGTTTGTCGAATTATATCAAAATATCCATTTATGGATAGATAATTAAATGTCCGTTGCGATGGTATAAATCTTTTTGCTTAATTATATAATAATTTTTTTTAAAGAGTGAAAGTGGGTTTTTATTTGATAAAAAATGAATGACTAGTATTGATCCTTTAGTATAAATCATATTTTTACCTCCTATAGTTTATATTTTATAAAAAAAATCACATATGTGTTGTTGTTATTTTATATATTAAATTAATGTCTTTGCACGAAATTATAAATATAAAATAAAAAACACGAGTTACTATGACATGTAAATGAATACACGAGATTATACATATACGAACAACTCATATTATTTCACTTTATGAGATTAAGTAAGGATATCCGAAAATGTATTCTTTCTTAACTATCCTTATTCAATAACGACTCATGTTATTCCTCTTTATAAGTTTAAACTCACGTATGAGTTTAAAAATTAAATACGACTTAAACTATAATTAATAGGAGTATAAATATCAAAATGAAGGCATGATCTCACGGGTTCAACAATCTTTGTTTATCTAAACAGCTTAAAGATGTTGGAAGGCATTTGTTATGTTATGTGGTGGGCTATTTGGAAGTTTTGTAATCAGGTCTTGTTTGGGAGTAATCAACCGCGCTTGGAGCTTCTATTTGATGAGATTGTTCTTTTGTAGTATACATGGTGATCTAGTCGATGTATTTTTAACTTTGACTGGGTCTTGGATGAAAAGTCATAGTATAATTAGTTTGTAATTTCTTCTAGCTCCTTTCTAGTCTCTAAAAAATTTGCCATTAACAAAAAAAAAAAAAAAAAAAAAAAAAAAAAAAAAAAAAAAAAAAAAAAAATCAAGAGAGCACTCTTATCTTAGAAAAGTTTTCTGTTTTTGCAAAGTGAACAAAAAATCTGAATTTCTAAAAGGGGTAATTCTACAAATAGCCCGGTCTATTAAAGTGTTGGGCTTTTTTGGCCCCAAAAAAGTCAATTTCCCAAAATAGCCCAACACTTTAAGCGACTAAATCTGGGTGTGACATGTGGCGGAAAAAAGTCGCTTAAGCGACTTTTTGTAAATTAAGCGACTTTCGATTAAGCCCAGCAGTAGAAACAGATGCACTAGCAGTAGATTGAAAAAAAAAGTCGCTTAAGCGACTTTTTTTGAATTAAGCGACTTTTTTCCGCCACATGTCACTCCCAGATTCAGTCGCTTAAAATGTTGGGCTATTTTGGGAAAACGACTTTTTTGGGGCAAAAAAAACCCAACACTTTACTAGACCGGGCTATTTCTATATTTAGCCCTGAATTTCTAAAATACTCTGCGTGTCAGTCTCTTTTACCTATTAAACGATTATATTGCAGTAAACAAAACGTTATTTACAAATACGCTATGTTTATGAGAAAGACTAACACCGTGATAATCAGAAAACTAGACAACAAAACAAAAAATTTAGCGAAGGAGTCAAATTAGTTTTTGAGAAAATAAATAGGTAAGACTCGCAAAATTTGGTTAAGATCTTGCGATAACAATTGTTTGAACATATGATCGAAAGGCTTACATGACTTTAACTTCATTATGTATGTGCATTTGAATATATGTTCACTTAAAACTTTTAGTTAACATCTAGTAACACGCGGGTTTTACTAAACAAAACATGTATTTTGTGGCCATAGAATGACTTTTTGTGTTGCCCATTCCCATTTTTCCAAATAAAAATCACATTTTTCTTTATCAGATTAAAATAATTTAGAGTATATACTTTTTAATGTGAAAGGTACGTGTATGTATGAATAAAGTGGTAGAGTGGTCGATGATTCATTTTGGTAGCTAGACCTAATAATTCGTCTTCATATTACGTACGTACGTGGAAGTTGAATTGCCCTTACTCCCAACATACTCCAAGCTGTAAACTTATATTAATCTTTTATCATCTATAATCCTTTTAGAGAGTTGTGTTGCAATTGATCAGAGGTGTCAAAAAAATCAAAACACGATTAACCCGAATTGATTAACGCGCACTTGAAAAACCCGAATCTTTATGAGGGTTGGATACGAGTAAGGTTTTTCTTATCTAAAACCTAGTTAAACTCGAATAAGCCTTTATTCGGGTCAGGTTAACCCAAAATAACAACTCTAATTGAAATCGTTCATGACAAAAAAAAGGAGGTGTTAGGGATGCTACTATACATCCACAAACTTTTTAGCAAAAGATATTTTCACAAAATGATGTGACATGCATTGATAAGAAGATGAAAATTTAAAGGTAAGAGAGATAATTCATTAAAATGATTTTTATTAGTGACAATCAATTTGTTTTTTTTTTTTTTTTTTTTTTTTTTTTTTTTTTTTTTTTTTTTTTTTTTTTTATAAAGTCTTATATACTTAAGGTAATAGAGATGAAAATTTGTGAAAGAGTTTTTGTGAATATTTTGTGCAGGTAACATTTTCCTAAAATAAGTGCATCATTCTTTTTTGTATGTTTAAAGAATACATCTATTTCAGTTTCTCCTATTAAGAAACAGTTCAAGAACTTACGAGTTTATAATTAAACAACATAAAGCTTGAATAGCATCTAATTTTGATTTGTTTGTTTCACAATAAGAGCATGGGGTATGGTTGAGCCATTGGTGGTGCCATGGCCGCCAGCCCAATTTTTGCGACGGCGCACCACACCGTGGGTGGCGCTATGGCTGCTCGCGCCATGGTGGCTATACCACGCGGTAGCTTTTTTTTTTTTTTCTTTTTTTTTTTTTTTTTTTTGTTGTTGTTTGCAGGCGGCAGGAAGGAAGAAGGGAAGATGAAGAAGATGGCTGTGAAATTGGTTTACATAACTGCACGTGTTTCTAGAGCCCATTTAAGCGAAACAATTCAAGCCCATTAACAAAAAAAGTCCTATTATTTTAGAGCCCATTAAGCCAAAAAAATTGAATATTTTGTTATGCCTAAAAAATTATGTATATATATTTCAGGACGTATAAGTATTTTGTAATGTGTTATTTTATGTTAAAAAAAAAATAAAAATAAATAATAATAAATAAAAATAAAAATATGGCACCACATTTTCTGGTGCCAACTGTAACGGCTAGAATGTGGTGACATAGGATTTCTGGTGCCATAGAGAGTTTTGCTGACGTGGCAGCACTTTTTGTCTATGGCACGAGAGTCACGACACCACCGTATTCAGTGCTCTAAAAGTATCATGTACAATATGGGAACTTATGTTTTTTTTTTTTTTTTTAACATAACAATGGAATTGAAGCCAAACCGAGCAACATGCTAGGGGCAAAGCAAGCACAATACAGCAAGGCGAAAGCTTAGGTAAAACGCAGAAACAAAAATCATCGCTACTGTACCAACAAGAAAATATAAATGATTACTTAACCTATAATCGATTAAACAATGTACTCCGTAATTGGTATTTAAGCGCAGAAGCAAAGATCATCACTATTACGTGTAACTTCCCAGAATAAATACTAGTAGTAGGTTGATCAAAAGTTGATTTTAATAAGTTATGGTTTAGTTCTTGGGCTACTATTGTTGAGAAAAGACAAATTGGAATGTCGTACATTTTCATTTTAAAAGTACAAGATAACACTAACGTACGTCATGGTTGTACGTAATGATGTATATATGATGGTGATTTTCGAGTTTACTTTCTTTTAATAAGAGCAGAGGGTGTCATCACGAGGGTTAAACTTTCACTCAGTGTCACGTCAGCGTCATATCAGTTTTAACATTTTCAATTTTAACTAAAATAAAAAATCTCTTATCATAACTCAACCTTAACACCACATTTTAGGTCCCATTTTTTTTCTTTTCCATTTATAAAATACAAAAAAACATTTTCTTTAAAGTTACAAAACTAAAATTTACAATAACTAGTATTTTTTTTTTTTACTTTTGAAAAACGAAAAAAAAAAATAAAAAAATAAAAATAAAAACCAAAGGACTGAAAATGTAAAACACCAAAACTTGCTTTCTTCAACTTTTAAAAAGCTGCAGCGCCACACACACACTAAAACACACACATAACACACATGTTATACAAACACACACCAAAATATACACCAAAACGCATTTAAATCGAAAAAAAAAAAAAAAAAAAAAAAAAAATGAAGGAAAAAAAAAAGCAGAGTTAACGTGCGTTAAAGTGTTAACGCAGGACCTTAACGCAAGACAACGGTGTGGTAACTCAAGCCTAATGTGCGTTAAAGACAGTCCATATAGGCCATAACGCAAGCCTTGCGTTACGATACCGTTTGCTCTAATGCAATGGTAACTTTCAACATTTTTTAATTAATACGGCACGCGTGTCTCTCACTCTCTCCCAAACAAAATCTTGTTTCTTCATACACAATATTCTTATCTCGAATATGATTCTCACTCGGATTTATTTTTTGTTTTTTAATTATTATTAATACGAGGCGTTGGCAAGCCCGTGCGTTGCACCAATTGTATCTAAGTGTTCATAGCTTAATTGTTGATACTCATTAGGTTTACACTATTTAAAATAATTACTTTACTTTAAAAGAGTACATGTGAAGAGGTTTTTTGTAAGATGTTATATTTAAATGAGGCTTTTCAAATGTAATCTTTTAAATTGTTCATAGCGTATTGTTGAACCAGAAAAAACAAACGTCAAGTACATGTTCAAAGACGTATACTTGACATGTTTCAAGCACTATGTCAAGTATTATTTTTTTCTCGATACACGATATTCTGTTTCTGTCTTGCGCCAACATGTGTTTCGGACATGCATGTGGCTTTACGAACCCGTGCGTTGCATAAATTGTATCTAATTGTTGATTGCGTAATGTTTGAGTAAATTGCTTAGTTGGTACCGTGATTGTGAGGCTAAAATATACAATAATGTATAACTTGGCCTGCCTCGGTTGGATTTTGTTAATTTTTAGGTAGATTTACCAATTTTTTTGGGTTTATTGCGTTACATAGTCAATATGAAGATGATGTTATGAATGTTGCATAAAATATTAGGACGCTCACATGACAACGTGCACCGCCCTGAGTTACCACTACTAAGTTTTTTAAAATACAAATCCAAACTCAATGTTGTAAATAGAAAATGATCACTTTTATTTGAGTTTGTTCAAACTTTTTCCATTATATCAGCATTCTTTACTTAAGGTATCAAGCACCAAATGAGAAATGTAATACTGAATAGTTAAGGACAGTGTTGTCACTTGTTAACCATCTGTTGTTCTGCATCTAACTTGAATAACAGATATTTGGTCTTTTCATCTTATGATACATTAATAAATCTTTTGTTTGAATAAACCAGTTGAATATTGTTACTTTTTAATGTCATCCCTATTGAATAAAGAGACACTTATTTTTGAAATATAAGATAACAGGATAACATGGTTACCATTACCAAAGTCAAAACGATTGTGTGACTTTGTACTAAACACAACGTTGTATATTATAATTATAAAATCATGCCTTTTGCACATCGTTGCCATTATAACTATCTAAAACATCAATATAGTGGACTTATTTTCCTAACTTGCTCTACAGGTCATGCAAATTCATCTATACTTAATGCTGGAACAAATTCATACTGCTGGTTACGCTAGTTAGTACTGTTGGCGTGGTTCATTTGTACTGTCAGATGCAAAGACGATCTTAGTACTGCTCGCCTTAGCACTTTGTACTGCTCGAGACTTTGTACTGTTGGGTTTTCGGGTTAGTACTGCTCTCACTATTTCATTGATACTGCTTTCAAAGACTATTAGTACTGCCAAGGTCTAGTGACTGCTGCTCGACATGCATGGTTCTTTTATTCTTGTCAATACTGATGGATACATGCTTGTTTCATTCTTTATGCACATGGGATGCATATGTGAAATATTTGTTAATGATAGTGGGACGGTGGAGTTGTATTTTCATTGGTGTGCATGGAAGTGTAGAGGGAATCACCTGCACACATCAACCAAAACACAAAAATATATAAGCAAGCCTGTGACTTTACTTGGATTGACCTTATAATCTATACCTTTAAAATAGTAAATTATTATGGACAGATTAGTAAATTATAAGGTAGTCTTGAACTTCTTGCATTGAGTTCTCAGCTTCTGCTAGTTCATGATCATGCTGTATAACCTGCACACGAAAAAGAAAAAAAAAATCAGGAATGAAAATTTGAACTTTTGAAAATCAAGAATGAAGATTCGAACTTTTTGTGTTTGTGCATGTGATTTTGGCCGGTTTATATAGGCATGGATTAGGTTAAATCATAAATTATTCTTGCAACCCTTTCACTTCATCTAACCAACTTTTAATTCTATACTAAATACCATGTGATCAATTCCGGAAATCCTTGCACTTCATCTAGCCAACTTTTAATTCTATACTAAATACCATATAATCAATTCCGGCAACCCTTGCACTTCATCTCCTTTCATGATTGTATACTTATTATGAGGTTGCAATAATTCATATAGTCTACATGTAGCTTAAACTACCTTGTACCGTACATACCTTTGTGCACAATCACTCTTCCACATTAAATTAAGCCATTGAAATAGATACCACATTTTAAGACCAATCTTTTTATAGCAAGCGACTACAATACTCAACAACCACAAAATACTTGCACAATAAGCAAATATCCCTTCATCATTAAACAAAGACCATTCATATGTTTCAGTTTGTTTTAGTTTAATACATATTAACATGAAATAATATCCTTTCACTATTACAATCTTAAAAACAAATGGCCTACTACATCGCCGGAAAAACGGACGACTAATTATTATACATACAACAAACTTCTCACAAAACAATACACGTCTTTACTATAAAGTATCTAAGAACAGCTCTTAAGTAATGCATATTCACCATATCATCTTCTGTGATCAGTGGTCTTCCTTGAGCTATTTTTGTTACCTCTACTTGCAGTTTTTCCATCGTCTTTGGGTGTCTTATTAGCTCACTGAGTGCCCATTCTATACTTGAAAATGTTGTATCGGTTCCACCAGAGAACACATCCTACAAAAAGTATAAACTTTTGAAAAATGCATGAAGTATAATAAACTATATACATTAATATTAGTTAATGTCCTTCGATTTCTATATATTTTAGCTTGTTGACTACAAATTTTTTATAATAACATCTTAATGAATGCATGCATGCAACATTGATTTCAAGTTAGAATTAATCACAACTTTCAAAAGAGAGACGATAAAGCTTACCGAGATGACAGCTTTGATTGTATCTCTCTCAAATGTAAAATCAGCTGTGTCATCTCTTTGTATATCAAGTAGGATATCAACTAAATCTTTCTCCTTTTCATTTCCATCGTTCACCATTTTGTTCTTGTTTATATGCTCTTCAACGTATCTCGATGTGGATTTAGAACACAAATCATTGGTGCCTTCATGGAACCCGATCCTTCCCCGCCATCGCCACCTCCACCTTTAGCTGAGCTACACCACCTTTTCCACCACCACCACCTTTGCTTCCACCTCCACCTGCATGGTATTTATAGAGGAAGTTTTACAATTGACAATAAATGAGATCATTATTAAGAGCCATCCAAAAGTTCTAATAACTCCGTGTTTCTTTGTATACCTCCAATTAAAGATCACAATGTAACTACATGTCTCTTTGTATACATCCGATTAATGAGACCTTGGTTGTAATAATTCATATAGTCTACATGTAGCTTAAACTACCTTGTACCTTACAACCCTTTATGCACAATCACTCTTCCACATTAAATTTAGCCATTGAATCTTTATATATAACGAGGCATGATACAACCCGTGCGATGCACAGGCTTGTTTGTTGACTAATTAAATTGTTTTCCGTAACGTTGATGTATCTTTATCTTTGTCGGGTTGGGGTAGCACGTGATGGTATTTATAATAACTTGATGCAGCTGCTTGTATAAGCATATGACGGTATTTAGATGCCTATTAGAGAAGTTGTATTGTATTTATTTAGTGGAATTGATATTTAGATGCCTAGTAATATATTTTCACACGCTTAGATAATCGGTTTTATTGTATCTAGTATAAAAATGTATCTAAAACCGATCTCCTTACATCCGTCTTTATAACGTTTATCCAAACACCACCTGAACTAATTGATGTAGAAGATTGTAGGCATTGTAGAACACCGGGCTAAACTGCGTGTGTAAATTTACAGTCAAAGATCATCCAAAGAAAATGGATTCGTCCAAGCAATCAAAAGAATCATTCAACACCACAGTACATCACACAAAGACTTAAACCACAACATTGAAAAAACGAAAATTTCAGCCCATCTACATAATCCCATGAGAAACTTTTTATTGCTTTAAATATGAATTAGTTACTACACTATAACAATATGCAAACACGCAAAACATTCTACATAAAACATTGATCATTTTCACACATCCATCACAGAGAAACATACTATGCTAATGTTTGAGTAAATTGCTGAGTTTTTATCTTGATGGTGAGGCTAAAATATACAACAATGTATAACTTATAAATACAAACGCAATTTAGTTTAAGTAAATAACAGGTTTCGATAACATGGCAATCGATGTGATCTATATTTGTCAAAAAAAATTGCCTATACATGTAAGCCACTTTGTGCTCCTCCATAGCTTTTAGACGTATACCTCAAGCAAATGATTACATGAAGTTTAATCATAGGAGATTTATGAGCCACTTTCCAGTAACAACGTATGCTATTTAAGAAATAATGTTTCAAGTGAAGTTGTAATCTTATGTAAAGCATGAAAATTAATATACGTGATAGTTGATGTTTGACTGCTAAAAGCATTATGCACGCAACTTTATTGAACGTATATACACGGCGCTATATACAACATAATATTCAGTACATAATAAAGGTTATGAAAATTGAATACATCATGTATCATTTTGTAGAGCCTGAAACATCCAACAAATATTTTTCAACAATGGATAACAAATATTTTTCAGCACTTGTAACAATATTTTAAACAAATATGCTTAACATAGGTTTTCTAATAATATTATAGTAAGTATTAAATTACATGAGTAATATTTTTCTTCTTCTTTTTCTTTAAAGCAAATGAACTACAAATTTAACCATCCTTTATTTTATACTATCATTTAAAAGTTCAATTTAATCACCTTGTGTATTAATATTTGCCAACGTTTTGTGAAAGAAAAAGAAACATTAAATTAAACCACGAATCTTTAGTTACATTGTAAGTCATTTAATTTTTCATTGTCGTGCTATAAACATTTGATAATTTTTTACTCATATAAATTCCTTTAACTTTTAACTGTGTATCTACACAATAATTTCTCACTGTATTAGTTTAATAAAACCACTTAAAAAAATACCTCAATAAAAAGATTTGATAATCAATTTTTTTTGTTAAGTATAAAACAATAAGTTTGTATAAAAAACATGTTATGTTATTTTTAAGTTTTCATTATCGCCATCCAACATGGGCTGAGTTACAGCAAAGTGGGCTTGAGCACATGAGTATTATTACCGAACGCATGTCTAAGTTTGATTTTGCATTGCCAAAATGCAAATACAGTGTAGCCCAATTCAAAACCCTAATACATACAGATATATGATAACTTTACCTAATGTATCTCATAACCCTAATCACAACCATGTCCACCTCCCTCTTTCTTTTCCTCTCTCTATCTGCATGAAAAAAAAATAAAAAAAATAAAAATAAAAAATCCTCCCATTCTTTCTTCCAAAATTAATTATTTCTGCTTGTGCTAATCGAGTACCAGAAGCCACGTCCAGGGTTACTTTCTTCTTTAAAGGCTTTAAGATCGTTTCGTCGGTCTCGGGTTGGTCTTGTATTTTCATTTTGATTATACCGAATAAAAGGAAGAGTGAAACTGAGGTTTTGTTCTTTCTTTATACTTTCGGATATTTAAAAAATAAACAAAGCTTCTATATAGATCTATGATGGTTTAAAGTTCACATCCGAAAATCTTTTAAAGATCGGTACAAATGATGGACAACACTGAGATTAATCTTTTTTTCAAAAAGATCTATGACGGGTTATTGTTTCAACACATAAGATCTAAAAAGATCTTTAAGGGTATGCTTTTCGAACCCCTTTGTAACCTGAGATCTGTTTATTTCTTTGTCCTTTTCTTCGAGACCTGTAGTTGTAGTGATTCTTGTTCTTCAAGCACACGACTCTCTAATTCTTATTCTTGTTATGTTCTTCAAAACAGCGGCTTCAAAAGATCTTGTATAAGAAATAAGGTAGGTGGTTATATGTTTTTTTTCTTACAACGAAACAAAGATAGATTATAACATATTTGTTATAAATCTTTCTTTATTACTTTCGGATATTAAAAAGGATCTATGATGGGAACTGAGATCTTGCACTTTTTCTTTTATGTTTTTTGTTTGATTTGTCGAAAGGAGATGTGTTGAAGTTAGCGGTTTCACTTCAACTTTGATCTCTATTTTTTTAGATCAGCCATAAATCTTGGTTTTATAAAAGGTGTGGTTTAATGGCAGCAAGTCACCACTGCCGTCTTCTTGCTGGAGCCAGCCATGTGTGTCTCTTTTTTTTTTTGAAGTAATAGATCGATTGTATTTGATGCCCGGGTTTCGTGTATCAAAGTACATATTTATACTACTCATTATATGAATATGAAAGACTAATCGGTTTCATCATTTACTGTTGAGTCACATGAGTTACAGACTATTGAGATACCTGCAATTAATCGTTGGAAGACTAAACAAATTACATTCATGATGAGGCTGCTCATCTTGTTTACTATATGTATTCTTTGTAGTTGTAATTGATGGAGTTGCAATGGTTCATATTCATCTTTCCCGCATTCAATGGCAACAAATAAATGTGACCATAATCACCTCATTACACGGATGGATGAAGGTATTTGCATTCAAGATGAGCCTCTTCATAAACCAAATTGTTTGTAGTTATTTTGGTATGCATACTCATGTTTGTACGGTACTTATTGTTGTGCACAACCACCCTTGTGCATTGAATTAAGGTACTCAACTTTTAATTATTATTAATTAAGATATTGGTTACAAAAAGATGTAGTAAGAAACTTTTGACACTAAACACTGAATAGAAATTTCCATTATTCAAATATTCAATTTACACGCACTCGAGCATGCTCTTTGCGCTTTTCGAATAGAATGTATACCTTTTATTTTTCTGTACCAGGGGTATGATTAAACAAGTTAATGTAACATTTGCTTTAACAAACAAACATTATATTAAGAACTCCTAATCAACTAGTGATAAATTAAATAAGTTCGAATCACTAATAAAAAAAAAGGGGATTACTATTTTAGATTTCTAATTCAAAAGTAACGTAGTTTCAATGTGACAATTCATATGCATGTATTGTCAAAAAAAGGTAGCGTATCTTTGTTAGCAAACGAATTTTCTTAGCTTATTGTTTGTGGTGCATTTACATATATGTCATTCTTAAAAACGCAAAATTACATATAGACATTCAAACATGTTTTATAATCATTGTATTTTGTATATAATAAACTTGTAAGAATATAATGGGTGTGTTTGGCAAAAGTTGCTGGTACTGGTGCTGGTGCTGGTGCTGGTGCTGAAAAAGATTAAAAACGTAGTTTATTTTTTGTAGTAGTGTTTGGCAAACTAGCTGTAATTGTAGATTAAAAGTGTAAAATGACGTAGCTGGACATACAAATAATAAATGTGGGTTTTTTGAAGGTTAAAATGGTAATTATACAAAAAATAATCTCTAGCTCTTTCTAAAAAGCTGGTTGGATGAACTTTTAATTTTAGAGATTATTTTTCCTATAATCCTTCTTAATCTTGGCAGCCAAACGATACTACTTTTTGGACAATAGATTATTTTGTAAAAAAAAAGCTGTAGCCCCCATAATCTCCCAATAATCTGGGTTACGAAACATAGCCAATATATGTAACTGTTTCACTTTAAAAGAAGTATATTAAGTTTTAATGTATACTAAATCTTCCAGATTGAATGATAGGGCTGTTTTTGAGTATATGCAAGGTGGGTGACCGCTCAGGGCCCCAAAATTTGTCCCGTTTGTAACACCCCCTAATTTGTTTAGTGGCAGCGGAAAAGTAATTAGGGTGTTACGGTGAGGATCGAGTTAAAATTTCAGAAAAACGGCCCAGAATAGGCGTTTTGAAAGCTATATGTCATTCGAATTAATAGTTTTGGTATAAAAGGGAGGTATCTGATTTGGAATTTCCACAACAGTGTGATAATTTGGAAAGAATGGCATATTTGATTTTACACCAGTTTATTTATCAGAGTATAAGATGCCCGTTCCGTGTCTTGTCCTGCTTCGTTAATTACCTGAGATAAACATGCTTAAAACGTCAACACAATGGTTGGTGAGTTCGTGGAGTTTGATAGAAATAACTTTCTTTGAAAGATGTATGGTGATTATTGAAATAAATAATAGTTCTTCATGAAATACATAACAAGTTGTGTTGTATAAAAATCCACAAGCGAATCATGTATGATCTCCCAAAATCATAAGTTTCATGTTATAAATGAAGCTGAGCTACGTTGTTATACGCTCGAAATAAAATGTTGAGTCAACTTTAAATGTAACGATATTCCAAGCATTTTGGGTTGTCTTGTGAAGAGTTCTCATTTAAGTCACATATGATAACAATTTAAGTTCAAGTACAGGATTCAAAAATCATATCACATAGTGGGAATAGTAATTTAGAGTCTGAAATCTATCAGTGTAAAGTGGTGGTCTTCTAAATACAGCTGTATCCTAGGATATATATGAAACATTCATATATTCATAAAGTTATATTGCCCTAAGCCTCATGACACGCAAAACGTTAACAGTTCCGTAAAACGGCGGTGCCCCACCAGGGTTACTGATGGGTGATTAAGCCCTCATGTTAATAGGTGACTTGCCAATTCCTATTTTTCTCAAATATAGTGCATCGCGACTAAATACGACTAACCATAAGGCATTCCGTCAAAGTATTTAGTGGGATAGGTTGTCAGCCTCTAACAGGTTTCGAAGCTGTTCACTATATTCGCGCTCACCGCAGTGATTAATGGCTCATGATCGAGGGACTTTATGGCAATAAAGTAAACTTAGGCAATATAGGTTTCAGGGTGCATGAATTATGCGTAATTTTAGTCTTGGCAATTATTTCTAGTGAAATGTAGAAATATCATAATAAAATAACATTACATCCATTTGTTATATGAATGCATACAATAATGTCTCGGTATCATGTTACATCCAGTAGTTTAAAGTTGTTATCTTTCAAATTCAGTGTTTATGCTAAGCAAGCCATTTGTACATATAACGGACATATATTCCTCTCCAAGATGATTCAAACATGTAAAGCATAGTGGATGATTTTGAGTAAATCATAAGAGTTTTATATAAGTAACTTAAAACAGTTAAAGCATGTATCTCCCCCAAAAGTGTTATTAGAACAAGTATTAAAATAGGAGGGGCCACGACTCACCTGGAGTGTATCTGACAAGACGAAATTATAAGACCAAGTAAACGATCACGAAAACTTCTTCAATACGAAACCTGAATATAAGCGAAGTCTAAGAGTCTAACTTACTACTAATAACGAATGTGGAAAGGATAAATCGTATAACGATTTGGTCGGTGATATGAATGTGATATGCTTAAAATGCCTCAAGTTAAAAATATGATATATCTATAATATCAACCTGATTCTTATCTCAATCGACCCAAAATATTACTTTCTCAAAATATGTTGAAATAATATGCAAGTGAAGTTACTAACTTTCTAATGACGAAACCTCAAATAATGCATAACTTAAAATGTAAAATGCATATGCAGTGAAGGATGTAAAATGAAAAATAAACTAAGAATGTCAAGTGAAATTTAATAGGTCCTTATCCTTTTCAGATTTTATACTTTTTAGTCTAACTGAGTTGCGCTACGTCGTTAGTCCTTGGTTAAGTCCAAAGTCAAATAATAGTCCAAAAGTTGTCCATATGCCCACACAAGGTTTGGAGTCCAATGGTATGTCAATTTAAGTCCCTTATAACTGTTTTCACAGCTTCAGTCCCGAAGTTTCACGGTTTGGCAGTTTTGGTCCCTCCAGTTAAATCGCGTTACATTTCTAGTCCTTTTTGCATAAAAATGACGGGAAAAATTTTCTGAAAATTTTTATAACTTTATTAAGTTCCTTTTAACTTGTTTCAAGTGCTTATTTCGGAAAAGAGCTTATTTATGTACTAATGGGCCACACCACGAATTATCTTAAAGCCCATTTAATATTTTAGAGGCGAGGGCATGTAAAATTGTTTTGGGCCTGTTCTTGGATTATTTTTGTGATTCTGAAAATATATTTCCTGGGCCCACTGGACCGGTTACACGCAAAATCTTATTGGGCTTTAGCTAAGTCCATTATCGAAAAGGGTTTTTGGGTTATTTCTTCTAAAAACGAGTTAGTGCTTCTGTGGTTGGTTCGACTGTTTTAAATGTTTGTTTCTCGATTATTTGTACGTGATGTTTATATGAAAAGTGTAGTTGGTAGTGTGGGCTATCAGGTCGTGCGAAGAGAACGTATAGTCACTAAGTCATAACGTGAGATACGAAGTCATTTTGAAGGCTATTTGGGGACTGTTTTTCTGTGTGAAATTGCTTAACATATTTTAGCTTTTTCCCATGTTTTAGTTATACGTGAGATTTAAGTTTCATGCAATGCAAGTATACAATAAATGTGTGAGTGATTATTAGGATTCCATAAGTGTGGGTTCGCTAGTGTGTATGATTCAATATGTGTTACTGTGTTTTCCAAATATCCAAATGTTATACGTTCAAATGGAAAACCAAAAATGGTGCATGACTTGATATATATTAAGCGTGTACTAGCAAGCTAAAGTGTGGGTAGTCTTTAAATTCTCCTTAGTGGGGTTCGCCATTGTACATGTTTCAATATAGATTGCTGTGTTTTTAAAGTAAATAAACGCTATACGTTCAAGTGGGAAACACATGATGCATGGATGTATGTAATATTTCAAACGTATAAATGAGGTGTGTGTTGTGATTTTTAAATCTTCACACTGGAGTGGGTTGGTGAACCTCATGGTACGTATAAGTATTATAAAAAAAAATATACATTCGAATATAAAGGATGCATGCATGGTACGTGATAGTGAGATGTGGAGTGTGAGACATGAAAGTAAGAGGAAAAATGGGTACTTACTACACCTATGATGACTCAGTAGTGACCGAATGGAACTCAAAGGAAGACAACCCACTTGCTTCGAACTCTTCCAAGTAAAACTAACGAGGTTCTCTGTTGTGAGTGAGAGGTTTAGGATGAAGGTGTAGAAGGAGTGGTGTGAAGTAGTTCTTAAACATTTCATTATGTCAAATATTATTATGGACTCGTGAGGAAAGTCAAGGTGCAATGTGGTTGGGGTTAGTAGTTGTTGTGTTCATACGTTTGGGTGTGGAAAAAGGGACGAGACTACTATATTAATGTTTGACATCTAGGTCTAGGATTTGGCACAAATAAAGTTTGACGGGTGGTGGTTAAGGCGAGGCAAAAATGTCTCTAGGTCATGTTTAAAAATGTAAAGTATACAAGTTGTTTTGGAGGGTATCTGGTTGTCGAGCTATGCAGGAATTGATAAAGGAAATTGAGTTTTTGGAAGTTGGGCCGTGTGGTGTGAAATCGTGTATAGTGGTGTTGGTGTTGGGCTTGCTGCATTCAAGGGTCCGATTGGGTTATAACTTAAATAAATTTTAGTTTTGTAATTAGTATAAGTTAATGAAATAAGTGAAATGTATTGTGGGATTTGTGGAAATTATGAATGGGTTGAGATTTTGTAATTTGTAAAATATAGACTTAGTGTAAATGGAGTTTTGTGGATCACTGAGTCTCGAGGTACATGTTGTCATTTAATATATGTCGCGAATACGTACTGTGGTAATAATAATAATAAGAGAAAAATTTAAATTTCCCCGCAAAATTGGGTTTTAGTAGACAGTAACTCGAAGTTATCTTTAATCGATGAGGATTATCATAGCGGATTTTCGTGGGATCCTACAGTATCTACCCCTAAATTTTGAACTTCGTCCCGAAGTTCAGTCTGTGATAGGTATTGGAAAATGTGGTGTTCTGAGGTGAGAGTTTATGGAAGATGTTGTCAAGATATTTCTTATTTGAATATCAAAGAAGCGAGATTCCAACTAGATTTATTCGTACCAGACGAATTAAATTCGAATGTTTGGTCAATAATTGAATTCATAGGCTACGAATAGTGAAAATAATGGTCGAGAGTAGGAAGTATTTAACACTTAATGTCTAGTGTTCTAACGGTCGAGACTAGTGGATTTTTAATGGTAGCGGTTTGAAATTTAATGATAGTGAATAGTAAAATAACGGGTACTTTCTCCACCTACATTCCCTATTTAACTTTCCCCTTTTTCCTCCACTTTATTCCCTTTTCACCTTTTCAATTATCCCTCCCACTCAAACTTTATCTCCTTCGTTCGACTTCTTCCCCGAAAATATGCCACCGATCGCCATTATTGTTGCCTTCGTATACATTGCTCTTGTTGCCATGTATCTGGCCTTCTTCCCTGATGAAAACGCCGACTATTTTATCGCATCTCTGGTGTTCATCGTTCCCCTCACAATCTTAGCGATTTACGTGGATAAGTTTTTGGGATGAGGATCTCGAGCTAGAGTGGTTAGAATGTAGCTTCGTTGTGTGTTGATGTAATGTGGATTAAATCCTCGTTTATGTTTATGTTTAGTTGTGTTTAACGGTTCGCTTTGGTGTGTCTTCAGAATAATCAGGGTACTTCACCCTATGGTGGCTCTTGTTATTGTTGGGTTGGTGGTGGTTTTTGTTTCTATGACGGGCCAACCTATTGCAAATTCTATGCCTTATATTGTGTTTATTGTACTATTAGCACTTCCGATGTTAATCATCTTGCTATGTATTAACTTCCATGGGTTCTAATAAAATTTGTGTTATTTGTGTTTTCCACATATTGTTGTGAATTTTTAAAGTTTCTACATTTGTATTTTTCTCGACTCCGTATGAGAGAATAATGGGTAATGAGGGTAGATCTGACTGGGGTTGGCCAAAAGTGAGGTTTATGAACAGATTATTTTGTCTCAAGATTTTGTTTTTGGAATGAAAATTGTTATTAAAACTTTAAAAAGATAACTGTTCCATTTATAACATGATTCTTCCTAAATTATACATAGGTAGATAGGCTATGTATAATTGAGGACCAAATGATGTAACGCTTGGTTCAGTCATTTTGGTGTTTATGCTTTTTCAAAGAGTTTTGGTTATAATGATTCCGTCACAAGGTCAGACATTCTCTGATTATTTTTAAAAGAATTATAAAGTTTTTGTGCATATTACAAGGATAAGTCAGGAATTTCTAAGATGATATTTGGATATTCTGGGTATAAACTTAGGTTTTAAGTGAGGATTTCTTATAATGTGGTAACAACTTATGGTTTGATCACAATAAAATAATTAAATCATTGAGGTACTATTAGTGTATTGTTACATAACGATTATGAGTAAAGAGGTGTAATGGAAATGGAAATAGACGTAGATTTTTATTATCATGGAAATATTACAAGGTAGATTTCTCACACGGTAGAAAGATAACTGTTACACTTAGGTTACATCCATCGTACCTAAGGTAAATACAAACGGAAATACAACTTAGATAGTCCTAGACTAGAGTTTATTTATTTTACAGCAGGAATCCATTCATCTGCTTAATATAGAGGTCATTCTTTGGTACTACTAGGGCCTTTTAACGAGTCTTCATTTTCTTGCATCCATCTTGGCCTTCCAGTTGACATTGTAGTTTGGGCAATGACTCTTGTAATGCCCTATTCCACCACATCCATGGCATTTTATGGAGGAGGGTTGTTCATTTCTTTCCATGGCTTTGCAATTTATTGTCTTATGGCCTATTTTCCTGCACCTCCCGCATATTGCAATGCAATGTCCGGTATGATGCATCTTGCACTTCTGACATAAGGGTTGTTTCCCATGGTAGTTGTCCCTAGTAGTAAGGGTTGTTAGGTCGTTTTCTTCAACTTCTTGTCTGAACCTTTGTTGACGTCGGTAGTTGATGCGATCTTATAGATGATTACGAGTACAGATGTCGTTGTGAAATTCACATTCGTTGAGGGTAAAGGTTCTTTTCTTCTTGAGTTTTCGTTTTTGGTTATTTTTCTTAAGTGCAAAATCTTGCCTAATCCTTTGGGCACATGTGCGGATAGGTTTGGCTATACTTTTTGAATTCTTTAGGCAAACGGGCCTACATTCCATGAAACTTTCATGGTTACGCTTGTAAGATTTATCCATTCTTTTCTCCTTCTTGTCCATATCATCGTTTCTTGGATGAACTATTGTAGTCACTTCATGTACCACTGTAACGATATTGTTTTCAAATTCCCCGATGCTTTTAGGAGTCATGGTTGTGGTAAGTGCCGAGGGGGTATGGGTGTTGCTCATGTTGGCCATCTTCAATGACTACAACAAGAAGCACTGATTTAGTATTCACGTTATTATTAGAATAATTCCAAATAATAAGGTATTTGCATATTATTGCTAACAATGTGATCTCAATACGAAATCAAATCAACTGAGGGTCATAGAAATACGATGTGTCTGGGTAGCATCGCAAAATAATGATCATCTCTTGGTATAGGATTGCTAAGGAATAAACGGATTTTTCTACAAAAGTTGAAGTTCAACAACTTTCTCTTCATTCATCAAATTTTCTTCTTAATATTTGTTCTTGGTATTCTATGATTTATTGTTTAGTCGAGGTATATTTGATGTACAATCACCAATCATGTCATAGTAAGTTTGAATACATTCATCCAAATCGACATAACTCTAATAACTTGTTTGATCGATTTTTGCAAAACAACCATCACAAGGTCTTTTATTAATGTCGTGGGTTATTTGTTTACCTAAAAGAGAAATGAATGGTGAGGTTTTGCATGGCTCTATGCACTTACAGCATCATAATAAGGTTTGGTGTGAGGAATTTGTTTATAACAGAAGAGTATAACGGAAAGAAAACCATTACACATTAAAAGTCGGTTACAAGCTCTGAAAGTTACAGAATTATTGGAACTACATGAACTATTAACCAAAACTATTTGGTTTATTTAGTACAACAACGATACTTAAGATCAGTTACGTCTCTGACGTAGACGTCTAACTTCTGCCTCAAGATCCAGTTGTGCAGCTTCCATGGCCGAGAAACGTTCCTGGCATGCATTCATCTGATTAGCTAACATGTTTTCCAAGGCTGCAATCTTTTGGCTTTGGGTTCTTGCTGCGTCTCTAGCTAACCATAATGCTCTTTCAATGTCTTCAATCCTAACGTGGGTTTGAGTATGGCCTCTACCTAAACAGCGGGTTCTGGCATCCAAGTTTCTAAGTTCTTGTTCGTAATTGTCTTTCATGTTGCCAATATTCACTCCTAAACCAAACACTTCTCGTCTTTCAGCATCGGTCCTCTTGAACAGGGTATCAATGTTACGGTCATACCATTCGAATCGTAATGGTTGTAACTCTTTTAGCTGTTTAGAGTGAGCGTTTAGTATGCTGGTGTGTTGGTGAAGGTGAATCCATATGGGGTCACGGGTGTCTACATCGTAGTCAGGAGATTTGGGTGAGGATACATTGTTTGGGGCATCTGGCATGGAGTAATCTGAGGTATTGGGTAGTGGAGAATTTAGGTTAACATTCTTCCAAGTCATGTCTTGTTGTGAACTCTGTCCATATTCAAATGTTGGTTGACCACCAATCGGATCTTCATCTGAATAGGATTCGGTTGCTCTCCTAAGTTTCTGACGTGGAGGTGAGTGAGTAGGTGATGACGAAGATGATTTCTGAGTAAGTTCTATGTCGGGTTGAGGTTGTGACATTTGTACATAAGGATCTTCAGTATTTGGTGTAATATGATAGCTAGGTGATACATGGGTAGTAGGAGAGGTAGTCTTAGCGATGTCAACTGGTAGGGAAGACATGTTACTGTAGCAATCGAAAATAATAATTATGAGTATTTATACGTTCAAGATGTAACATTGAGTGTGAATTAATGCAGTGTGTAATGTGTGAAGAGTATACATCAAGCATGTAAAGATTAGTACAAAACAATCTTAGTAAGTAATGTATTGAGCACGACAGTCTGCAGACACGGAAGGAATAAGGTGATAAGGTGTAAAATCGTTTATTTTAAAAGTGTGGTTATAGTTCAATGTTTTAAAACGTTTGATTCTCTATAACCTGGGGCTCTGATACCAATCTGTAACACCCCCTAATTTGTTTAGTGGCAGCGGAAAAGTAATTAGGGTGTTACGGTGAGGATCGAGTTAAAATTTCAGAAAAACGGCCCAGAATAGGCGTTTTGAAAGCTATATGTCATTCGAATTAATAGTTTTGGTATAAAAGGGAGGTATCTGATTTGGAATTTCCACAACAGTGTGATAATTTGGAAAGAATGGCATATTTGATTTTACACCAGTTTATTTATCAGACTATAAGATGCCCGCTCCGTGTCTTGTCCTGCTTCGTTAATTACCTGAGATAAACATGCTTAAAACGTCAACACAATGGTTGGTGAGTTCGTGGAGTTTGATAGAAATAACTTTCTTTGAAAGATGTATGGTGATTATTGAAATAAATAATAGTTCTTCATGAAATACATAACAAGTTGTGTTGTATAAAAATCCACAAGCGAATCATGTATGATCTCCCAAAATCATAAGTTTCATGTTATAAATGAAGCTGAGCTACGTTGTTATACGCTCGAAATAAAATGTTGAGTCAACTTTAAATGTAACGATATTCCAAGCATTTTGGGTTGTCTTGTGAAGAGTTCTCATTTAAGTCACATATGATAACAATTTAAGTTCAAGTACAGGATTCAAAAATCATATCACATAGTGGGAATAGTAATTTAGAGTCTGAAATCTATCAGTGTAAAGTGGTGGTCTTCTAAATACAGCTGTATCCTAGGATATATATGAAACATTCATATATTCATAAAGTTATATTGCCCTAAGCCTCATGACACGTAAAACGTTAACAGTTCCGTAAAACAGCGGTGCCCCACCAGGGTTACTGATGGGTGATTAAGCCCTCATGTTAATAGGTGACTTGCCAATTCCTATTTATCTCAAATATAGTGCATCGCGACTAAATACGACTAACCATAAGGCATTCCGTCAAAGTATTTAGTGGGATAGGTTATCAGCCTCTAACAGGTTTCGAAGCTGTTCACTATATTCGCGCTCACCGCAGTGATTAATGGCTCATGATCGAGGGACTTTATGGCAATAAAGTAAACTTAGGCAATATAGGTTTCAGGGTGCATGAATTATGCGTAATTTTAGTCTTGGCAATTATTTCTAGTGAAATGTAGAAATATCATAATAAAGTAACATTACATCCATTTGTTATATGAATGCATACAATAATGTCTCGGTATCATGTTACATCCAGTAGTTTAAAGTTGTTATCTTTCAAATTCAGTGTTTATGCTAAGCAAGCCATTTGTACATATAACGGACATATATTCCTCTCCAAGATGATTCAAACATGTAAAGCATAGTGGATGATTTTGAGTAAATCATAAGAGTTTTATATAAGTAACTTAAAACAGTTAAAGCATGTATCTCCCCCAAAAGTGTTATTAGAACAAGTATTAAAATAGGAGGGGCCACGACTCACCAGGAGCGTATCTGACAAGAAGAAATTACAAGACCAAGTAAACGATCACGAAAACTTCTTCAATACGAAACCTGAATATAAGCGAAGTCTAAGAGTCTAACTTACTACTAATAACGAATGTGGAAAGGATAAATCGTATAACGATTTGATCGGTGATATGAATGTGATATGCTTAAAATGCCTCAAGTTAAAAATATGATATATCTATAATATCATCCTGATTCTTATCTCAATCGACCCAAAATATTATTTTCTCAAAATATGTTGAAATAATATGCAAGTGAAGTTACTAACTTTCTAATGACGAAACCTCAAATAATGCATAACTTAAAATGTAAAATGCATATGCAGTGAAGGATGTAAAATGAAAAATAAACTAAGAATGTCAAGTGAAATTTAATAGGTCCTTATCCTTTTCAGATTTTATACTTTTTAGTCTAACTGAGTTGCGCTACGTCGTTAGTCCTTGGTTAAGTCCAAAGTCAAATAATAGTCCAAAAGTTGTCCATATGCCCACACAAGGTTTGGAGTCCAATGGTATGTCAATTTAAGTCCCTTATAACTGTTTTCACAGCTTCAGTCCCGAAGTTTCACGGTTTGCCAGTTTTGGTCCCTCCAGTTAAATCGCGTTACATTTCTAGTCCTTTTTGCATAAAAATGACGGGAAAAATATTCTGAAAATTTTTATAACTTTATTAAGTTCCTTTTAACTTGTTTCAAGTGCTTATTTCGGAAAAGAGCTTATTTATGTACTAATGGGCCGCACCACGAATTATCTTAAAGCCCATTTAATATTTTAGAGGCGAGGGCATGTAAAATTGTTTTGGGCCTGTTCTTGGATTATTTTTGTGATTCTGAAAATATATTTCCTGGGCCCACTGGACCGGTTACACGCAAAATCTTATTGGGCTTTAGCTAAGTCCATTATCGAAAAGGGTTTTTGGGTTATTTCTTCTAAAAACGAGTTAGTACTTATGTGGTTGGTTCGACTGTTTTAAATGTTTGTTTCTCGATTATTTGTACGTGATGTTTATATGAAAAGTGTAGTTGGTAGAGTGGGCTATCAGGTCGTGCGAAGAGAACGTATAGTCACTAAGTCATAACGTGAGATACGAAGTCATTTTGAAGGCTATTTGGGGACTGTTTTTCTGTGTGAAATTGCTTAACATATTTTAGCCTTTTCCCATGTTTTAGTTATACGTGAGATTTAAGTTTCATGCAATGCAAGTATACAATAAATGTGTGAGTGATTATTAGGATTCCATAAGTGTGGGTTCGCTATTGTGTATGATTCAATATGTGTTACTGTGTTTTCCAAATATCCAAATGTTATACGTTCAAATGGAAAACCAAAAATGGTGCATGACTTGATATATATTAAGCGTGTACTATCAAGCTAAAGTGTGGGTAGTCTTTAAATTCTCCTTAGTGGGGTTCGCCATTGTACATGTTTCAATATAGATTGCTGTGTTTTTAAAGTAAATAAACGCTATACGTTCAAGTGGGAAACACATGATGCATGGATGTATGTAATATTTCAAACGTATAAATGAGGTGTGTGTTGTGATTTTTAAATCTTCACACTGGAGTGGGTTGGTGAACCTCATGGTACGTATAAGTATTATAAAAAAAAATATACATTCGAATATAAAGGATGCATGCATGGTACGTGATAGAGAGATGTGGAGTGTGAGACATGAAAGTAAGAGGAAAAATGGGTACTTACTACACCTATGATGACTCAGTAGTGACCGAATGGAACTCAAAGGAAGACAACCCACTTGCTTCGAACTCTTCCAAGTAAAACTAACGAGGTTCTCTGTTGTGAGTGAGAGGTTTAGGATGAAGGTGTAGAAGGAGTGGTGTGAAGTAGTAATAGTGAAATGGGTGGTGAAGGGAGTTGTGTGTTTCGAAGGGTTGCACCAAGAAAAGAAGGCAGTAGGCTTTCTAATGAGTTTGGTACGTCTTTTATGGTTTTAGTTCCTTAGTCGATCTACTTATCTAAGAGAGGTATACATCTCTGGCCTTGGAGGGTGTCTTGGGAGGGCAAAATAAGGGAAAGGTGAGTGAGATAGGTTGCTAAAGGAGGTGGGATATATAGAGATGAGTTTCCTCACGTTCTTATTGACTTTACGACTTTCCAATTCAATCATTTGAGGTTACTGTATATGAAGGGACACCTATGCATGCTTTGCTGTTATCAAAATATCTTAAAGAGTTTGGTAACATTTTGTCCTTAGTTGTTGGATTATACTTGTGTTCGACTGGTATTCATACTTGCACTGTTAGAATAGTGCGAAGTGGGTTTTGTAAGTGACAACTCTTTCTGTTGTTCGAAGTAGTTCTTAAACATTTCATTATGTCAAATATTATTATGGACTCGTGAGGAAAGTCAAGGTGCAATGTGGTTGGGGTTTGTAGTTGTTGTGTTCATACGTTTGGGTGTGGAAAAAGGGACGAGACTACTATATTAATGTTTGACATCTAGGTCTAGGATTTGGCACAAATAAAGTTTGACGGGTGGTGGTTAAGGCGAGGCAAAAATGTCTCTAGGTCATGTTTAAAAATGTAAAGTATACAAGTTGTTTTGGAGGGTATCTGGTTGTCGAGCTATGCAGGAATTGATAAAGGAAATTGAGTTTTTGGAAGTTGGGCCGTGTGGTGTGAAATCGTGTATAGTGGTGTTGGTGTTGGGCTTGCTGCATTCAAGGGTCCGATTGGGTTATAACTTAAATAAATTTTAGTTTTGTAATTAGTATAAGTTAATGAAATAAGTGAAATGTATTGTGGGATTTGTGGTAATTATGAATGGGTTGAGATTTTGTAATTTGTAAAATATAAACTTAGTGTAAATGAAGTTTTGTGGATCACTGAGTCTCGAGGTACATGTTGTCATTTAATATATGTCGCGAATACGTACTGTGGTAATAATAATAATAAGAGAAAATTTTAAATTTCCCCGCAAAATTGGGTTTTAGTAGACAGTAACTCGAGGTTATCTTTAATCGATGAGGATTATCATAGCGGATTTTCGTGGGATCCTACACCGTTAATAATTATATGAACGTGTACAAATATTTTTTTTGGGTAAAAGGGATTCCACCCTGGCAAAATATATTAACAAAAAAAACCGTTTACAGAACAATGGAATGTGGCTGAAATGCCACATTAACCTCAAGCAAACGCTTGAACAACCACTAGAACATTTATGACATGCCATAAATGAACAACTAGCTACCAACAACTAGAACAAACACTAAAAACATAAAAAGACATGCAAAACAAATAAACCAAAACAAATAAAAGATTACTTCCTCGAACGGCCTTGAAGCTTGAAATCATACTGATTGTTAAATTCCTCAACATGCCTAGGTAAGTCATAGACCTGGGCCGCATAATCATCAGAAAGATAGCCTTCAAGCTCGTTATGTCCTCCTGCGGATGAAAAGTAACTGTCCATAGGATCATTTGGCTCAAACACCTCATCCTCACTATCTGAATCAACCACTTCACCCACCTTAGAGAAAGGATTGCCCTTCCTTTTACCATCAACCACCGGAATAGGTTTACCATTATCATCCACAAGGGTGGCTTTCCCATCAATAATAAGCTTTTCAAGTTTCCCTATTTTCTCAACAATAGGAGTGTTCTTCATAAGCGATGGAGAAGCAGTATTGGAAGAACTAGAAATAACTTCAGGGGTACTCTCAGTGCCATTCACAGGTTCCAAAACCGAATCTTTTTCCTTAAGAACATCAAAACTGTTCTTCAAATCAACAAGGTTGATATCCTCCACCCAATTATTATTCTTACCTAGGTCATCCCGGGGAGGCGTCGAACTACTAGTAGGATCAGTAGTAGGTTCATTACAAGTAGAACCTACATTAACCGTTGGAGAACCTGTATTCGATTGGACTGAAGGCTTAGACGTCGATGCTCCTCCATTCTTTGGCTTAGTAACCGGCCTATAGTAATACGAAACTTTAGGCTTATGAAAACGAATCCCATCAACCTGACGATTAGTACCCTGAAGCTTACCTTTACCTTTCTTCTTATAAGCTTCAACGAAACCCTCTTCATCAACAAACGATTTATCTTTCACAACCTGTTTCACTCTCTTAGGACATCCATCATCATTGTGATCAAATACTTTACATGTCTCACATCTTGGCGGCTTCCACTCATATTCAATATCAATTTTTTCCAATGAATGACCTGACCCATTAGGGTAGGGGATAGCAACCACAAGAGAGTCAAGTAAGGCCTCCTTTGACGACACTTCCACAAGAGCCCTAGCATAAGAAAAAAGTATTTTAATGAGAAAATATCTTAAATGAGAAATATGTTAGAACGTTTAGATAACTAATTGCATTATATTTTATAAACGGTGACAATGTATATATACCAAATCCTTTTTGAAATGTCTCATGATGTGATTTCGTCCAGGACCCTCAAAAATTTCATAAATTCATAAGACGACCCTGTTGAATGAGTTATCAATTTGTTATTTTTTCTTACGTAGGTTGTGCAACAGTTAACATGAGGGCGGCAATATATATTTGCATGCGAAACAACAAATACCACGTTTAAACTCTTTGGTTATTTTCTGGGTCACGTTATCACTATTAAAATAATTTTGTCCGATTTAAGTGTCCCACAAGGAACTTGTTTCATTTTAGTTGTATGCAAATCAACTTATTTAATTTATTTAAGGGAGAACTACTTATTTTAGAAAAATGATTTTATGCCTAAAATGTAGACTTAAAGATATGATTGGCGCATTTGAAAAACTAATTAGTGAGAAATGATGAAAGAAAAAAAGTGCATGATTTGTCAAAAAATGAATGAAGTAGGTCTATAGATCACCTCCGTGTTCTCAATCTATAATGTTTTTGAGTTTATCTTCCATCAGAGGAACTGAGGAAGATTTTAGAGGAAAAAAACCTCATATTTTCCTTTCAGTTTTTTTTTTTCATCATCATCATCTTGTAAATTAGTGTTAAGAACACAATGTTAAACTTAAGAGGTAGTATTGGCGAATAATGAACAAGGAAAAAAAACTAAAATATATGCATTAATATGTCGGCTAAATGCACGATCTTAAAAAGTCAATTTACAACTAGAGTGGAAAAGTTAACTGGACGTGTTAGTTGCACAAATCATGCTGGCTTAATTAATAAAGCTTAATTTTTTCAATTAAATATTTCGATCTTACCTTATATGATTATGTAGGACACGTACAAGAGGGGATAGTCAAACTCAAATGTTTAAGCATGATTTCTAAAAATCTAATGTTGACACTGTGATGAGAGACATAACGTAGGAAAACTAAAGAGTCCAGCTTAGGGGCTATAAGTTTTTATGATAGAAACATAAAGGGGCTGAATAAAACACAAGTTGTAATACAAACGGTGGTAAGATTATTATATATATGTTGAATTCTTCATCTTTAATTAATGTTTCTAGATTAAGACATCACGGCTTTGTCATGATATTCAAGTATTCAACTAATAGTTGCAAGAGATCTGATTTCAAACCATATTTGGATTATTCATAGACACATGACTTACTAGTATTCTTTTGACTTTTTTATGGTTTCTTATAGTTAATAAAATCATTATTAACTCTAACTCAGAAGAACCAAAAAGTCGAAGTTTATCTGATTCGCACATCTTAATGTAAATTTGTTGTAGAAAACTTTGAAGGTAAATCAAATAATGTTTTTTTGTTTTTATAAAGCGTCTGAATTATTAGAATACAAAAACTAGTTTGTAGATCATAAATAGATAGTAAGATCATATTCTAAGTTTTTTGGGAACAGATATTTAAACCTTGTAAAACCTCTAAGCAAGGAGAAATAACAAACACACTTAATAGTCAGAAGATCTTAACGGTTCAAATTTATTGACCATTAGAAGCTATTACATGGTTTTATTAGAAAAACAAACATAACCAATGGTAAATACTAACATGTGCTTATTCGGTTCTCGATAGTTGCTTGAGTGCAAATCATATTCGGTTCTCGATAGTTTAGTCATTAGTTTGAGCCTGCTGTGATGATCATTTCTATATTTTGGATTGTTTTTGTCTTTTTGGGTCTCATCCTCTTTTAACTTAACTTGTTAAGTGGGGTGGGATGCCATTGTATTGTATATTTATTTCTTTTTTGTGGTTTCTATAAAATGTCGCCTTTCTAAAAAACTAAAATAAAATAAGTTACTACGTAAATGTTACAGGAATTTCCTATTTTATTCGGTTCATGGTCGATTTAGTGCGATCTTAGGCACTAATTATGGCCATGGGGACATGCAATATGATTCCTTAGACATGTTGTGGCTCCACGACTAGTTCGCTATTTTCGTCATGCACCTTTTTTGCATGTAGGCATTTGTTTTTAATTTATTCCATTTCGTTCATATTGTTTCCTAAGTAACGTTCACTTTGGTTGTCAATAAATATTAATTCTATAAAAACCGCAATTGTGTAGCCGAGTTGCGTAGCCTTGTGATATGACCCTCTAGTGGAAACTTAAATTCAAACTACACGAGCACCAAATCAAGAGCCAACCTCCCACTGCAGCACAATTGGTTCGGAGTGGGTTTCGTAGGAGCTGACTCTATAAGAAAATGGTCACGTTTCTAGAAAAACGAGCGCATACTTTTGTGAATGGACCGCTAAGCCCGTTTAATATTGTTTTCTTGGTTAAGAGTATCTGAAGTAACTTTTAATAATGAAACCTTGGGAGGTATAAAATTTGGAAAAATGAAATCTTGATTAACCCTCAACGCATCACCGGGATTAGGTTTACTAATCTATCATATAATAATCATTAATATCCGACAACAGGCGAAGACAAATCTTCAATTTCATCAGCAAATTATAACAAGCAAAGTGAACATCGAAGGTTGTTGATCGACAATAGCGACATCCTTTGATTGGAATTTTTGTTATTGTTGTTGCTAAATTTAACGATTATTTCTGCTCTGCTCTTATGTTTTTGTAATAAAACTACGGAACTAAAAGTACATAATATAATATATAAAGTTTGACAAAACAAAAAGTATTAAAAATTCACAAAATATGAAACAAAATAAATAATACGAGGAAAAAAAAAAACCCGATAATAAGATGTTTTATCCAAGTAATAAGGATGATAAATGTAGACTAGGAGGGTTAAAATAACATCTCCCACAAAATGGTAAGTGTGAGTGTAAACATAGCATATCCATCTTTCCAGTTTCCATGTTCCATCGTCTTTGGGTCTTCTAGAATCCGTACAAGTCTCACTTTTGGCAACCGTTGAATTTTTGGCGGCTTTACCATTTTTCACTTGTCATGCTTGCGTGGTCAGTGACGGCTAACTAACAAGTACAAACTTTTACTTTTTTCACTTTCATACTTCTGTTCTCCTACTTGTACACTTTACAACCCCTCTTTATTCATTTTCAACTAAATCATGCATCAACTATACGTGTTTTAGTAAGTGTTCAACACCCCTTTCCGTCCTCACAAGCAACTACGTGTCACTTTCGTCATCCACACTCTTTGGTCAAACTAAAATAAGTCAGCACTTGTTATCACCTATAAATACCACCATCTGATAACCAACTCTTATTTCATTCAAACCAATTTCATTCAATCCGATTTATTTCAAACCAATTTCATTCGTATACAAAACCCTACTTTTTGCTTTCACACAAAAACCCCACAAGAAACCTTTGTGACCTAGAATCTTTTTTATTTCCAAATATGGTCTATCTACCCATGAAGAGATCTAGAGAAGCAGAGCTAGACACAGCCATATCCAACATGGCTAATTGTTTGATGCTACTTTCAAGAGGACCTTCAAGCCACGAACCACACGACAACTCACCTAACCGAGTTTTCGAGTGCAAGACATGTAACCGGCAGTTTCCGTCTTTTCAAGCATTAGGTGGCCATAGGGCTAGCCACAAGAAGCCGCGACTCGAAGGTGACTTGACACATGCCACCAACTTGGTGCCTCCAAAGCCGAAATCACACGAGTGTTCGATATGTGGGCTAGTGTTTTCTATAGGACAAGCTTTGGGTGGACATATGAGAAGGCATAGAGCGACCGCAACAAATGATAACCAATTTTCCGCATCTGCTGATTTGTCTAATCCTGTAGTGAAAAAAGTTAACAGTCGAAGAATATTTAGTTTGGATTTAAACTTAACACCTTTGGAGAATGATTTGGAGTCTCCGTTCGAAAAGATGGTTCCAACCACAATTGAGTTATTCATATGATGGATATTTGATGTTTTTTTGTTCATATATACACACCCTTTTCCCATTTATTTCTTTTCATTACATGTAAATTAATTAATTACAGAGTTATGTAGATTTTACATTTATACTTTAGAGATGGAGTTTTTAATTTACTACTCATTTATACATACATGATGAGAATATGATTTGTTATTAAATATTTTCAGAAGATGAGTCAAATTACTTGGGAGATGATGGGCATATGTTATTGCACTTAAATATACACAAATTTATTAATAAATATACAATCTTTATACCAATGTTATACGTAATATATAAGTCAACGTTTTGAGCTGGAAATCTGGTTTAGCGAAATTTTTAAGTCGTATGTATAACTAGCGTACATGTTAATTCTTTCCATCTTATTCAGCTTGGGTACTTTGTCCAGTTTTATGCATAGCGTAGGTTTATATACAGGTTTTTGTTAGTTATATGGGGTAAAATAAAGAGCGAGTGCCTAAATTTTATTTACAGCCTAGCTTCAGTTTCCGTATACCTCAAGAGATTAGTCGAACCCTATCTAACAGCTTAAAATTTCAACCACTATTGGATAAAGATGACAATATATATAAAAGGGAGATACATACGTACGTACGTGTTGATGATTTATGATAAC
Organism: Artemisia tridentata subsp. tridentata; assembly: GCA_021014915.2. NCBI lineage: Eukaryota > Viridiplantae > Streptophyta > Magnoliopsida > Asterales > Asteraceae > Artemisia > Artemisia tridentata. The sequence continues at coordinate 114,926,495 of CP139509.1, forward strand.
AAGTGTTCTTGAAAAGTCAAAATGGATAATTTTATTTGAGCTTACAGGTCGACTCTATCATGTTTTTTAAGATGTGAAAACGTAGAGGGAAAGTGATACGTTTCCTTTTAAAACCTTTAATTTCTTGTATCAAATAATTGATCAAGTATGATGCAATATGTGAAGTGACAATAATAATTCTACATCAATAATAACTAGACGAGTACCCGTGCATAGCAACGAATTTTTCTAGTAGCAAAAAGTTATTGTTGCGATAAAACGCGAAATAGCCATGCATCGCGATCGACTCAAACGATCGATCGAGTTTCCTTACTATGGGAAGCCTAATATACCTATACCTGCATACAAACATAAGTTGCAAACATACCTGTAGACGTATGGTCAGTCCAGACCCACGACAAGTGGGCCAGGCCCGCGTAGACAGCGGCCCACTCTACGCCTAACCCTAATCCATGCCTATAAATACATGGCATGGATCCCCTTCTTCATCAGATAATAACAGGTTACCCTAAACCTAATAACTCTCGCATGCACTACGCACCATGACTAACTTGACCGTCGGAGGTGGATCCCGGGGCTACGGCCTCGGGTCCACTCCTAACGGGTTCTCTTTGTTGAACAGGTCTACTCAGGGCTCGAGAAGGCGACTAACGGCCCAGGGAGAGTCGTTGAATCAGTCCGCGCCAGATTATGTATCAACAAGTTGGCGCCATCCGTGGGACCACGACAAGTTTCGTGTTCTCACATCTCCGGAAAGCAACCATCGAGTTCAAAAGCCGGTATTCTTTCTTTATTTTCTGCTAGTACACGATGCGCAGATACAAAATAATATACACAACCGTCGAGTTTACGATGCGACCAACAAAAAAAAAAAAACCTAAAACGTTTTTGTTCTATTCACTGACACAAGATTCCTTGGTCAAAAGTTGCGGCATAAAATCATATATACTTATATATGTTTGTTTTGCTCGAATATAACAAGAATGATAATTCTTGTTCTTTTGTTTACTGTTATCTTTTATATATACGATCCAACGTATCCTTACTATAGGATTTGATTGTGTTTGAGCTACAAGTAAATCTCGTAATATTCGTAATATTCATAAAAAAGGGACATAATATCTTTTAAATATTGAAAAGATTTTACATAAATCTTTTAAACTTCATCGGCTGATCGCATGATGAGATTGCATGTTGATCTTATCTTCTTGTTTCACGCAAATAAGGGAAATTTACGATTTTTCTAAACTACGGTTTACGATATTTTATATGCATATTAATGAATTGGTCTCCTCTTTATGCATGCAATATTAATTGCATCCATTGGTTCTTTTACTTCATATACATGCATCGACTGATGATCCACGTGCTCAATAACAAGCAACGTGTTTCGTTGATTACGGGAAGCAGCAAGCAGTAGACGTATATAACAATGATTGGTACGTCTGCCTATTTATCTTTATCTCTTTTATTAACGTATATCACTACGGTAGATATCCATTAAGATTTACAATAATCCTCAAAAATCTTGCAAAATATTATAAATATTCAAAAACTTGCAAGTATCAATAAAACGTCGCGGTTTCTAGCTAACTCCGCGACACGTTTTGCTTTATTATTGGCATAATATTTATGCATCAATATTATTATCTTTCGCTTACGGAGCGTGCCTACATGGCGTGCATGCACTTATTAAGACCCACGCTGGCACAAGGATGAGTACACCTACTAAACTACTCGTTGAGTAAGAGGGTTGCAAACCCATCAACATCGGATCACGTATCCTTGTTAAACACCTTACTCTCAAGACGTTGGAGTAAGTGTGATGTGCATCCCACGATGGGTGCACACCAATGCACAAGTGCGCGTTTAACAATTTAGGATTCAAGACTCTTGTCTCCTTAAAAAAACGGTATTTACAGTACGCTGTATACTACTGTACAGATTTACAACAAGTAAATCTGGCAATATATTTTAAATATCATGAAGATTTTACATAAATCTTTTAAATTGGTAAACACGATTTTACCTATAACCACACTAAGTCCGCACGATCGGACCTACTATATCTTTTAGCCGCGAACAGCGCAGTCACGATAAATCTATCCGCGTTAGGCCGTGCGTATAGAGATCTTCGCAGACTGGCGCCATGAGCGCACTGTCACGATACAGGCACCACGATGCTAGTCAATCGCTATGCGCGCACTGGACGAAAGCCGTGGTCATCTGCGATCATCCACAAACGTTAGAGTCTATGCGGTCACGATAAATCTATCTGCGTCTGTGCGTGCAACAGAAACTATTAGTCGCGGTCATGGTACATCCATCCGCGCCATTGTTTTTTCTATAATAAAAAAGAAAAACAAAATAATTAATTGTTTATGCAGCTGTAACATCTCATGATAGGTGTGATTCGCGCTATTTAACATGCTACGTGCTATATATATGCTATGCGCTAATTTTTTATTTCATTATCTTTTATATGTTGCGATGCGCGGCATATACTTCTAATATTTGCATCAAGTTTTTTTTTCAGAATTTGAATAATTAAGTTTAATGCTCCTACACAGAGTAGCACCATCAAACTTGGGGGGCTACCAGGATACGCACTGTGTGAGTACGCATCACGCAGGCATATTTGGAAGTAGATCGTACGTAAGAGGTATTGCAAGCCCTGTACAAAGACGGATTTAAATATTCGCACCCTATCGCCGCAGGGGAGACGTCTTCTGTCGTTTGTAAAGACGAATGTAAAGTTCGCACACAGCGCGCACGGCGCGCACCTTTGTCGCGAACAACGCACATCTTGCACCTTAGTCGCGGACAACGCGCACGTTTGTCGCGGACAACGCGCACTTCTGCCACAGAAGTACATCTTCTGTCGCACCATGTTACATCGCTACTGGAACAAGGGTACGCCCTTAACCAGGATGCAGCATACGGAATCCACCTTCACCACGGACACCTTCACCAATGTGAGACAATCTGTATCGCAACCCCAGTGCGCATTGTCGCATTTGGGCTGCGCAGTATGGTCCGACCCATGTGCCTACAAGGTTGCGCACACATGGGCCGCGCCGTCATTGTTGATTAGCCTACGCGGCCATGAACAGAGCTTAAGTTTAGCATAACATAGCCACGCACTATGTCACACTAAACTTGGGGGGCTTGTAGACGTATGGTCAGTCCAGACCCACGACAAGTGGGCCAGGCCCGCGCAGACAGCGGCCCACCCTACACCTAACCCTAATCCATGCCTATAAATACATGGCATGGATCCCCTTCTTCATCAGATGATAACAGGTTACCCTAAACCTAAGAACTCTCGCATGCACTACGCATCTATACTAACTTGACCGTCGGAGGTGGATCCCGGGGCTACGGCCTCGGGTCCACTCCTAACGGGTTCTCTTTGTTGAACAGGTCTACTCAGGGCTCGAGAAGACGACTAACGGCCCAGGGAGAGTCGTTGAATCAGTCCGCGCCAGATTATGTATCAACAAGTTGCAAACATACCTCCAACAACCAATTCCTAAAATCCATTGCCACAATCACAAATTCACAATCCCTCTGTTTCTATAAATCAAACACAAGATTATGTAATACAATAGCAGCCATGGCGTTCATTTATACCTTTTTTACTTCAATTTGTAACTTACAACAATAATTTTTAACTTCAATATGAATTCTTTCAAAGTCCAAAATAAGCAAAATCTATTCAAAGATAGCAAAATAAATGGACGTGTGGGTTGTGTAACGGGTCAAAACGGAGAACCTCTGTGCGTCCGTTTGGTTTACTCATCAAACATTTTATCTAAAAGTCTCAATTTCCTAAATATACCATGTCTCAAATATGATTACAAAGCAATCCCATGTGAAATACCATGTCTCAATTTTAACTTTGCACATGACACCAAGCTGCTCATACTCCCACGAGTTCCCGTTCTCATCCTAGAGCAAAATAAAGGTCAAGAAATATGCATGTCAGATGTTAACATGAGACTTGAGAAATGAAAAGATTTACAAAACAAACATATCAAACCTTCTACATAATAACCTCAAACCTGAGCCAAACTTGCCAACCAACCATAGTCTCAAAACCATCAAAGATACCATAACAGAAAAAAAAAAAAAAAAATCTTGCCATCAAACGTAAATAAAATCAAATTAAATGCAGATGAACAAACAATCGAGTTACATAAAAATTACCATGCAATAGAGTTGTTAATACATTAGAATCTGATATTTAGAATCTGATTCTAACTTCTAACTTCTCTTAAAGCTGGAAAAGACGTGCCATTTTTTTTTTATCAAAATATATTAGAATATGATATTTTTAATTGATAAGAATTGCAACTTAGTCATACTTTACACCAAATCAATTTCAACTGAGTATGCTTATCCGGATATACACATCGTTAGGCACTCAGTAAACATGTAATAAATGTTTTTTGAAGTTGTTAATACAAGTAATTCATTAAGCAATAATACAACGAATGAGGGTCCAAAATTTCACTCAACATAAGCTATATTTTATGCATACATATTTCTCTTCCTATCAAGCATATGATCACAATTAGAAAGGTTGAGCTAGTCTAGGCATCTTCCTATAGCAGTGACTAAAATCTATCACCAGCTCCTCCCATGTTTCTGCTGAGATTTATCAAAGATGTCGGCAAATTTAGGTCAAGCGTGGCAGTGACACCTGAGGCGGGTTGCCAATTTTACTTCCAACGGTCACTTAACCATACCTTCCTTTATGTTTCTTAGAAACCAATCCAGGTAGATGAGAGCATGGCATTCTAACGGCTGAAAAGGAAACAGTGAGGCGGGCATGATTAGAGAGTGAGTAATCGTCTGGCCACATTCCTTTTTCTTCTTCAGTTGGATACAGTACTGCATTCTTCACACTGTACCCTATTGTTAGGCGTGTGCTATTCACATTGTCTTCATCTGGTTGTTCACACCTTGAAGGATTCCATATTCTTTGCTGCTTTGTCCAAGGCCAATACAAATTTCAATCAACACCATAACACAATACATACATATATGCCACTTTTGCCCCTTTATAAACAAACGTAGTTAATCCCTTTCATACATGCTTATGAAATAACAAGTTCAAAGGGAGCAAATTTAGTACCTGGAATTCTTTATAATCAAGAACATTATTCCCATCAATGTCTGCTTGAACCCAAAGGTCTTTTGTCTCCTCCTTACTCAAACCATATGGATGACCAATAAAATTAAGCTGCGTGAAAGCGATAACATTCACATTTATGAAGTATAACATTTAGTTTGTATAAATATGGACAATAATGTAATTACCTGGCGTAAGGCTTCACAAAAACCAGCGTAAGTAATATAATCACCGTCATTTTCAGCCTTGAGAATTGCAAAAGCATCTTTTTCAGTGAGTGAGACCCGGCGTAGATGATACTAAAAATACAAAGTTCTGGTTACAAATGTGTATTGATATAATCATATACATAATATATTTAAAAAGTAAAAGAAGAGAAGGAAAAGTCATCTACTAAGCATTAAGAAGAGATAACTCACTGAGTCACTGCTAACTGACACTAACACTGATAGCCAGCATCACGAAGCAATAAGGCATACGGACTCCCTACATGTCTAAGGGTTACTGACTTCCTTTTTTTCAAAGCCATATATAGGTCAAAGATTCAACTAATCACCAATAATAAAGGAAAGGAAAGGAAGCAACTTAAACAAAAAGTTGTGTACCTTAAATAGTAAAAAGACTGCATCACTCCAACTTGTTTTAAGCACCTTCCTATACTTATTTGGATTTAGAAGCCATATGAAATCCACACCACATATGTTTCCTCGATGATTTCTGTGGCTAACCCACTGCATACAGAATCGAAAAATATAGATGATGCAATGCAATGGTAGATGTGTGCATTTACAAATAAAGGATTGAAACTGACCTTATGTGCAGCAGCATCAGTGTAGTGATGAGCAGTATCGTATGATGATACAAATCCCTGTGACCTAAGGAACTTGTAAACGTGACCTCGCTTGCTACCATTCCAATCACTTGCAACAAAGAGATATAAAGATTAATTACTATATTTATATACGGCAAAATATGTGGGTCAGGTAACGGGTCAAACGGGTCATTTTGATAAGAAAATCAATTTGAACGGGTCTAACGCCTTTCCTCTGAATATATTATTGGATTTAATAAACAGACACATGCACTTTTGCCACATAGTAATCTGTCTGTGTTCTTGATTCAAGTGCACTTCTATATCAAATGTTTGCATTTATTGAAATTATATCAAATGTGATTTAAGTACTAAAAATATGGACATATAAGTAATGTGAAATGTATTTAGACTCGACAAGTGATCAAACATTCAATGTGCAAGTCCGGATGTAATGGCTCATCAAAGATCAACTCAGTTTCAAGATGTTACACAGCTCAAGAACAAGCATCAAAAGAGCAGATTCAATGTTAAGAAGACTTGTAATAGCATTTAAATGCAGACAGTTTTGTTAGTTAAAAGTCAAAGTAGTTTTAGCCTTTAGTCAAAATTTTCCTTGTATAAATAATGTACTCAATTTCATTTCATGATGTAGATTTCATAATTCAATAAACATTTCAACCTTTCCCTCTCATTTTCTCTCTGGTTGAGTTCTCAACAGGATGTATAGGTCACGTCTAACCTCAAAAAGCTATGCAATCAAACTAAAGAAAAAAAAAGCGAGTGTACAATGGTATTATTGGAAGAATGAATCAAACTAAAGGAAAAAAAAAAGATTTATAAAATTACTCATCAAAAAATACCTCAATATTTGGTGGTGGCTTTTGTTGGTAGCAACACTTCCCGGCGCCGACTACTTTTTTCGGCGAAAAAGTGGCGGTGATGCGTGTGCGTGTATTGCTCTAATTTATATCCACGGTGTTTCGTTGTGGTTTTAGCAGTATACAAGTTTTAAATTTATATTTAGCCGACTTATCAATATAACACACACTTTAACGAGCAGTGTACCCGGTCAGTATGAATATAATGGTAAGTAGAGTGTCGATCACTAAGAGTTGAACGTATTATCTAGTTATTCTAATCAGTATTTTAATATCTTAAGTTAGCTATACAACTTAATCTAACGCAAAGGGGTTTCAGCCTGAGAGACTGGCACGGTTTGGTTATGATTAAATAATAAACTAAACTAATAGGCACGAATCAGCGATTAGCACACACGTACACAGATAAATACTCGAGACAATAAGAAGACCTGTCCTGATAATTAAGTAGCTTGTCACTTGTTTTATTGTTAGTTTTATATGAAGTGTATATAATTAACCCTTTCTCGTTGGCTCTAATCTTATCGGCGAGTAAACCCTTAATGATTACTTATGTCTATCTTACTTACCCTTTCTTCCTACTTTTCTACAGACGATAGAATACATAGGCGATAGAATAAATAGGCGAGGACAGAGGCATGGCGACCCGATCAATGCTCAGCTAGACACAGAGGTTATCAATGCACTAAGAAAAGTCACCAAAGACATCAACATATAAACTTTAATTAATGGGAAAGCAATTTTAAGGGGTGCCCATGGTTTTCCGTAGTCACATGGAATCGGCCCATCAATCCTGATGAATTAAAGTGTACTAATACAATAAAACAAAACTACTTAATGAATTGAATACATGCAGGACCTTCTTACAGCTCTTGTATCTTCGTTCAAGGTGTGTCTTGTGCTGCTAATGCGTCTGAATTCGGCTGTCTTCTCCTAAGTCTCGTACTAGGTATATTGCACTGTTCAACCTCTCAAATTCGTCTAACTTTGGGGTATTTATAGTTTCTGTCTGAGGGTTAGATGCGGCGCATTGAATAAGTAGATGCGGCGCATTGACTTAACTTCGCGTGGGGTCCAAGATTAATATATTCAGGAATATTCGTACACCGCCAGAAGATGCGGCGTAACTCCATTTCTCTATGCGGCGCATGTCCTTTGCCGTCTTGGATTGTTACTTGTGAACTCTTGATAGTGATGCGCCGTATGTAAGAAGTAGGATGCGGCGTATCTGGAGCAGAATGATCTTGATCTTGTACATTTCAATAGACTCTTAACTTCTTGCTTGTTTTGCTCCATAATTAGTCCAAAATCGCCAAGTTTCACATAGTACTTGTTTTTACCTGAGAATTACAAAAGTAAACATTAACGTATCAATTCTCACAGATAATATAATAAAACAAGTCAAATAAATAGGATAAATGATGGTAATAAAATGTATTTATTTGAGTTCATCAAATATCCCCCCACTTGAACTTTACTTGTCCCCAAGTAAACCTTAGAATAAATCTTATGAAAATGTATCCTAAAAGATATTAGGATTTATTTTTATATTTAAGCATGTATTCGTTTTTGTCATAATTGCACAACCAAACACTTAACGAGTTAGAAATAAAATAAAATAATTTGATAAAAGCAAATCTAATCGTTTAACTGTCCAGTCGTGACAAATATTCTATCATAAGCTTGGCAAGTATACGCATCTCCCCCACTAAAGCCAAGGAATAATCAGTCTAAAGCGGTAAAATGGGTTTGTTGGTTAAGGGTTAATAATTCTTCTTAATCTCTATCGATCTCAAATTCCAAAAAAGGCGACAAAATCACAAATACATGATCGAATCCACGAACACGATACTTGCAATTGCTCAAATCCTTAACTCGAATAGGCAAAAGATAGGACCAAGTAATCTTTACCAATAATATTATATCAAAAAGGGCGACAAAATCATAAATACATAGCCGAATCCACGACTACGATACTTAAGATTGCTCAAATCCCTAATCTCAATAAATCAAATGTTTAGATAAGGAATAATATAGGGTATGGATAAGATTTGGGATACAAATTGGTGTAAAATGAAAAATAAACAAAACAGATAAATTAAAATCCTAAGTGTGGTAAATTGCTTTCCCAACCATCCCATGAATAAGACTCATATCATTGAATAACTCACGCTTTAACACTTGAAACACACGCTTTAGGTAGACACGAATTATACTCAACAAGATCTCAATCAAAGAATAACCTTAGTTGGCGTTCCCATAACGGCCAACTCCCATTCAATCCATAAATATAATATACAACAAATAGTGGTGATATCGACCACTTAATACAAAGCTTTACATAAGTTGGTTAAACAAACTTCCAACTTTTCCTTTTTTTTTTTTTTTTTTTTTTTTTTTTGACTTTAAACATAAACATAGATGTGTAAAATTTCACCACATCACTATAACGATAACTCTGGATAATTTTTCCATACTTTTCATGACTTCAGAAATAACGGTAATAGTGAAAGTAGTAAACACACGAAAAACAAGACTCAAAGATATACAATATTTACTTTCATACCAATTGCATTGTGCAATTTCCTGACTCAACCAAAGATAATGAATTACGAACGCGAACACAGGTAATGTAAGGAAAAACACTTTGCCTAAAGCAATTAACCAACCACGGATTTTAATCTACAGGGTAGGCTAAGGTGTAAGGGTGTAACGAAACATTATAACAAAGGTGTAAGAAACGAAAGGAATGGCTCTGAGTGTTTTTCTAGGGGTATCTTACTCTAAAAGTGAGAGTAACAAAAGGGTTTATACGGGGGTTAACTAACTAGTGTAGTTAGCTTATATCACATAACATATAAAGGCTATTTGGGTGTAATCCTAGAAATTTACCAATTTAGACAAGTCATTCCAATTATAAAGATAATACTTATTATGGTGGTCTCGAATAGTATACAAGCTAAGTTCTAAAGTTTACAAGTCACCGGCACACTCATAGATTTGTGAATTTTGAAAAGTTCACAATTTTTGAAAATAATGTTATGTGTGCAGCTATGTAATTTAGACTTTAAACAAAAACATGCTAAAAATTTTAAATTTTGATATATTAAGTGCATTTTAAGCATATTTTGAAAAAGTTTAGGACAAGTAAGTGTTCTAATTCTCCAATCCCCCCACTTAAGTTAAACAACGTCCTCGTTGTTTGTGTAAAAGATTAAAAACTGGAAAATAAAAGAATTAGAACAGAAAAACTCCCCTGAGATTTGCTCGGTATGATCCTCCATTATTTGTATAAGAGCAAAAATCAACTTTCTTGTGGATGAGAACGTTTAAGCTTCATATTTGATGTATCCACAGGAAATGCAGGAATCTATAATACCATCAAGACTTTAACACACCTGAGTTAAGAAGGTTCAAACTTGCATAATACATTAGTAGTTAGTAAAAATAAAACTTAAAAATTAAAATGAAAATCATCAGGTCAGTCGATACGCCGTATCTTATGGAAGAAGATACGCCGTATCGAGCCTGGAATAAATACGAATCAGAATAGAAGATGCGTCGCATCCTTAACCAGGGATGCGCCGCATTAAAATAAACTGACAGAAAGTTTTAAAGTCAAAAATAAAAATGCAGAAAATAAAGTAAGATATGACCAGTGCAGGAGATGCGCCGTATCTTCTGCGGGCCTGACTGACTCGAAACAGAACAGAATAGTAAAAATTTTCTCCGGGTTGTCTCCCGGTCAGCACTTGTCTTTATTCCAGAGTCTTCAAGTTAGACTCACGTTCAGCTCCTTATTCCAATACTTCAGGTTCAAACTCCACCACCTCGTTCTCAGTATCCTCAATTTTATTATCAAAGTATTTCTTTACTCGTTGCCCGTTTACCTTGAATATATAACCATTTTTATCGCATATTTCAATAGTCCCGTACGGATACACTTTCTCGACAACGAACGGACCCGTCCATCTTGATTTAAGTTTACCAGGATACATCTTTAATCGAGAATTGAACAGCAGCACTTTCTCTCCAATAGTAAACGTTTTATCCCCATGTAACCTCGAGTCATGCCATCTTTTAGTTCTCTCTTTGTAGATCTTAGTATTTCTGTAGGCCTCATCTCTTAGTTCGTAGAGTTCATTAAGTTCCATGAAACGGTTCTTCGTTGCAGCTTCCATATCCATGTTACATTTCGTCAAAGCCCAATATGCACTTTGTTCTATTTCGACCGGTAGGTGGCATGCTTTTCCGTATACAAGACGAAATGGAGTGCATCCCGTTGGTGTCTTATAGGCTGTACGAAATGCCCATAAAGCATCATTTAACTTGTCAAACCACCCTTTCGGATTATATCCAGTCGTTTTTTCAAGAATTCGCTTTATAGCCCTATTGGTTACTTCAGTTTGCCCATTGGATTGAGGATGGTATGCAGTGGAAACCCTATGATACACTCCATATTTTTGCAAGGCTCTTCCTAGATGGTGATTACAAAAGTGTGTTCCCCTATCACTAATCAATGCTTTAGGAACTCCAAACCTAGCGAACAAACTTTGCAAAAATTTAAGTACTACCTTGCTGTCGTTTGTTGGTAATGCTTGCGCTTCGACCCATTTTGATACGTAGTCAACAGCAACCAAAATATACTTATTACCTTTAGATTCAGGAACGGTCCCATGAAGTCCAACCCCCATATGTCGAAAACTTCACATACATGGATATAATTTTGCGGCATTTCGTTTCTTGATGTTATATTTCCGGATCATTGACACGCATCACATCCTTTTATATAATCTTTTGCATCATCCAACATAGTGGGCCAATAAAATCCTGCATCAAGGATTTTTCTTCTTGTAATAACTGCACCGTGATGTCCCCCCGTCGGCCCTGAATGGCAATGTGCTAATATTGCTGGGACATCATCTCCATCTACGCATCTTCGTATAATATTGTCAGGACATAATTTAAAGGCATAAGGTTCATCCCAAATATACTCACTGGCGCGATTTAGAAATCTTCTTTTCTCGTCGGATGTTAGCCCTTTTGGAATTTCGTTTGCAACAATAAAGTTTATATAGTCGGCATACCATGGTCTATTATTATTGCTCTTAATTCTTACCATCATAAGGTGTTCATCAGGAAATTCATCAGCGATTTCCCTTTCATCAAGCACCTCCATATCAGGGTTTTCAAGTCTAGATAAGTGGTCAGCAGCTAGATTCTCGGCACCCTTTTTATCTTTAATTTCAATATCGAATCCTTGGAGCAATAAAACCCACCTAATAAGCCTTGGCTTGGCATGCTGTTTATTGAACAAATACTTCAAAGCAGAATGGTCAGTGTAAACCATAGTTTTTGACAATATAAGATATGACCTAAATTTATCGAATGCAAAAACTACTTCTAAAAGTTCTTTTTTCCGTGGTGGTGTAATGTTCTTGGGCATTATTTAATGTTTTGCTAGCATAATAAATTGGCTTAAATTTCTTTTCTATCTTTTGGCCAAGTACAGCTCCAACAGCATAATCACTAGCATCACACATTAGTTCAAAAGGCAGATTCCAATCCGGTGAAATTATAATAGGTGCAGTAGTTAGATTTTCTTTAAGTATATTAAATTCCTTTTTGCAATCTTCAGAAAAATCAAACTTCGCATCTTTTAACAATAATTGGGTCATAGGCCTAGATATCATTGAAAAATCCTTTATGAACCTACGATAAAATCCAGCATGCCCTAAAAAGCTTCTAACACCTTTTACATTAGTGGGGTAAGGTAGTTTGGCAATTACATCAATTTTAGCTTTGTCGACTTCTATGCCTTTCTCAGAAATCTTATGTCCTAACACAATTCCTTCTCTAACCATAAAATGACATTTTTCCCAATTAAGAACAAGGTTAGTTTCTTCACACCTAGCAAGCATTTTATCAAGTTTAAAGAGACAATCACTAAATGAGTTACCGAACACCGAGAAGTCGTCCATGAAGACTTCCATAAAGTCTTCTACCATATCATGGAAGATAGCCGTCATACAACGTTGGAAAGTAGCGGGGGCGTTTCATAGTCCGAACGGCATTCTCCTATAGGCGAAGGTTCCATAAGGGCAGGTGAAGGTCGTCTTCTCTTGATCCTCGGGGGCAATGGGTATTTGGAAGAAACCTAAAAAACCATATAAAAAACAATAATAATCATGTCCTGATAGTCTTTCTAACATTTGATCAATAAATGGAAGAGGGAAGTGATCTTTTCGCGTAGCATCATTGAGTTTGCGGTAGTCGATGCAAAGTCTCCATCCAGTAACAGTTCTTGAAGGGATTAGCTCATTGTCGTCATTGAGTACTACCGTCATTCCTCCCTTTTTTGGTACAACGTGGATAGGACTGACCCATGAGCTGTCGGAAATAGGGTAGATAAGTCCGGAGTCAAGTAATTTCACAATTTCATTTTTCACCACGTCCTGGACTTTTGGATTCAAACGCCTTTGGGGTTGGATGGTTGGTTTGAATTCATCTTCCATGAGGATTTTATGTGTACAGAATGACGGGCTAATTCCCTTAATATCAGACATACTCCACGCTAATGCTCCTCTTCGTTTACATAGTACCTGCAAAAGGGATTCTTTTTCTTTTGGCGTTAAGTCAGATGCAATAATAACGGGCGAATTAGTGTTCCCATTTAAATAGGCATATTCCAAAGTAGAAGGGAGGTCCTTAAGCACAGGTTTAACATCATCAATTTCATTAGCACTAGCGGAATAAACTTGTTCTTTTATTATTCCGTTGCTGTCATCAGATAAATGCGCCGCATCGATATTTCCGATGCGCCGTATGGCGTTACAAACAGCGGAATCAACAGCGAAATAATTTTCAATAGTATTTTCATCAACTTGATCTTCTATAGCAATTGTGTTTTCTAAATTTTTTAGCAGAAAAAAATCAAGCAAATTACTTTTTAACAATTCCTGAGTAAATTGATTAATCGTGTCATCAGAAACATCGATATTATAGCATTCATCGTCTTCAGAATTAGTTTTACTCATAGATTGTTCCATATTAAATTCAACCTCATCTTTTCCTATGGTAAGAGTTATCTTTTTATTAAAAACATCAATCATGGCCCTAGCAGTGGCTAAAAATGGTCGTCCTAATATTATAGGAGTTCTAGAATATTCGGGCATATCGAGGATAACAAAGTCAATAGGTAATTCAAATTTATCAACTTTTATTAATATATTTTCAGCTATTCCTAATGGGTATTGTATGGACCTATCAGCTAGCTCTAAGCACATCCTAGTAGGTTTTGGTTCACCCAGGCCTAATTTTTCATACATAGAAGAGGGCATAAGACTTATACTAGCTCCTAGGTCGGCTAAAGTATTTCCAATATGTAAAATTTTAATTTGACAAGGAATAGTGAAACTCCCTGGATCTTTTTCCTTAGATGGAAGTTTGTTGAGCAACGCTGCTGAGCTTCTTTCCCCCATTGTCACAGTGCAAGCCTCTTCAAGTTTGGACTTGTTTGTAAGTAAGCTCTTCAGATATTTAGCATATTTTGGCATTTGCACTAGGGCTTCCATAAATGGTATGCTTAGCTGCAGCTGCTTTAGATTTTCCAAGAACTTCTTTTGATAGGCATCTTCTTTCTCCTTCCTTACCCTATGTGGGAAAGGTAGTGTTGATCGTTTAGGTTCATGATGCGTGGTTTTGCGACCTTACAACAGGTTTTACCTCTTGAGGGATCTCAAGAGGCTTGCAATCCCCACAAGGCAGTGTACCTGACCGATGTAGTATAGTGAAGTGGCAAGTACCGGGGGATTGATCGTTCTCTAGGAAAATAGTGTCGTTAGGATTGAAAAACTACTCTAATAGGTCTAAGGGTGAGGGAAGATTCTTTTTGTATTTTTATATTTTATGGAAAGCAAGTAAAATCTCGGGTTTGAAGGAGTGGGCGGAATTAGTTGCTAGTCAACTAACCCAAATAACTACAAATGCAAATAAAATAAAATAACTGAAAATGAAAAGGTCGTGTAACTTATATGGGGAGAAATGTGTTTACTTAGATTTCCTTACTCCCTAACTATCTTTTACCGGTTGATTAGTGTGTATTAATTGCGTGGATGACGGGTGTATTCCTTAATACCAATCGTGGGGTGGCGTACGTACTTCCCCAACTCTACAAGCTCCTACTTCACTCCTATGTCGAGCCGGCTAGGAAGCTCCTAACATGGGATCACTAGAATTCGCTCATGCATTAAATACAACCATAAAAACCTTAGTACGCATTGGTTCATGTTTCTTAAGACGTTCAAGCAAGTTACCGTATAGGAAGTTAGCCAGTTTTCTTAAGCCTAACATCGATAAACAATCATCCAATACAAATTAATAACACACTAATAACCGATAATCAATAGTTAGGTTTCATTAGATCTAAGCAAACACAAGATAAATCTAGCCTAGCATGTTAATTAAAAGACAAGAACAAGATATAATCAAACAACACATAGACATATTGATTGATTAAGTGATTACTTATCTTCAATTAAACATGGGAGATCCAATGGTATAAAAACCCTTAAAAATGGCAGAAATTCCTCTTAGGGTTTCTCCTCACAAAGTTGCACACTAATGACAAAAAATTGCAAAACTATATATAGAACTTAGTGGCTGACGGCGTCACGTTATAGATCTTGACGCCGTCACCTCGCCGTGTCTAGGGTTCCCGGATGGTCTTCCTGACGCCGTCCCTCTTTAGTCCTTCAAAATCCGCTCTGGCCTATCAAGGCTTGACGCCGTCAGAATAGGGCTTGACGCCGTCTCTCTTTAGCTTAAACCGTGATGGCCTTGATCACCTTAAAGGGTGACGCCGTCAGACTTTGCATTGTAAAACTCTCTGGCGCATCACGTGTATTTTTCATATCCACCTCTTTTGCCAAGCCATGACGCCGTCAAGAGCAATACTTGACGCCGTCAAGTGTACTTTTCCAGCAGCTTTGGAGACTTTGTCGTTTTCTTCACTTTTATGCTCCAAAAACGTCCAAAATGCTTCCTTTTCCAGATTTCTTCTCCAAAGTACCTAAAATGACAAAAGGAACGATTTAAGGCAATATTTGATCAAATAAATACGATTTAGGGCTTAAATGACCCCCTAAAAGCGGTACACTTTTCGCTTCATCAAATACCCTTACACTTGAGATTTGCTTGTCCTCAAGCAAATGCGCTTTTATTCTAATCAAAATACAAGTTAGGGTCATTTAACGCTAATATAAAAGTAATTACAATAAATAGTCGTTCCACTTTAATCATAATAAGCACGGAGATTACAAACTAGCACCTCACAAGTAGTGTTTAGATACTCACATCTCTCAGGTGTCATAAAAGTAAATCTCATAAATGAAAACGGATAATATCTCTCACTACCTGTCATAGCAAATAGATTACCATAGGCTTGGGAAAGGATCAAAAACCTCCTCCACTAGGCGTAAGCACCTAAGATAAACTATCAAAGAGGGCTTTTACATGGGTTATAACGTGAGGTGTAGGGATATGATAAACACGGATTTGTTGGATAAGGGATATTTTACTGGTGGCGAGTTAAAGATCTTGATTAATTACATGTACAATATGGCGTTGCTAAGCCAAGACTAGACTCGACTTAAGCTAAAAACAAAATAACAAAAACATAAAATGAAACGGGATGGTAGTCCGTATGTTTTTTTTTTTTTTTTTTTTTTTTTTTTTCATACACTCTTGCCCTACCATCCAAAATAATACATCATAGGGGCGTTGCATTCCCCTTACACTTGAACTTTTACATAACTTTACAAATAACTATTCTAATGACTCGAATTAAGATAATCGAAACACTTGGAGTACTTTTAAAATATTTAGCACATATGGGGGTAATAATGTTGTTCTTCCCCATTACTCCATTACACTAGTACTTTACCCATGAGTCCCAATCGTCCCAAAACAATATGTACAAGGATATGACTCGACTTAGCAACCATGTAATCAATTAGATAATTAACTAAGGGTTTAAACAAATGTTGTCACAATAATGCACTAAAGATGAGTGCATACAAGGTAGGCTAAGGCGATTTGGGTGTACATTTAAGTGGGGTGTAACAAATTCTTCCTTTAAGTAAAATGCTTAAAGGTCGAAACGAAAAGATAGGCTCTGAGGGGTGTACTAGGGGTATCGTGTACTAAAAATGAGTACAACGCAAAGGGTGTGGGAGAATTACTTGACCAATGTAGCCAATGTAATTATAACAAAAACACAGGTGTAAAACAATGGGTTAATCCTAATGCCTCTTATCATGTAGTAAATCTAACTACACGAATGTAGTCTCACTTGTGGCCTCGGAACGGTCCTAACGCAAGTTCTAGAATCTAAGTGCTACCGGTACACACATCATAGCATAAATGCTTTTCCTACCAATTCTAGGGGCGAACCTCACATATTTGGGGTGGAAATTTTTTTAGTGGTACGGTTTTTGTGCTAGTCATATAACTTCCTATCCATGAGACGCTCATTAAGATCAAAGTTTCACTCCTATATGTTGTAAAAAATTTTAAATTTGGCACTAAAATTGCCTTAACAGGTATTTATCTCAGTTTTATTACACATCTACCATTAAACAAACAAAGATCAAGCGTAATAGCATTCTCTAAAGTATCGTACTTTACCCCCCCTTACACTTAAGATGAACATTGTCCCCAATGTTCAAATAACAAGATGTAAAAGTAAATAAGGTAAAAGAATGAAATCAAATACTCCCCTGATTCGTTTGGTGGATAAAGAGGTAACATGGTTAGATCTTCTTCCAAGAGAATGTAGAAGCTTCAAGACTAAAGCATCGCCAAAAGCTAGATTCCACATACATCTCCTTGTCCAAAATAACCTGTTAAACCTGAGAAAACAAACACGAAAACCTGCATAACATCGGCGGGATAAATTCTATATAAGGATATAATGCTTGTGGAATGATAATTTTGTAGATTCCTGGAGTTTATAAGTTAGAGATTTAATAAAAACTTTTTATGATAACAAAACTTTCAAAAATTTCAGAAAATTAAAACCTGACGCCGTCAGGTTGTAAGGCCTGACGCCGTCAGAAATGATCTGACAGAATTCTCATGTTAAGTTTTCGGAAAATTTCTAGAAAAACCTATACCTTACTTCCTGGAAATCCTGCAAAACATCATTATGACTCGATACAAGCATTTGACTCAAACAAATACTAATATGTATGTTAATTTAATATCGTTATGATTCATGTTCATTTGTTCTAATAAACCGATTTGGATTTCCCTTACACTTATCTTTTGCAAAATACCTTTATATGTAGTTAAGACGAAGTTAGAAACAAGATAAAGCATTTTCACAATTTAGTTTTGAACATGAATCAATAATAATAAAAATTAAACATACATACGGAAACAGATAAAATCAAACAAACAAATAAATAAACACACAAAGCAAATAAAGCTTGGGTTGCCTCCCAAGAAGCGCTTGTTTTTGTTCAAGTCACGAGCCTGACTCTACCCTTATTTAACGGAAATAGGGGAGGTTTTCCCTACACTTAGGATTAAGTGTGGGTGAAAGTAGCGATACACACCCTTAGGGTGGAAATATGCCACGTGAGGAAAGAGTGACGGGTGAATTATATGCTCAAAGGTGCGGGATCCCATCATCATAACCTTACCTAATTCAATTGGGTTAGTGGGCGGATTAAGATTTTCTCCTAGAAAGGGATCATCTTCTATCAACTTCGAGAGACTCCAAGTTAAGAATCCACTTTGACCTAATAAACCCGGTTTAAACCCATAATGTTTCTTGTGATCAATCATAAATGGGTGATGTAAGTATGTAAGGTCATGGTTCACTCCTATGTTAGCTTCCTCTCTACAAGGCCTAGAGTCTACTACCTTAATCTTAACATTACCCGGACTACATGGTTTGATGGGTGGATCGGGACCTAATTCAATTCCTAAGTTCACATCTAAGGATGGAAGATTAGGTAACGGTTTTGGTTTAGGCTCCGGTTCATCAAAACTAGGAACTTCCATAAACTAAAAGAAAGGTTATGACTACAAGTATTCAAACCTATTTCTTCTAGTTTTGTTTCTTCCAAAGGTTCTACTTCAATTGGGGTTCCTATAGTCCCTTCTACTTCTTCCGGGTAAGTCACGGGCGGTGTGTATGCCTCGAATGATGGTAGGACTTGTGGGGTACTTTGTAGGTTTGTGTTATTTACCTCATCCTTCCTTGTCTCTATATCAATTATATCCACATCATGTGTTTTAGTAGAATCTAACCCAAACATGTTCCTAAGTATCTCAAATCCTTCTCTAGCCATTTCAAGTTCTAAGTCCGATTCATAAGAATCTTCCCCGATAACATGATTACTATGTTCAATTTGCCTAAAGGATTCATCATGTGTTCCTTGAGATTCAAAGTCATTGATCATAAAACCTAGGTCTTTTTGCTCAATATGCTCATGTTCGGCTAAATCCTCCTCAATTGTTTCCTCAAGTTGTGATGTATACGAACCCATTAATTCATTAAACTTATGGTTCACGGTTAGGAGGCTTTCCTCAAATTTTTCCAAAGGGTCTTATTAAAAGGAGTTGATCCTAACAATGATTGTTTAATAGAAGCCACACATGCACATAATTCATCAAACCTATCAAACTTTATACCCATCTCCTCTTGTATATATCTAAGATCACTTAAAAATTCATTGGAACAACAGGAAGCAAATCTATCCGTGTAAAGTAATTGTTCCTCTATTGTTAATGATCTAAATGGAATTTCATCCGCCATGGTGACAAATGAAAATGGTTTTACAAACAAAGGGCACAAAGAAAAAGATAGACTAAAGAAATCTAATAAAAAGAAAAATAAAAATCTCACTAGAAAGGAATCTAGTGAGTAGACCTAATAAAATAAAAATTCAACCTAAACAATAACTATTCCCCGGCAGCGGCGCCAAAAACTTGATGCGTGGTTTTGCGACCTTACAACAGGTTTTACCTCTCGAGGGATCTCAAGAGGCTTGCAATCCCCACCAGGCAGTGTACCTGACCGATGTAGTATAGTGAAGTGGCAAGTACTAGGGGATTGATCGTTCTCTAGGGGAATAGTGTCGTTAGGATTGAAAAACTACTCTAATAGGTCTAAGGGTGAGGGAAGATTCTTTTTGTATTTTTATATTTTATGGAAAGCAAGTAAAATCTCGGGTTTGAAGGAGTGGACGGAATTAGTTGCTAGTCAACTAACCCAAATAACTACAAATGCAAATAAAATAAAATAACTGAAAATGAAAAGGTCGTGTAACTTATATGGGGAGAAATGTGTTTACTTAGATTTCCTTACTCCCTAACTATCTTTTACCGGTTGATTAGTGTGTATTAATTGCGTGGATGACGGGTGTATTCCTTAATACCAATCGTGGGGTGGCGTACGTACTTCCCCAACTCTACAAGCTCCTACTTCACTCCTATGTTGAGCCGGCTAGGAAGCTCCTAACATGGGATCACTAGAATTCGCTCATGCATTAAATACAACCATAAAAACCTTAGTACGCATTGGTTCATGTTTCTTAAGACGTTCAAGCAAGTTACCGTATAGGAAGTTAGCAGGTTTTCTTAAGCCTAACATCGATAAACAATCATGCAATACAAATTAATAACACACTAATAACTGATAATCAATAGTTAGGTTTCATTAGATCTAAGCAAACACAAGATAAATCTAGCCTAGCATGTTAATTAAAAGACAAGAACAAGATATAATCAAACAACACATAGACATATTGATTGATTAAGTGATTACTTATCTTCAATTAAACATGGGAGATCCAAGGGTATAAAAACCCTTAAAAATGGCAGAAATTCGTCTTAGGGTTTCTCCTCACAAAGTTGCAACACTAATGACAAAAAATTGCAAAACTATATATAGAACTTAGTGG